>OY856410.1:474470705-474800705 GCA_963693085.1 Alisma plantago-aquatica
CCTAATTCAATTGATTCAAACCCAAATTGATGATCAATTGAGGGTCAATTTAGGGTCAAATTAGTTGAAGGTTCACCTAATTAACTCAATTGAAGCATGGTGATAGGTCCAATTAATGAGTAGATCCATAGATTCAATGATTGAAGGAATCAACATTGAGAACACTAAATCATTTTGATAGGTTGAGACCATACTTGGTCCTTGCGGTTTTGAGGAGGTTTGGACCAAACGGTCTCAAGACTGTTTGAGTTCAAATGGTCTCAAGACCGTTTGGGACCAAACGATCCCAAACCGTTTGGGTTCACGTGTTTCAAAAGATTATTTAGCAAACGGTCTCAAAAGTCAACTTTGGCAAACGACCTTCACCACCTACTTTACTAAACGGTTTCAAACCCAGCTTTAGAAAATGGTCTTAGTGGTTGTGCAAGACCGTTCGGAGGTCTAAACTATCTTGGACCGTTTGGAGGTTTTTGTGCAAGACTGTTTGGGGTCTTAGTGGCCAAGACCGTTTGGAGGATAATTATCCAAAACCGCATGGGTACTTAAAGTGGTCAAAGGACAAGTTTATCAATTGATTAATACATAATGTAATCAAAATGATTATAGTGATTGTATCCTAATAATATCGGGTGATTAGTACCCTTTAAATAATCAAGCATTAATGATCATGGTGATGAAGACATAACCCATGATGTCAATTCTCCTTCAAGATTGAGTTGACTTAGCCTAATCAAGACTGAAGCAAACACCATCTTATGGAAGATGAGGGAGAAAAGATATCCTACATGAATTATAATCATGTAGTGGACTTTCTTTATGAAGGTATGTCTAATTGGGGTATGAACCATGATAGTGAGATCATGAAACCCTAATTATGAAGGTTAATGAATCATAACCCTAATTGAGGGTATTAATTGAAGTAATCCTAATACATGATGATGGTATGTTCTTAATTCATAGTAATGACATGATAAACCATAATTCAAGGTTCTTTAATGACCACCCCTAATCTAGGGTGATGTGAATAGTAAACCCTAACCCAGGGTGATGTAATGAATAGTAAACCCTAATTCTGGGTTATGCTTTATAGCATGAAGCTCTAAGATTGGATAATGAAATGATAAGTCATTAATCCCAATTGAGCTAAGGGGATGAGTAACCCTAATTGAATTGAAAAGGGAAACCCTAACCCTAGTAAGGGCATAGTGGTGCAACCCTTGAATAGTGATGTTATCATTGTTTTGCATTGTGCTGATATGAAATTGATATATCTGTTATCATCTGCACTAATCATGTAGGTTTTATGAGATATTGAACATAGCCAGGTATGAGCTATGATACTTTGTTTATTGAAAGTAATTTATGAGCCTTGTAAACAATGATATGCTGTGTTGCCTAGTGAAAGGTGACCAAAGAAGGTTTATAGGCTTAAAGAACCATGTGAAATACCTGCATTGCAATTATCATATCTACACTGTTAAATGATTTGATGGCATTAAGTTACCTGCTAAAGTAGTAACATGTGTATTGATGATCTAAGGGTTGAACACCCATATTATTGAATCATGATGAAGAGATGATAAGGGATTGAGTTCCCAATGTTAATAAAGATGTGAAATGAACTTGATGGAAATAATACTCTTTCATTTTAGCAAATGTTTTAATGGTTTATGTTTGAAAACATGCCTGATGCTAAAAGAATGTTGTAATGTACTTAAATAATCAAGTGAAATAATATCATGTAGAGCCCTGACCATAGTTCCATCATCGTCAGTAGTTTGGTGATGGTGAAAATGGTTTTCCTAAGGGAACTCCTGGAGAGCATACTTTTGAGTATGTGGGGGTTATGGACGCGAATATCCTTACATCCTAATGGAGGAATTGATGTGAGATAAACATTAAATCTCTCAATCCTTCATTATATATATATGCCAGGATGATGTATCACTAATCTCCCGATGATGATGTTAAGGTCGAATCGATATGAGATAAATAAGAAATCTCTCGATTGCGAAGAGAGTAGATCATGCCACTATAACTCTAATAGTGAAGTTCCCAGTATACCCTGGAAAGCTATTTTTGGTAGAGACACGAGATGTCCTGCATGTTATTCCTCACACTAACTGAGGAAGATGAGGTCATAGAAATCCGGCTCTTCTGATGACCTATGTATGGTACCGATATCGATTTCGCAATGGTCTGTTGGAGTATGAGTGGTATACCTCATCTCCTCAGGGCATAAGTATGTTTTTAAAATGTAATCAGTCGTGTAGCATATTTGCTTAGGGTTGAACTACAAGAAACAATGATTGATGATACATTGTCTATTATGTCCTAGTTGGATAGATGATATACATGTTCTTCATATTCCTTATTCAATAAATGACTTTCTGTTTAATCAAGGTATAATTGAAATGATTGCATAGAGAATACTGCACTACTTAACTTAAATGATGATTTCCCTACTGTTGAATATTTATACTTCTACTGCTCAGTGTTATTTTATTTTTTGCAATAAAAATGCTTCTGGCGAAGTGTTATAACTCTCGCTGGGACAATTTTCAATTGTCTCACCCCCGTGGGATTCAACTTTTTAGGTAGACGCCGAGGATGAAGAAACCCTTCAGTGGGTGAGCAACCACAGCAGCAGCAACAACAACAACAGTAAGGACAACAGTGATCCATAGGTGGAGACACTTCCTGTCTGTTAGGTTCTGTATATAGAGAGTCCTATGTGTCGTCTCTATACTCTTAGGTCCTAGGAGTCAGTAGATGGTTTGATATAGATCTGAGACTTTTGGCTTGATGCCTCAAGATTTTTGTATACTGCTTATGTACAGTTTAACAGGGCAGTCAATGTTTATGACTCTCGAGATGAGATAATACAGAGATGTACTGTGAAATCAGAATGTAAATAACTTACTTCATTTCTTTATGAAATATTTCTATAGTTGTGGATCTCATTGCAAAAAGTTTTAATTCTTAGTGATTTTCAGTAACTCCATTGCTAATTATTCGCTTCCGCTTTGGATAATCTTGTTTTGTAAATCGTACGCCACAGTGTAGTTGAACTATCTCTCTCTTATATGTAGTTCAACTAGATCAATCACAATGACAATGCTCTCTCTCTTAGGTAAGGGATTAGGTCAACTTGGTCAGGCGATCTACCGTAACCCATATTGCATCATGACCACTCTTGGTCCATGGGAGACCCACCACAACTTCTATGGTGATCTACTCCCATTCCCTCTCATGGACTCTTCATTATCAGTAGCAACTCACTGGGTTACTAGTATTCGGCCTTCACTCTCTGGCATGTATGGCAACGGGCCACATGCAACTCTATATCCTTCTTCCAGGTTCCACCGCAAACCTTCACCATCTTGGTAGTACCATGGTGTACTTAAAATCATGAGCTTCTTGTAGGACATGATTCCTCAAGGGTAACTATTTTGAGTACTTGCTAAAACTCCCATGAAGAACGGTTTTTGTTCTTGGTTAAACAGAGGATGAAGATGATGACATCATCATAGATGCTTATCCAAAGTTTACCTTTGTTAAACGGTCTTAAGTTGGTTGCTCAAACGGTTTGCTAAACCGTTTGGGAGTAAACAGTTTCAAACCGTTTGGAAGGAAACAATTTCACCTAAACCTCATGGAGGGAAACGGTCCCAAGACCGTTTGGTGGTGTTGACCAAGCATTGACCATTTGGAGACCTGTTGAAAATAATGTAGGTTAATGAACCATCAATTATTATTTATTAACGCCAATTGGTTCACTAGTTGAAGGTCAATCAATCATCAAAACCCTAATCGGGTTGAGTGTTGATTTCACAAGTGGTTAAGTTGGAAACTTGGGTTGATTGACCCAAACAGTTTCAAGACCATTTGGGGATCACCCAAACGGTCTCAAGACCATTTGGTGATCACCCAAGACCGTTTGGAGGTCTAGGGTTAGGTATGGTGGAACAATTTAAGATCCAAAGGTATTAAGTTGAAGTATATTCAATTGTTGATTTGGTGATCAATCCTAGGATCCAAACCTTAATTGAATGACATTGTTAAAGATGATGTGATGGGAAAATGGTCTCAAAACCATTTGGAGGTCATACAAATGATCCGAAGACCGTTTGGGAGTCACCCAAGACCGTTTGGAGGTCTTGGGTTGACTATGGTTTGGTGTTTGAAGATCTAAAGGTTCTAAGTTGAAGTGCAATCCAATATTGATTTGGTGTTCAATCCAATGATCCAAACTCCAATTGGTTGACTTGGATTTTGATGTTGACATGGGAAAATGGTCTCGAGACTGTTTGCGAATCACCCAAATGACCTCAAGACCGTTTGGGGTCAGATCATGTTCAATTTGGATGATGGTCCAATAGTTTCAAAGTAACTAATCTCACATTGATTAATGTTGAAGGATCATCGATTCCAAACCCTAATTCAATTGAGTCAAACCCAAATTGATGATCAATTGAGGGTCAATTTAGGGTCAAATCAGTTGAAGGTTCACCTAATTAACTCAATTGAAGCATGGTGATAGGTCCAATTAATGAGTAGATCCATAGATTCAATGATTGAAGGAATCAACATTGAGAACACTAAATCATTTTGATAGGTTGAGACCATACTTGGTCCTTGCGGTTTTGAGGAGGTTTGGACCAAACGGTCTCAAGACCGTTTGAGTTCAAATGGTCTCAAGACCGTTTGGGACCAAACAATCCCAAACCGTTTGGGTTCATGTGTTTTCAAAAGATTATTTAGCAAACGGTCTCAAAAGTCAACTTTGGCAAACAGCCTTCACCACCTACTTTACTAAATGGTTTCAAACCCAGCTTTAGCAAATGGTCTTAGTGGCTGTGCAAGACCTTTTGGAGGTCTAAACTGTCTTGGACCGTTTGGAGGTTTTTGTGCAAGACTGTTTGGGGTCTTAGTGGCCAAGACCGTTTGGAGGATAATAATCCAAAACCGCATGGGTACTTAAAGTGGTCAAAGGACAAGTTTATCAATTGATTAATACATAATGTAATCAAAATGATTATAGTGATTGTATCCTAATAATATAGGGTGATTAGTACCCTTTAAATAATCAAGCATTAATGATCATGGTGATGAAGACATAACCCATGATGTCAATTCTCCTTCAAGATTGAGTTGACTTAGCCTAATCAAGACTGAAGCAAACACCATCTTATGGAAGATGAGGGAGAAAAGATATCCTACATGAATTATAATCATGTAGTGGACTTTATTTATGAAGGTATGTCTAATTGGGGTATGAACCATGATAGTGAGTTCATGAAACCCTAATTATGAAGGTTAATGAATCATAACCCTAATTGAGGGTATTAATTGAAGTAATCCTAATACATGATGATGGTATGTTCTTAATTCATAGTAATGACATGATAAACCTTAATTCAAGGTTCTTTAATGACCACCCCTAATCTAGGGTGATGTGAATAGTAAACCCTAACCCAGGGTGATGTAATGAATAGTAAACCCTAATTCTGGGTTATGCTTTATAGCATGAAGCTCTAAGATTGGATAATGAAATGATAAGTCATTAATCCCAATTGAGCTAAGGGGATGAGTAACCCTAATTGAATTGAAAAGGGAAACCCTAACCCTAGTAAGGTCATAGTGGTGCAACCCTTGAATAGTGATGTTATCATTGTTTTGCATTGTGCTGATATGAAATTGATATATTTGTTATCATCTGCACTAATCATGCAGGTTTTATGAGGTATTGAACATAGCCAGATATGAGCTATGATACTTTGTTTATTTAAAGTAATTTATGAGCCTTGTAAACAATGATATGCTGTGTTGCCTAGTGAAAGGTGACCAAAGAAGGTTTATAGGCTTAAAGAGCCATGTGAAATACATGCATTGCAATTATCATATCTACACTGTTAAATGATTTGATGGCATTAAGTTACCTGCTAAAGTGGTAACATGTGTATTGATGATCTAATGGTTGAACACCCATATTCTTGAATCATGATGAAGAGATGATAAGGGATTGAGTTCCCAATGTTAATAAAGATGTGAAATGAACTTGATGGAAATAATACTCTTTCATTTTAGCAAATGTTTTAATGGTTTATGTTTGAAAACATGCCTGATGTTAAAAGAATGTTGTAATGTACTTAAATAATCAAGTGAAATAATATCATGTAGAGCCCTGACCATAGTTCCATCATCGTCAGTAGTTTGGTGATGGTGAAACAAGTTTTCCTAAGGGAACTCCTGGAGGGCATACTTTTGAGTATGTGGGGGTTATGGACGCGAATATCCTTACATCCTAATGGAGGAATTGATGTGAGATAAACATTAAATCTCTCAATCCTTCATTATATATATATGTCGGGATGATGTATCACTAATCTCCCGATGATGATGTTAAGGTCGAATCGATATGAGATAAACAAGAAATCTCTTGATTGCGAAGAGAGTACATCATGCCACTATAACTCTAATAGTGAAGTTCCCAGTATACCCTGGAAAGCTATTTTTGGTAGAGACACGAGATGTCCTGCATGTTGTTCCTCACACTAACTGAGGAAGATGAGGTCATTGTAATCCGGCTCTTCTGATGACCTATGTATGGTACCGATATCGATTTCGCAATGGTCTGTTGGAGTATGAGCGGTATACCTCATCTCCTCAGGGCATAAGTATGTTTGTAAAATGTAATCAGTCGTGTAGCATATTTGCTTAGGGTTGAACTACAACAAAACAATGATTGATGATACATTGTCTATTATGTCCTAGTTGGATAGATGATATACATGTTCTTCATATTCCTTATTCAATAAATGACTTTCTGTTTAATCAAGGTATAATTGAAATGATTGCATAGAGAATACTGCACTACTTAACTTAAATGATGATTTCCCTACTGTTGAATATTTATACTTCTACTGCTCAGTGTTATTTTATTTTTTGCAATAACAATGCTTCTGGCGAAGTGTTATAACTCTCGCTGGGACAATTTTCAATTGTCTCACCCCCGTGGGATTCAACGTTTTAGGTAGACGCCGAGGATGAAGAAACCCTTCAGTGGGTGAGCAACCACAGCAGCAGCAACAACAGCAACAGTAAGGACAACAGTGATCCATAGGTGGAGACACTTCCTATCTGTTAGGTTCTGTATATAGAGAGTCCTATGTGTCATCTTTATACTCTTAGGTCCTAGGAGTCAGTAGATGGTTTGATATAGATCTGAGACTTTTGGCTTGACGCCTCAAGATTTTTGTATACTGCTTATGTACAGTTTAATAGGGCAGTCAATGTTTATGACTCTCGAGATGAGATAATACAGAGATGTACTATGAAATCAGAATGTAAATAACTTACTTCGTTTCTTTATGAAATATTTCTACAGTTGTGGATCTCATTGCAAAAAGTTTAAATTCTTAGTGATTTTCAGTAACTCCACTGCTAATTATTCACTTCCGCTTTGGTTAATCTTGTTTTGTAAATCGTACGCCATAGTGTAGTTGAACTATCTCTCTCTTATATGTAGTTCAACTAGATCTATCGCAATGACAATGCTCTCTCTCTTAGGTAAGGGATTAGGTCAACTTGGTCAGGCGATCTACCGTAACCCATATTGCATCATGACCACTCTTGGTCCATGGGAGACCCACCACAACTTCTATGGTGATCTACTCCCATTCCCTCTCATGGACTCTTCATTATCAATAGCAACTGACTGGGTTACTAGTATTCGGCCTTCACTCTCTGGCATGTATGGCAACGGGCCACATGCAACTCTATATCCTTCTTCCAGGTGCCACCGCAAACCTTCACCATCTTGGTAGTACCATGGTGTACTTAAAATCATGAGCTTCTTGTAGGACATGATTCCTCAAGGGTAACTTTTTGGAAACCCTAAAACACTTTAGTGGTGGGTTTCACCACCTTCCTTTTCCTGAGAGGTGTATTAGAGGTTCTTACAACTATCATTCTATCTCGTCAAGCTCTAGGTTGGCTAACTAAGAAACCACCCACTCGACCAATGGGTTTGGTTGTATCTGGGTGTTAGCCATACATGTCCCGCGAACTTAGGGTTCACCTAACAACCTCTTCTAGCCTCTCTACTGGCTAAACAAAATAGGTGTGTCTCAGCTAAGAGCCTATGTTACCACATTAATTCCTTATGTGCTAAGTGAATACATAAACCTTCATATACACCAATCAACATCCTCATCTCGGGACTAGGCCTGACTGAGTCAAGAAAACTTCAAGCTCATCATTTTGGTCATCAAACTCAAACTTATATAACTCATAAATTCCATACTGCTCTTGATAAGAATGTCCTCATGATGACTACCTTTGTTCTCTTCATTTTTGTAAACCATACATTCCATGTACTCTCCAAAAAGGTATGATACTTTCTCTAACCTCAATCATCATAGCAATGTTTCAACTCATGTCATCTTTATGCGTTTTTCCCTATCTCTCACACCAATAATGAGAGGAAATAAGCATTTGGCTGCAGTCCAAATACATAGTTCGTCTCATTCCAACAGTAGAGATGGTGCATCACACATTTCCAGTATACTTTCCAATCTAAGTTGAAACTTACTTCTCATGACTTCATACCATGAATATCTTGAAACTATGTTTACATCCATAAAAGGGATGTTCCCAAACATTCTCGGGTCTTAACACCACTCTTATGTACAATCCTTAGTCATTACCTCAAGGTTTGTAGGGTGCCAACATTTTTGGGGTGATCTCACCCTTATGCATCTAAGGAGTGCCTCTCACTTTTACCCCTTAGACCTCATGAACTCAAGAAGGTGGCCAACCTCATAACCCATGGGCCTCAGGCAAAGGTAGTTGTTACCTCCCGACCCTATGGTCTTGTGATTTTAGGGAACAAACTACTCCTAGTCCCATCGGTCTTATCCCTACTTGACCTTAGTGTTGACTTAGGATTCTACAGTAGCTCATGGTTTCTATGTTGATACTCAAGCACATCTCATCCTTGAATCCTCACATGAATCTCCATCCTCTCTTTGGGCATTCATGGTTATCCCTCATAGGAATCATGGTGACCTACCTAACTCGGTCCGGCGTCATACAAGTTACCTCCATGGCAACATATCCTCATGCCCCTCAGAGATGGTCACACATGAGTCCAAGATTCATGCTCACATGATGTTCTCTAACACTTAGGTCATCAAGCTCTTATAAGCGACCTCTTCAGGTTACCTCAACCTAAACAAGAGTTTGTTCTCACCCCAACATGAAGGGTCCCTTCCCGGGATGGGAGAAAACTATCTCTTGATAGTAATAGAGGTCATAAATGTTCTTACTTCCAGGGTTTACCATATCACGTATATGCTTAGCCCTATCGTGCTACTTGGGCACATAGCTAGCAAGAAGACAACCTACTAAATCATGCTGAGTTCCTTAGTATGACATACATGTTCATCATTCCTCAGGGTTGGACCAATATCATATGTCACCAACTTGTGTGAGTGGTTCATCAACATATGTCTCAGTTCAAGTGGGGTTTCCTTTGCTGTAACACATGAGGGGTGCCATACTCAAATACGATGATATCAACTAGCCTTGTGAACATCATGTGCACTAGGTACTGGTGCTTCCCCTCTTTGGTCCAGGAACATAGGTTAACTTCTTGTGCATCGGCTATCTAGCTGCATGCTCAATTGTCCCAACATGAACTGAGCATACACATCATAACACTCTTCCACATGAACAACCTTTATAGTCAACTGGGTATGATTCCTCACAACTTGTTATCATACCTTTTCAGGATCTAAGTGACTCTTCTTCACGCTCCTAAAAGGTAGGTACTCATAACATATGTACATTTGTTCATGAATACTCTTTCTCATTCTAGGGTTTGGTTCCTCTAAAGGCATCCAAGGTACAACAAGCCTCCAAGGATCATGCATGAGGCATCCACAACTATCTACTATGGGTTTTCTAAACCAGGTTATATCATATCCAATTTCACATGGTTCCTTATGTCTCAAAGTCAAGGTCTCCAACTTTCTTTATCGGGTCTTTCCCTCTCTCTAGAGCTAACCCTACAACTGGTCCTACCACTAGAGGTTCTCTCACCAATGATGGGTCAAGCTCATATGGGTCCACATCTATCCTTAGTTGAAGCGTACTATTAGAACTTATACCCGATCAAGATCATCCAAATCTCTTTGCATGTCCATCTCATAAACGGTTAGGCACAACCTATCTGGCTTAGATCTAAAACCTACTGCTAGCCTTGATACCACTCTCTTATATGTAGGTACATACCTCTTTTCTATTCATATATGTCCGTTAGGGTTTCAATACGGTCACCATCAACCTTCTCAATGAGGGAGTGATCCCTCACCCTCAATAGGCATGACCACCCATGGTTGGGTCACCATAAGGCACCATGGATCAACCGACCACTCATAGTTTTTGCTTCTCATGTGTACCCAAAACCTTTACATAAAGCATGCATGTCCAACCCACATACTCGCATGCATGGACAACTTAGGTATCCAACCCATCATGTCTTCTCTTTCTCTAACTACCACTTAGGGTTAGGGTTAGCATCGTCCTCAGAGGATGTGTCAGGTCTCTTCCTCGTCTTGGAGGCTTCTTCCTCCAAGGCTAACTCTCTCTCCTCATCCTCCTATAAGAAGGTCCTTAAGCATGTAACTAATCGTTAGTTTACACTTAAACTATTAAACATATGTCCATCACATCTTGTTTACATGATTTTCATTAATTTGGTGGAGGATTATTATTCCTTATTGTACTTAACCTAACTTTGAGAGGTGTGGGAAAGAGAGAGAAAAACCCTAAACCTTAGAAACTTACTTAAATTAGGGTTGAGAAAGGAAGAAGATAGATGAGAAAGTCCTAATGGTATCTTACTTAGAGTCAGAACCTCAGACTTTGTCCAGGCAGTCACACCGCATCCGGGAGTCCTTGTGACTGACTAGTGGGGCGGAGGAAAATATTTCCAGCCCCCGGACCGTGATCCTTTTCTAGACACCTCCTTCATCAAAAAATCATCTAATAACTCCCTCGGTTCTACAGAGTTTGTAAATTAATAATTATTAAGGATTAAATGAGAAACCATTGTCTCTGATACCAAATGTAACGACCCCGCTTCCAGTTAACCCCCAATCAAGGGAGACCAAGAGGTCAAAGGCATTAATCCAAAATTCACGATCAATGGTTTGACAATTTAATAAAAAATAATTATCAAATTCTACTAATACTAAACTAAAAACCTGGAATAAAATAAAACTTTTGCTTACCTTGTCAAAATAGGATCTAAGACTTCCATCTGCAGAAGATATCATTTTACAGATTTCATTTTACTGATTGTCTAATTTCAGATGGTCCCTAAAACACCAACAAACAAAACGTCGGTCAGTATATTGTTATACTGGTATGTGGGGACAAACAAAACATCACAAATAGGATCTAACAACATAAATATAGCAAATAGTTGATTAACAATCCAAATTACATTTTCCATGTAACTTCTCAACCACTTTTACCCTGAACCCTGGATTACCCTCTCTTAGGGTTTTTTCCTTGCAAGGGACATAAGGCCACCTTCTCTATCCTGATCTTGGTGCCTGGGGTCACCACTCGGGTGCCCAATGGTCTTCTCTTTGGGGCTTGACCAACTCAGACCTTCCCTTCGGGGCGCGGTCATGGATCATACATTAGGGTGGTATGTAGGTTCGAGAAGTACACTCATAATTAATTGTCATTTACATAGTCACTTTATGAGATTGCATAATTTAATTCACTTTATGAGATTGTAGAATTTAACAATCAAACAGTTTAGGTTGCATATCAATCGGAAAACTTCCTGAAAATGTTGTGAATCATAAAGCGATTATTCATAATTTAACCACATACCTATTCAGTAGATCCAAGCAAGAAATAGTCCAAGCAAGAAATTCAATCCACACAAGCAAGAATCCTAAAAAGTACATGTACTCTATTTACTATCCACTTTATCAGATTCGATCTATTCAACCTTTACTCACTTCCTAGGGTTTCCTACTTCTTTTTAGGGTTTCGTTAGGGTTCCTCTTTATCATTATCACTACAAACCCTAAAATAGAAAAACTGGTTGCAAACCCTAATTAGCTTTTTAAAAGCTTCCTAACAGGCTTAGGATCAACTCAATACTACTTTCTTCTAATGAATCTTGAATTAACCACTTTAAACATTCTTCACCCTAAATTAGGGTTTCTACGTGCATTATAACATATTCATGTGTAAAAACCCCATAGAAAGCATATTATCATCTAAATCAGATTCAATTCTTATTCTTCCCCTTGATAGGTTACTATATCTCAAAATAACCTATTTAAGACCTTAAATCTGATTTCCAAACACAATTAGGGTTTTTAACATGGTTTAATGCATAAACATAGTAAACTTAAAGTACTTTTAGAATTACGATCAGATTCAGTCTCTAAAACTATTTTTATTGAATTCCTCATGTTCTCTTGATAAATTTTCATATATAGGTCATTCTAATCGGAGTTACCATTAATTAGTTACAAATATTACAAGATGAGTTACCTTCCTCCAATAGTCGGCCGCCACGTCAGCAGCTCGCCTCTAAACTTGCTCCAGGCGGGTCTCTTCTAGACCAAATATGATTTTCACCCTCTTGCCCTGGATTTAGTCTTTACGGCATGAGGGATACACTGGTAATTTCTCACTATCCCTTCTTCTTTCTCTGCTCACACTACCTACATCGTGGGCAGTCAACCCGCGAGTTGACTACAGGCCACAAGACCCTAGAGAAGGAATTGTTGCTGCCGGAGCCTCCATCCTGGCTCCCCAAACTCAATTGGCCTTCCATCAATGTGGAGTGGTGGTGGGAACATACC
Source organism: Alisma plantago-aquatica (assembly GCA_963693085.1). Lineage (NCBI taxonomy): Eukaryota > Viridiplantae > Streptophyta > Magnoliopsida > Alismatales > Alismataceae > Alisma > Alisma plantago-aquatica. The sequence continues at coordinate 474,483,611 of OY856410.1, forward strand.
AAACCACCATCCTGTCAGGTACAGGAAACAACTCCACAGATCTGGCGATGTCCTGGGATGAATTGGGCAGGGTAACTTGTCCTACACAGTTGGTGAGCGCCGAACGACCCTTTCCTCCCTTGATCTTGGGGTTTCCTACCCCTTATATAGGTAGGGAATATGTTTACGGGGTTCCATGGATTCCAAGCTCCATAAGACTTTGGGAAAAGTCCCAATGGCGCACGAAACCAAAGCAACCAAGGATCATTAGATCCATTTTATGCTCCCGAACTCGGATATACACTTTTTAAGTTTCCTTGTTGATCAGGGAGAGATGTGTAGATGTGGGGAGATTGCCTACTACTGTTTCTATTAGACTAGAGGTAGGAGATGATAGATAGCTATCTGATATCAATCCAACGGTCTCCAGTGCATGCCCATTATATTTCTAAAAGAAATCAAATTGTGACATTTAAGATAATCAGGTCGCTTTAGGATTTCTAGAAAAATCCATATCTCTCAAACTACTGATTCGTTTGATCCAAAATTTTAAGGGAAAGTCTATAAAGACTTAGTCTACTTATATTACAAGTTTGAAGCTGAAACTCAAAAGTAATAACTCCTTTTCTTCATTTGCAAGTCAATGACTTTTAAAGCATGTATTATGTATAAAGACACATATTTTCTCTCTCCCTCTTTCCAATTTTCTCTATTTTGATTTTTATAAACATTATAAGGAAAGTGGAGTCGAAACCACTCTATAATGATTCCATTATCCATATCTCCACATATTTCTTACATTATCTCTTATTTCCTTCTTAATAAAGCAATATTTGATTTCTCCTTTTTCTTTTCTTTTTTTGTTTTAATCATATTGGAGTCATTAACATGTTATAGTCCACGAATTCACATGCACAAATGAAATATAGAAAAGAGGATCCATTAATACATATAATTCATACAAGTCCCATAATCATACATTTATTCAGGAAATTGCATTTCCAACCATATGAACCCAAAAATTAGGGTTGTATCAACAATATTGTGTTGATCTAGTGTATTATATGTAAGTGATGTTGTTGATCCTTGTTAAAAGGCATGGAAAGATAATGATGATCTTGTAGGTAATAGTATGATGGTCTTAATGACCTTTGGGCATGGTTGGGCCCTGAATGAGGTGTAATTCTGTTATGTTGACAAGGGTTGATACACTATAATATTGTAAAAAGAATTTACATCTTGTTATATTATGATGACTAGTATGGACTCATGATTGATAGGTGAATAGTGACATGTGCTGTTGAGATGAGAAATTATGTCTCATAAGTTTTATATCTTCTAAAGTTGTTGTATATCAATTTTTCTAGAGATAAATGAGGGTTTGTTTGTCCACTTTTTTGATGCATCTTTAATTCACCCTATTGGAGGTAAATAATCAAGTGAAAACCCAATCATGTAGTTCCCTATGCCAAAGAACCATCTTCAGTGTTAGAATTTACTAGATGGTGAAATGAGTATTCCTAAAGGAAACTAGGAGCGCATACCATTGAGTATGCGGGGTGTTTGTCATCCTAACACCAAGTGTTTTGGGAGGATGGTTGTGGTCATTCCTAGCCCACTTTTCGAGAATGACTATGGTCGGGTCTCAGTGATTATAACATGATGTGATTAGAGGACAAATATGGTTTTACCTTAGTGATTGGTTTTGAATACCCTAGATGCTAGCACCGTGACCTATACCAAGGTGGGCTAATTACATGACTATATGTCATTGTTTTGTAGTTTTACTAAATATCATTGTGGTGTAGACTCGTAATAACTGAGTATGGAGATGATCTTGGAGTCTAGATCTTCCTAGGTCTGATATGGAACTGATTGCAACCAAGCGGTGGTCATTTGTACTTTGAGTGGTATGACTCAAATTCCCAAGGGCATAATAAAAGATGTAAGACATCCATCTAGCATATTTATTTAGGATTATACACAATGCTTCATATTGGATGATTACACTTCTTTTCTTCTTTTCATTGAGATCATGTATAGTACAATAAGATATAATAGATATGCTTATAATGTAGTTATGCTAATGGTGTAAACTTGCTTGTGTTGTCAAATATATTGACATTGATGGTTAAGATGATGCTCCTAGCTATATTTAATATTGCCAACCATGCCTATGAAATAAGAAATGCTTAAACTATTAATCATGTCTATGCATTCAATTGTGCTATGATGTTAGTGCTACTTATGATATATATCTGTTTTGTTTATTTGAGATGCCAATATTGATAGGCATGTGATGTTACTAGACATATTCATGATGTCAGGCATGCTTAAGCTACTAGATTGCTTATGGTGTTAGAAAGGAATATGATGATAGTCAGACTAATGATGATGATTGTTATTGGATGCAATTTGTTTAAATTTGAATAGATATCTATCCACAAAAATGGATTTATTTATTACCTATATATACATTGATAATCATACTTGTTGCTAAGATTATTTGCTTAATCTGTATAGCATACTTGAATTGTCCATTCTGTTCGATTGATTATTAAATACTCCAATTGCTTAGTTATCTACTATTTAAAATGTTGTAAGCAATAAACGTTGTTGGAGGTTATATCTCTTGCTAGGACATGGGTCTCATCCTTTTGGTTTGCAACATCTTTTTAGGTAATCAGTAGTAACGACAACAGAGTTGTGGAAGTAAAGAGGAACTATGGTAATGAATCATTGAGAAATTTGATTAGATGTCTAGTGTGTTCTAGAGTCATCCATGTACTCTCAAGTCTTGGCAGTAACAATTTGTATATGGTGTTTCAAACCAATCAGAATTCTGTTAGCATGTTAATGCTTGTTTGTGTGGAATATATGAATATTGTTCTCATCCGTATATATGTTGTGACTAAGGTGTTAGAACAATTTGTATCAAATGCTTGGCATAGTATGGATACACGAAAGATGTTGGGCTCTTATGCAAACAATTCTAAGTGGGTGTTGATATTGAAATCGATTTTAATTTACCCATATTTTTGGGTATGTGATTAACTAGTGATCGATTGCGTTTTATGTTTTGAGTAATCTCATTTAGTGTAACGGGTTCTCATAGTTTTTCCCTAAAGTGTTGACCTTGTTTCCTAATGACACCATATACTTGATAAACCTTTGATTAAGTAATATATGTCTCTCCTTGACATAATATAAATCCCTTGTATAACTATTTCTATGGTTGATTCATTCAAAACCTAATGCATGAACATGCCTATTTATGTGAGTGTTTGATTATACATTGAAATAATGATGGGTTTGACCTGACCTATGCACCCAACTCTATTAGATCTGTTAAGTTAGTGAACTTGTGGTGTTTTATGACTTACATGACTATGATCAGCCCCTTTTACTATGATGATGTTGGAAATCCTAGTTCCAATAGGGGTGACCTAGTGTGACACATATTGCTTTATTTTCTTCCTTTTTGCCCCAATCTTAATATGAGCCTTTTGATTATACCCTCCCTTCTCTAATCCAGAAGTATCCTTCCTTATGGTCGTCTCGATGTAGTTTTTCCATCTAGATAAACCATATGTTGTCCCCTATTTCTATATGTGAACTAGGTTGATTCTTGCATGTATGTTGATATATTGATACCAAGTTGGAGAATGATGCCTATGTTGGGAAATACAGGCATAGAGTATAGGAGCATAATTTTTTTATCTATCTATATTTCCATAATAGCAATATCACGTTAACTACTATGAAATAGGAAGGATGGTTTTAGAGAGTTATACATGGTCCTAGAGCAAGTCTAGTGAAAAAACTCACTTCTCTGCAACTACTGACAAGTTGCTCTTGAACGATGGTTGTACAGCTCCTGGTATTCACCACAAACAATTGTCTACGCAACCTCTGCGGCGACTCTAGTTGTCTGCCCATGGACTGCAGGTTGACTATACTCTCCGAGAAGTATTCAAAGGACTTCTGCCTCTAGAGTAGTATAGACAGACCAACTAGAACTCCTTTCGCTCACCAAGAATGGACAAGAAGGAGTTGTCCCTCCCGTTGGTGTACTAGTCACCAACCTGTTCTCTTACAACGACAACTTTTCATTTGCTCTCTCCCTTTAGCTATCCCTCCCTATCTGGCAGGACTTTCCTGGGCTTTTTTGGTTACCAAAACCAGAGAGGACCACAATTGTCAAGAGAATTGATTCACAGTTGTCTATGTTATGTCTTGGGAAGCCCCCAGTACCCCTCCTTTTATAGGTGAGGTTAGGGTCAGGGTTCCCAGTCCGTACATGATTGTGTGGGAGTGGAAAGGACTGGAAGAACTTTAACTTTTACAACCTACGACATATGAAACGGCCGCTTTGCACACCCATACAGTTGTCTGGTGTGCGACATAGTCATCTTGCACTACCAAATGGTCATTTGGTAGTTTCCCGATCGCACACAAATTTGGCAATTTTGATTCGAATTAATATACATATTAATTTTACTTGCTCTCCAAGTATATGCAATTGAAACTATTCGGGAAAAATCTTGAACCTTTGTTTAACCCAAGCGGTCCGTCTCACCAAGGCAAGACACCCATCTCACTTACCCAGATGGCCATCCAGTGAGTTGAGGTGAGTCAGTCGGTTCAATCACATTGAATTGGTCGATTCAAGGGTATTACTAAGAGAATTCGATCCTTGATCTGGTTGACCACCCAAACAGCCGTCTCAACAATTTAGACGCCCATCTAGCTACACAAACAACTATCTCGCTTAGTGAGATGGTCGTTTGACAGACCTAGTCATCCAATCGAGCAATCAGTTGCGTGAATTGAATACCTAAACACTTTAGTAATCAATCTAATTGACGTTCAGGATCAAACTCCTCTTCTAGATGAGTTCCTATGTGTGTGACACTATAGGTCCCATATCACATTGGTAGTGAATATCCATAACTAGATTATGACATCACAAGAAAAGAGTGGTGCCTAGTCGCACATCAGTGCTACCCAAGCGAATGGAAAGTTGGACAACTTTAAATAGGAATATAAGGTTCATAAGAGAGTAATCTAGGTTGTCTCTCATTGAATCTATCACGTGTTGAATTCCTTCGATAGTTTGCTATTGCATGTGCTTAAAACATCCATTGTGAAACCTTTAAGAACTATCCCATAGTTCTTGATCCTTATCTCATAAGATTTTTTACCACGTCCTTCATTGTTGAATGTGTTTTCGTGCCAGTTCTCAATATTCCTATATGCTCCCACAAACTCTTTGTAATCACAGATTTCATCTTTTGTCTTTGATTCAAGTCAAACTCTTTGACTATCTTGTCAAAATCAAAAGATCCCATTTTTGAGATGCTTGTTTCAATCCCAGATTGAACTTTTTAGTTTATAGATTTTATTTGCATTCTTGAAGTTATAAAACCCTTTAGGTTGTGTCACATACACATCCTATGATGTATTCCCTTTAAGGAATTCTATTTCAATCTTCATATGCTAAAACTTTTAGTCTATTTTAATTACAACAATAAGCCTGACAATTGGTAAAGGAATTTCTATCAAGTTCAACAACTTGAACTAATTTGAAAAATCATACCCTACCAATTTATCCTTTTATGTTATCCATATAGGTCTTGATCAGAAGACCCTATTGCACCCTTTAGGTTTTACCCCTTTAGGTGGCGCTATCAAGGTCCTACCTTGTTTTCTTACATGGATCCCATATAGCTTAGAAATAGTTTCTAGTTGACTAGTTGGCTCATCCTGCATGACCAACCCGTCTAAATTGTTGGATTCACAATCCTTCAATCTCAAATTTGTTCTACTAGAAATATTTTGTTCTGTATTATATTATGAACTTGAGATTCCACAACATCTTATGATTCTCATTGTCCTCATGATACCTCTTTGTTGGCCTTAACCACTTTGAGTATTACTTTGACTGCTACTGATTCTTTAGGAACACAGTTATCCTATTAACAAAACAATTTTGTTATTGGATAGGGAAGAATAGTTATGTTAAACTATCATGGTTTATGGATAAACCATCTCAAGAAACTACTTGCTCAACGTGGGTTTTAATCCCTCATATGTATTGGGACATTACCAAATTTTATCATATATGATGTATTGTAAACCATTCAGACGGTACATTATTTAGTGATAGATTTATATTTATGAGGATATAAGAAGATTAGATTTAATTGATAATTATATCATAATTCCTTGATTATGACACATCCTTATGTTCAGATGAATTTGACTTGTGATACATTATCACAGTTCATTCCTGAAGGTACTCAAGGTATTTTTTTTAGAGAAGTCAGAGGGTTATCTTATTCATCTTGCCCTTCTCGTGCAAGCAAACTGGGTAAGTTGTTACACTGAGACGGGTTCATAACAGGATTGAATTTGGTAGTACTACTACTATTACAGAGGTCCAATTTGATTATATCAACAAGGTCGGTAGGTGGGTTTCTATTGAAATAAAAGCCACCCTAGTTTTTGTTTTGGAACATGGCCAGCCAGTCTGCTGCCCTGTTACCTTCTCTCTTCGTGAAGCCACAAGTCCATCCTGGTTCCATCCTCACCTTTACCTCTCCTGTCCACATCAAAAGTTTAGGGAAGTCTGAATAATTGCCCTCGATGGCGAGCCTTGCATTTTTGGAGTCTGTTTCTATGTAGATGAGCCTGAGGTTAAGTTGTTTGCCAATCTCAGTAGCTAAGAAAATTGCCCTTACTTCCGCTTCCAAGGCGTTGTTTTCTTTCACGATCTTTCCCCAGCCGCCTTGCCACCTGCCTTCGTGATTCCTTCCGACCACCACAATCGTCAATCGGCCTGTACGTGCGTCGAATGTGGCATTTGTGTTTAGTTTGATTGATTCATTGGCAGGGCTACACCAACTGGATGAAGAGTCTAGCATAGTCTTGGAAACGTCGCTTCTTGCCCAGGCTTTGAACGTAAGGGTGAAATCCTTTATGATCATGGTCTAGACCTGAGTTGTTGTCAATATCTTACTCTCGAACACAGCTTTGTTCCTCCAGTTCCAAATATGCGAGCAACCCACTACGAACAGCAGGTTGTTTGGTTCTAGTGCTGATAAGCTTTTATCCAGCCAGCTCCACATATTTGTAGTTGCAAAGAAAGTTGTCCATGTATCACGGTGGATGATCAATTTCCAGATTTGTGCTGCTCGTTCACAATCATGAAGAGCATGCATAGTCAATTCCTCACCATTATTGCAGATCGGGCAAGTGTTGTCGCTGGTTAAGTGTCAGACTCTTCTTCTGCTATTTGTGAGGATAGCCTCATGCCCCACGACCCAAAGCATGAACTTTATTTTCATAGATGTTTTAATCTTCCAAATCTTCATCCACTTTCCCTCGATTTTGATGTCCTTGCCCTCCCGCAGAACATTATAAGCGCTTCTGGTAGAAAAATTACTCGAGTCAGTATGGTTCCAAGCCCTCTTGTCCGGTATCGCAGTACGCAGCAGAGGAGGTATGTTCGTTATCTTCTTGATCGTGTTCTCTGGAAATGATTCCTTCAAAAGATTGACATCCCAAATATATTCTCAGGTAATAAGATTATTCACTGTCATTTATATCATGTTATCGGGGATCGGCTTTAAAGCTACCTCTTTCAGAAAAGTGTTGTTGTCACACCAGTTATCAGACCATATGTTGGTTGTCTCTCCATTGGTGATGATCATCTTAGAGTTGTTCAGAATGAACTGCTTCCGCTTCAAGGTCACCCATCCTAACTGAGAAATGTCTGGTAGATAATGGCCCTCGTGGTTCTCGAACTTGTGCCTTAGACATGTGCACCACGGTGAATTCCTAATAGAACTCAGGTCCCAAGCATGTTTGTCTATGAGAGTTTCATTGAGTTCCCTCGTAGACTTAATGCCCAGGCCTCTGTGCTCTATGTCAGAAGTAACTTTATCCCATGCCACTAGAGATAAGGGGTGCTACTTATGGTTACCTCCCCATATGAAGGGCCAGATACTGCTATCAATGCGATCACATACTTTCACAGGAATCACTGCGGTTTGCATTGCATATGCTGGAATAGTCGAAAGGGTGGATTTGGATAAACTCACTCGACTAGCAAGAGAGAGGGTTCGCACTGCCCACAAACTGATGTTAGCCGACACCTTTATGATGACGCCAGAGTATGTATCCTTTTTCACTTTCCCATGAATCAAAGGTACACCTAGGTACTTTCCCATGTTGTCCGTCTGGGAGAAGCCGCTTATCCTGCATAAGCGTCTTCTAGTTCTCTGAGGGACGTTCTTAGAGAAGTGTATATTGGACTTGTTGATGGAGATGACATGTCCCGAAACGGCCCTAAAATCTTCAAAGCATTTGAGAATGGCCTTCATCTCCCCAACGTCTGCTCTTGCAATTAACAACAGGTCATCAGCTAAACACATGTGTGAGAGTTTAGCCCCCTTGCTATAAATCTTTATTAGTGTCCATTTTTTCTCTGCTACAAGTTTATCAGTGGACTGGCTAAGTCTTTCAAGGCAAAGGACAAACAAATAAGGTGATAGGGGATCTCCCTGACAGAGACCTATAGTTGCCTTGAAGGATCCGATCTCTTTACCTTTCCAAATGATAGAAGCATCACAGCCAGAGATAGAATTAAGGATGTATTTCCTTATAGATTCAAGCAGCCCAGTCTTGTTAAGAGTGTCCGCTATGAAAGGCCATGTCATTCTGTCGTAAGCCTTAGAAAGATCAATCTTAATAGCCATAGTTCTAGGCATTGTTTTCCTCTGCATGATGTGAATAGTCTCCTGTGCTACTGTGATATTATCAGCTATTCTTCACCCTAGTACAAAGGCAATCTAGGTAGGTGAGATCCAATCTGGGAGGTAGCATTTTAATCTTTCCATGATAATCTTCGATACAAGATTAAGCACACAATTGTTTAAAGAAATGGGTCTAAACTCCTCACACTTCTCTGGTTTAGGTACTTTAGGGATGAGGACCAGGCTTGCATTGTAGAAAACCGATTCCAGTTCCTTGCCTTTTAAGGCAGTGCACACTGTGGCTAGTAAGGAGTGTTTTATGGAATGCCAACTCTTTAAAAGGAAAGATGTATCAACACCGTCAGGGCCTGGGGCCTTGTGGGGGTCTTTATTGGACAAGGTGTTATGAAGTTCATGGAGATTTGGTATGATCTCTATATCTTTGGTACTAAAGGTATTGATATAAAGTATTTCAACATTTGATCATATCAAAGTATCTTAATACTTTGATCAATTGCACACTTCATTTGCAATCTCCTTGAACATTTTCAAGAGATTAATTTTTCATTTCATTTGGTATATATCATCATATTAATAGTAAATGAAAATAGATTACTAGTTAATTATATATTACATTCATTCCATAAGATCTTCATGCATCATATGTATAAGGTCTAATGGGAGACTTATCCTCCCACTACATGTAGTGAATGATGTCATGTCATATTTGTGAATAAATAAGATTTGCATGTTTCCTTAGGTTCAATAACCAAGAGAATCTAGATCAATATCGATTTCTAGTCATGCACTTATCATATTCGTACAAGATGACTAATGCTAGTGATGGTCTTGAGTTATCAAGTATAATCCTTTGGTATAAACATTCATCTATGGATCATTTCACATAAATATCACAAGATTTATAGGGACGATGCCATGCAAGATCATATCTTTGAAATAGAAGCACTAAACATTCTTTATTGATAATCATACTTGTCCATATAATATGCATAAAGAAAATGTTTCTATTCTAATGGAATAATGATATAGCAGTTTTAATAACTCTATTACATGCCCATTGGGATAAGATAAATAAAAATATATACTATGGCTTCTGCAACACTTGCTATACCTTGTCGATCTTTGTCCTTCTATGAGGGCATTTACTTCTTGTTAGATCATGCACATCAGTATGTCAGATCTCTATCTGGTATCACATACCAAAATGAAGACGTAATCAAATTTATCTTATGTTGTTTTTACCTAAAGTGGAGGCCTTAGTGCCATCCTTCTTCTCCTTTAGTTCCTGTAACCAGAGTGGAAATTTTTCTTCCAATGTCCAGGCTGGTGGCAATCGCCTCTTTGTTTCTTTTATCCACCTTTTGCCTTGAGATATGAAGACTTGGGCTTCTGTCTAGCTTTAGAACTCTTCTTAGATTTGCCTTTAAACTTCCCCTTTGTCTTGTTGATCGCATCACAGACTTGGATTTGTCTTTCTTCATTTGTGTCTCATTTGTCATCAACATGACCAACAACTCTATCAACGACTTGTCAAAGTTGTTCATGTTGTAGTTCATGACAAACTGACTATATGAATATGTCAGAGACTGAGAATCATGTCAGTGTCCAACTCTTAGCCTAAGGGGAATCCCATTTTAGTCAGGTTCTCCACATACCCAATCATCTTGAGCATATGAGGACCTACTAGATCTCCTTATGTCATGTTACATTTGAACAATGCCTTGGAGACATAGTATCTCTCCTATCTTTCCTGATCTTGGTACATGTTCATGAGATGTGGGACCATCTCAGTCACCCCCATGTTCTCATGCCGCACTTGCAACTCATGGTTCATAGAACATATCATCAGACACTTGACATCCACAACATCTTTAATATGCTTCTTATAAGCATCCTTGTCAGCCCTTAGAGCATTTTGAGTTGATTCCTTTGGTTATAGCATTTCTAGTACATAGAGCTTGCACTCCTGTGAGAGAACAATTCTTAGCGTCCTAATCTAGTCGTGGAATTTGTTCCTAGTAAGTTTTTCCTTCTCAAGGACAGATCATAGAGAAAAGTGACTATTTGTTGTAGCCATTTGGTTCTACAAAATAATTTGGGCAATAATAATTAGGTCTTCAATTAATTATTGTTCTCATTAGTTTGTCCAAATTGATAACCCTCATGTATCAATTTGGAAAATTGCAGCGAACAATTTTGTAATGGGATAAGATCCATATTTCATCAACTCATGAGTCAGCTTTGGCTGATCGCCCACAACTTGACTATTTAGGTAGGAAAACTTGCCAATTGCATCATATGAAACTCTTAGATAGATGATGTACGCAACTCCTTTTCGTAATCATTAACATGCTTCTGGGCCCAGACGCTCTAAGAATCACTAGTTAAGCCTGACCTAATAGACAATATGACAATAATGAACTCTGCTATGGTGGCACATGCATTACAACCATCACACTTCCACGAGGTAGACAGTGCACCATGCTTTGGCATAACATACGCTTGGTTGAACAAGTTTTTCATGTGTATTTCTATTGGAAAGAATCTTTGACTTAATATGTTTTATTGAGGGGTTTTATTTATATCATATATATATATATATACATATACATAGACATATACATATACTATATCCAATGATCACATATATAGTATGTATCATATACATGCTATATCTCACAACGTGAACATAAAACAAAAGGTGGTGGTTATGGTCATGTCTACTTTTATTTCCTTGGATCCACAAGGAATTACTACCACCTAGGTCAATCTCCACATCACATGTATGAATATGCGGTTGATGTAGATCTCTTCTTGCCAATCTAGGTGGATCAAATCAACCTTTGAACTGGTCATCTTCCGTCTTGGCCGGCGAGTTGGTCCTCCTGTCCAACCGATGTTTAGACTCCTTCCAAACGGTCAGTTGGGCCTCCAAGGACGGTCTTCTGGCCTCCTATCCAACCGATGTCTAGACTCCTTCCAGGAGGTCAGTTGGATCCACCAAGTGGTCATCTGGTTCCATCACTTTGTTTTCCTTGATCCTCCAGACGATCATCTTGTCTCATGAATTAGTCGTCTCAACTGGCGATGAACATCTTCAACGTCATTGCATGAATATAAACTATCCCGTTGCTACTTTAATACATTGAATAAAAGAAACCTCTAACTAAATTCGAGGGGAGAAAAGGTAGGAAATCATTATTTTTACATTGGGAAGAGGGAGGCAGAGGCTTGGTACATATACTGAGATAAACAAGAACCAATCCATCCAACCACACAGAGATAAAGGGCTTAGGCCATAACCACACTACACATCCACCATCAAAACTACTTTTAGGGAAACATGTGTAAATTGCATATATATCATATATATATATATAAATATATATATATATATATATATATATATATATATATATATATATATATTAGTTCGAGACTATGTGGTCTTTGATCAGATGCACAGATGACAACAATTTAAATATTCACATCGAATGCAATAAATAAATGATGAAAACCAAAATTCGATCATATCAATTATCCTAAAACATAATAAATTGACGTGGCTCCGATACTACTGTTGGAAAATATGTGTACAAAGTATAGCAGCAGAAATAAAAAATTATCTATATATATTCACATAACAACAAGATCGTATCAAATACGATGAAATAGGAAGGATGATTTTAGTGAGTTATACCTGGTCCTGGAGTAAGTCCAATGACAAAACTCGCTTCTTTGCAACTACTGACAAGTTGTTGTTGGACGTGGCTGTGCAACTCCTAGTCTTCACCATGAACAACTGTCTATGCAGCCTCTGTAGTGACTCCGGTGGTCTGGCCACGAACTACATGTTGACTTTGATCTTTGAGCAGTATCCAAAGGACCTCTACCTCTAGAGTGGTCCATACAGACCAACTAGAACTCCTATCATTCAAAGGAAGGAGTTGTCCCTCTCGTTGGTGTACTAGTCACCAACCCTCTCTCCCACAACAAAAACTTCTCAGTTGGTCTCTCCCTTTGGCTAACCCTTCCTTTCGGGTAGGACTTTCCTGGGCTCTCTTGGATACCAAAACCAGAGAGGACAACAATTGTCAGAGGAACTGATTCTCAGTTGTCTATGTTGTGTCTTGGGAAGCCCCCAATACCCCTTATAGGTGAGGATATAGGGTCAGGGTTCCCAGTATGTATGAGATTATGTGGGAGTTTAAAGGACCAGAAGAACTTGAACTTTCACAATCCATGACATCTAAAACGTATGTCATTTGGTGTCTAAGATGGTCGTCTCTCGTTGCTAATCGGCCGTTTGTAGTTTCCCAATCACACACGAGTTTGGCAGTTTTGATTCCAATTAATACACATATTAATTTTACTTTCTCTCCAAGTAAATGCAATCAAAACTATTTGGGAAACAACCCAAAATTTCATTTGACCCAAGAGGGCCATATCACCCAGGTGAGACGCCCGTCTCACTCACCCAGACGATTGTCTGGTGAGTTGAGTTGAGCTGGTCAATTCAATCACATTGAACCGGTCAGCTCAAAGGAAGAACTAAGCCAATTCAATCCTTGATCTTCGTGACCACCCAAACGACCATCTGAATAATTGAGATGCCTTTCTGGATACCCAAACGGTCATCTCACTCAGTGAGATGGTCATTTGGCAGACCTAGTCAGCCAATTGAGTGATCAGTTGCATGGATTGAACACCTAAACACTTAAGTAATCAATCCAATTGTCATCCAAGATCAAACTCCTCTTATCAATGAGTTCCTATGTATGTGACCCTATAGGTCACCTATCATGTTGGTTGTGAATGTCCATAACTAGATTATGACATCACAAGAAAAGAGTGGTGCCTAGTCGCACATCAGTGCTACCCAAGAGAATGGAAAGTTGGAGAACAACTTCAACCTACAATTTGTGTAAGGTGTTTTGGTGATTGTATAATTCCTTTGTCTCTAATATCCAAGATGAACCGAGGCATGGTTGGTCATCCTCTTAATGTTCAATCCATGTTTCTTGAACCAAGAGAAGAGTGTTTGAGATAATGTGACCTCAATTTCATATATTGATTCACATGTGCATGCACATGCATTTCTCAGTCTCTCTTATCAAGTGGCCAGGATATCATACTCCTCTAGGAGGGAAAAATCCCATAACTATCACTCACAGTCTATCCCATGTGTCAAAGTCACCCAATCATCACAATTGTAACAAGCCATGTTGTAGGACTGTGTTTGATGATGTCAAAGCATACCCAATGACATGTCATGAGTGTAGTGATTTCAGGTCTAAGAATCACAGTCACCACCTTAAATATGAGAGATGACTATGACCACAAAACCATGTGTCACTCACAAGGTGGGTATGTCCGATACACTATTCCCTAACATGTATTTGTATGGTTAATTTGATATTGCCATAACATGACTTAGTGAGACTCAGTCATCAACCAACTCACACTCCAGTCTTATGTGTTATTAATGTCTATCTACCTTCCACAATAACAACCAACTAGGGATATAATGAGAATATGCATATGTAATCTTAGCATCCATATGATCTCATTTCCACAAGGCTAATACTTGAATACATACATCATTGAGTAATATCATTCTCTATACATTCACTATGTATCCTGCTCATCTCATAACTGAGGGAAATAGATGAAGTGGAAGATTGCCTTTATATATGTTATTATTATTAGTCAAGTTCATTTAGGTAATTATGCCATGTTAATCATCATATGATTGGCTCTATTGGCATATCTTACCAACAAACTCCCACTTGTACTTAGAGACAATCACCAACGGATCTCGTCCTTAGTGATCTAAACATGTTGTTATAACCTCATTTTCCAATGCATGTAATGAGATTTGTAAATCTCTTCTAAATAAAAAAATAAGACCAATGTGTGATTTCATGGTTTGTTTTGAATGAATTTTGTATATAATGGCCTTGCATGCTTTCTTGATGGGCCTTATTGGCCATTAAGCCCGTTTGAAAGAAAAATAAAAAGAAATGAAAAAGGGAATTCCATTTAATAAAAGAATCCAAGGGAATAATAGAATATATATATGAAAATGGTTGAAAGTGATAAAAAGGTTAGAAGATAATTTCCCATAACAGGTTTTCATATTATAAAGGATCCTTGGGGTTCAAGGAACTCAAAATAATTGAATAATGGCCAAGGAAATAAAGAATATGTGGAAAATACCATTAAATAAGAGATAACTTGAAACTGAAGTAAAGGACTCGTTTCCTTGGGATAATGACTCCAATTTTCGCACAATGGAAGATAAACGTATAAAATACTTTCCTTTAAAATTTGAGGCCAAAAGGACTTATGGATTGGGAGTTATTAAATTTTCAAGTTATCTTTAAAATAAGGACTTTCCTTGTTTTATTGGGAATTCTTTTCCTTTTCTGAGTAAACGCGGGTAATGGTGACCGTTGGATATTAATCCAACGGATCAGGGCTCATCGTAAAAGTCCCAAGAGTCAGGGACTGTAGCGCAGGATACAGATGGATTTTCTCCATCTCTTTCCTCATTATTTGATGGATGTGCCATCTTGGAAACCTTTCCATCATGATCAGGAGGGGATTCCGAGCCACCGCAACCCCGGTTTAGTGGTCTTTGGATGCTTCTAGGCGAAACGCCCAATTGGGATAGAACAAGGTTCGGCGGCGGGTTTGGAAACACTAGAGGGAACCCTCCACACCCTATAAATAGGGGTCCTTATGGTTAAGAGCACCCTCCCGAACCCATACGGCAACACCATTAGTTTCCGAACTCCCCCTCGCGCTCGCTTGCGGTTGCTCCGGCGAGCTCCAGCCGCGGCACCGCTGCGTCTTCTAATTAGGAAAATAAAGAAGACAACGAGCGGGAGTCATCAGATTGGGGAGCACGGTGGGCCTGAGCGGAATCCGATGACCCTAGGAGAGGCACGCTGAAGTAACCCGCTTAGTGGAGCAGAGCGACGCGAGACGACCGATCAAGATCCATCGTGGACTCGCATGCCATCTGACGGACGACAGCCCACAGCTGCGCGCGTCGCCCTGTTAGTGGAGTCGATCGATGGGGGACGTCTGATCAAGACCCAGACCATCGGTGCACCGATCGAACGATCCGGAATTTTTGGTATTTGTTTCTCTCTGCCAAATAATCCAGAAAAATAATTTTCCTTGCTAAAATCATAGTAAATGCTAGGAATCTTGAATAAAGAAACTTTATATATGAAAGTTGGGTAGAAAATTACAAGGAATCTGTTAAAAATGTTTGTAACACCTGATTCCAGTTCGTTTTGCAAAAGTACTTTAAGGACTAGTAAAATGCATTTCAAGTTATTTGAAAACCCTAATTGCATGAAAGAGATGTTTCTTTGTAACATAATGGGTTGAATAGAGGGTTATTAACCTGTTAATTAATAATATTGAGTTTTCGTCCAATTTAATTGCAAATATGACTAAATTAGGGTTAAAGACTATGAATGAAATATGATGAACATGAAAACCCTAATTTAGGAAGGAAACCATGTTAGTTTGATAAAGTGCTAAATAATGATCCTAAAATTGTTAGGAATATTAAAAGGAAATAATTTAAAGGTTTTACAGGGATTTGATGAATTAGGGTTCATAGTAATTGAAAATGAAAGCAAAACCCTAATTTTCAAGAAAACCCTAAAATTGGATAGAAACCTTAAGGGACATAATGATATTGGCTAAATATTAATAAAAGTAAATTTGTACTTTTATTTCAGGGTTTCTGTGCCTTTGCTTGCTTACTTGGATATTCTATTTCTTCATTCTTGATTCTGTATCTGAAACTGCAATAAGAGGTATGTGGTTACGTTTATGGCTAAACCGCATAGTTTTCCGAGGTTTTATCGACGTTTCCCTAAATGTGTGAAATAATTGTTGGATGTTTTAATTCCTGCCTCTATAAAGTGACTATGGCTATCACTTTGAGTATATATGTATGACTAGCTTCATCCGAGTCCACCCCTGTGGCTATGTCAATGCAAAGGATAACCTAGAGCAAGGTCTAGGGTATCATGAGTCAGAAACTGGGCTACACATGTGTAGTGCCATGAGACTCTTAGCATACCATGAGTTAAGGAGTGGGCTACTCACGGGTAGTGCCATGTGACTCAGCCCTAGAAATTGATTCACCTATTAGGTGAAGTCATGAGGGGTAAAATGGGAATCTACCATAAGGGAGGTAGTATCCAGGTCCATTGCAGGGACAACGCAGGGGATAGGTTACACATGGATCACGTAGTTATACTTAAAACATAATATTGTTTGCATATTGATAATTGAATGCAATAATTTGTTATAGATAATTGCACGATTAGTGAATCCCCCACATACCAGCTTTGGCTGACCGACATTTTGTTTGTTGGCGTTTTAGGTACAAAACAAAAAGGACAAACAGTAATCCGTCATATTGTGAAATACACTAATTAAAGTCCAAGGAGGATTAGTTAGTTAGCCAGAGTTCTGGATAGAAGTATTAGAAATCCAAATTTTCAAAGGTATGCAAAAGTAGTATTTATTACAGCTTTTCAGTTTAGTATAGTAGAATTTATTAATTGTTATCAATTAATTGTCGAACCTTGATCCGGAAATTATGTGTGTGGCTTCGACCTCTCAGTCTCCCTTAATTGGGGGTTATCGGGAGGTGGGGTCGTAACATTTGGTATCAGAGCCATGGTTCTCCACTTAATTGTTAATAATTATTAAATTTTACAACCTCCGTAGAACCTAAGGGAGTTATTAGAGGATTTTCCGAAAGACTGAGGTGTCTAGAAAAGGATCACTTCTGGGGGCTGGCAAAATTTTCCTCTGCACCGCTAGTCAGAATACAAGGACTCCCGGAATGTGTGACTGCCTGGCCGATGTCCTAGGATTTGAATCGAAATAAGATACCTTTAGGATTTTCTCCTCTTATTCATCCCTTCTCATCACAATTACTATTAAGGACTTAAGAGTTAGGGATTTCTCTCTCTTCCCCACCCTCATGTGGTATGGGTAAATAAGTTAAGGATTAAGGAATTCTCCATCAAATTAATAAAAGATACATAATGAGACGTCACCGACATAAGTATAATTAGTTTAATGATAAACTAAAGAACTGTTCGTTATGCTTATGTAGATGGCTCTTACAAAGACTGTTTCTATCCCTGAGGGCTCTGGGAAACCAGCAAGGAGTGACTGGCCTCTTCGTAAGGGAAAGGGGTCTTCTGAAAAGCGAAAGAGGAACCTTGATGGTGAATCCTCTAAGAAGAGAAAGAGGCCTGAGGAAGCCACTCATGAGGTCCCTAACCCTGATCCGATACCCTTCGGCAACCTTGATCAAGAGCAGGACCAAGGGTATGAAGAGCAGCATGTGTACGAGGAAGCAGACCAGATGGAGGAAGATCAAGCTGGAAGTCCAGAACCGACTATGATGATCCACACCTCTGAGGGCTTGTGGATAGAGCAGCAGAAGAAGCTGACAGAGGCCATTAATGCCTTGGCCCTTTGAGACCTAGCCAGAACTGAGAATGGTGAGCCGCATCCAGTTCGTCCTCGACTAGGAGACACCATCCTGGATTTTGTTAAGCTGAATATCGAAAAGTTCTGGGGAGAAGACAAGACAGAGGTGGTCGACAAAGTGGAAGCTTGGCTGCTTGCAGTCGAGAATGGATTCCGCATGCTTGAAGTTCAACTGAGCAAGAAGGTCCTCTTTGCTACTCATCTCTTGGAAGGGGCAGCTAAGATATGGTGGGAGATCCACATCACTGGCAGAGACTTGACAGAGGAGCCCATGTCATGGGCTGATTTCAAGACGATCTTCACCGCCAGATTCATCCCAGTCTCAGCTAAGAAGGAAAAGGAAAGGGAGTTCACCAACATGACCCAAGGAAACTCTTCTGTGGCAGACTTCGGGCGTAAGTTCCGGATCCTAGAACGCTTTGGGTACAAGATGGATGAAGAAAGGAGGGTGGATCACTTCATAGAGCGCCTTCACCCTGCCATCAGGCCCCATGTGATGGCAAGCAAGCCAAGAACCTTCGCCAAAGCCTACAATATTGCTTTAGACATGGAGAGGACCGTGATGCCTGCCCCGTTTCCACCTAAGGGATACTTGGGTTTCACTGAAGGAGCCCAAGGCCCGAGAAACAACCACAAGAAGGGTCCAGGACGACATAAAGCTAAAGGTAAACATGGAGTAAAGGGGAAACCTCGTCAGGAGAACAACCGACCTCCTTGCCGCACCTGCGGGAAGGGCCATGCTGGTGAATGTCGCTACAAGAAGAAGACTTTCTTTCATTGCCACCAAGAAGGACATCTGCAATCCGTCTGTCCTATGCCAGAGCCCAGAGGACAAGGACCTGTGGCAGCCCCACCAGCAGCGGCACCACCTGTGGCAGCTCCACCTTTAGCTGTAGCCCCACCTACAGGAGAAAG
This sequence comes from Alisma plantago-aquatica, assembly GCA_963693085.1. Classification (NCBI taxonomy): domain Eukaryota; kingdom Viridiplantae; phylum Streptophyta; class Magnoliopsida; order Alismatales; family Alismataceae; genus Alisma; species Alisma plantago-aquatica. Next base: position 474,502,828 of record OY856410.1, read on the forward strand.
AAGGCAAGCCTGGGTGTTTGCCATTGACAATGAGGAGGCTCAAGCTAATGCAAATCGGTTGATCAAGGGTAATAACCCTTAGAGTTTTTCTTTTATGTTTTAAAGTTCAGCATGTAATGGTCTAATGCATGATGAAAAACAATGTAGGCATGCTTGAAGTTATGGGACATAATGTGAAAGCTTTATTTGACTCTAGATCTACTAATACTTTCATTTCAAGAAATCTTGCAACTATGCTTGGTTTGGATATCAAGGATCTAGGATATGTCTTAGATGTTACAACCCCGAGTGGTCGGATCTTTACTTCCCTTTTGAAAACTCCGGTGGTACCAGTGAAATACCAAGATCATGAGTTTCCTACATATTTTATTCTTCTTGATATGAATGATTTTGATGTAATCATTGGCATGGATTGTCTTTATACCTATAGGGCCAACCTTGACTATAGGGAGAATAAAGTGATCATTAAGAGACCAGGTCACCCACCTTTTGACATAAGGGGTAGGAAGGATGCCACCACCAGCCTGTATGTGTCGGCTTTGAAGGCAGAACAGATGATGAGTAAAGGATGTCAAGCTTTCTTAGCAGTAGTCACCGAGCCAGAACCCAAGGTACAACCCTTAGAGGAGATAGAGGTAGTCTGAAGCTATGCAGATGTTTTCCCTGATGATCTACCCGGGATACCTCCCGAGAGAGAGGTAGATTTTTCAATAGAGCTAGCTCCCGGTACAAACCCTATTTCCCGAGCACCCTATAGGATGGCCCCTGCTGAGTTGCTTGAGCTAAAGAAGCAATTGCAGGAATTGTTGGACAAGGGTTTTATCCGCCCTAGAACATCACCATGGGGAGCGCCGATCCTTTTTGTAAAGAAAAAGGATGGTTTGCTCCGAATGTGCATAGACTACCGGATGATTAACCAGGCTACCATTAAGAACAAATACCTGTTACCCCGGATTGATGACTTGTTTGACCAGTTGAAGTCATCTCGAGTCTTTTCTAAGATCGACTTGAGATTGGGTTACCACCAGTTGACAGTCAAGAGTGAGGATATCCCGAAAACTGCTTTCAGGACCCGGTATGGCCACTATGAGTTCGTGGTTATGCCTTTTGGGTTGTCCAATGCACCTAGTGTGTTCATGAACCTTATGAAAAATGTGTTTCAACCCTTCCTTGACTCGTTTGTCATAGTGTTTATAGATGACATACTGGTTTATTCTGATGACCTAGATCAACACCGAGATCACCTAAGTAAGGTCCTTGATATCTTGAGAAAGCAGAAGTTCTATGGGAAATTCTCTAAATGTGAGTTTTGGATAGACTGAGTCATGTTCCTTGGACACATCATCTCAGGAGGAACGATCGTCGTAGATCCAACTAAAGTGTCAGCAGTTCGAGACTGGCCAGCACCAAAGAACCCCTCCGAGATACGAAGCTTCTTGGGGGTGGCAGGATATTATCGGCGCTTCATCGCAGATTTCTCAAAGACCGCCTTTCCTTTGATTATGTTGACTCGGAAAGATGTGAAGTTTGTGTGGTACGATGTTTGTGAGGCTCGTTTCCAGGAGCTGAAAGAGAAGTTGACCACTGCACCAGTTTTAACATTACCATCAGGCAATGAGGGTTTCATGATCTTCACCGATGCATCAAAAATGGGACTTGGCTGTGAGTTGGAACAGAATCGGCACGTGGTTGCATATGCCTCCCGACAACTCAAGCCAAACGAGGTGAATTACCCGACACATGACCTGGAGTCAGCTGCTATCATTCATGCTTTAAAGATTTGGCGGCATTATCTATATGGTGCCACTTTTGAGATCTTCACTGACCATAAGAGCCTGAAGTATCTTCTGACGCAAAAAGACTTGAACCTACGACAACGACGATGGATGGAGTACATGAAAGATTACGACTTCACCATTTCCTATCATCCAGGGAAGGTGAACGTTGTAGCTGATGCCTTAAGTTGAAAACAGCTCAGGTGTGCAGCTATTTTGTCTAGTCAGTGGAAGAGCTTAGAAGAATTGGTGGAATGGTCACCTCAACCATTGGATGATCGAGTTCGTTTGGCCAATATTCAGATACAGTCTGAGTTATTGAGTGAGATTGTCGCAGCACAGTTGGCCAGTGGAGGACTTGACAAGATGAAAGGCTTGATGCAGAAGCCACAGACCCATCTTTCTTTGGGAATAGATGGAGGAATCTATTTTGAGAATCGCATATGGGTTCCTGAGGATTCACCGTTGAAGGAACGTATCCTACAAGAGGCTCATGGTTCTAAGTACACGGTACACCCAGGGACTACGAAGATGTTTAAAGATATGCAGAGGTTTTTCTGGTGGCCAGGGATGAAAAGAGACATTGCAGCTTATGTAGCCAGTTGTCTTACGTGCCAAATGGTGAAGGATAAACACCAATGACCCGGCGGACTTTTACAGTCTATAGAGATTCCAGAGTGGAAATGGGAGCAGATCACCATGGATTTCATGGTGGGTCTACCCCGGACCAAGAGAGGTCATGATGCGATATGGGTTGTGGTAGATCACCTTACCAAGTCAGCACACTTCCTTGCCTTAAAGACCACTGCCAAGGTGTCAGATTTAGCTGAGCTGTATATCAGAGAGATAGTACGCTTGCATGACGTACCCGGTTCCATCATCTCCGATAGAGACCCAAAGTTTACTTCCAAGTTGTGGAAGTAGGTTCAAGAGGAACTAGGTACAAGGTTAAAATTCAGTACCACCTATCACCCCCAGACAGATGGTCAGTCAGAAAGGACGAATCATACCTTAGAGGATCTGCTGCGAGCTTGTGTGCTTGATTGGGGTGGATCATGGGAGCAGTGCCTTCCTTTAGGTGAGTTTGCCTACAACAATAGTTACCAAGCCAGTATCGGGATGCCTCCATATGAAGCTCTGATGGGAGACCGTGTCGGTCACCACTTCACTGGGATGAATTTGGTGAAAGGACCTTATTGAGGTCAGATGAACTCCAAGTTTATGTTGATAAAGTCGCTTTAATCAGGCAAAGGCTAAAGAGAGCCCAAGACAGATAGAAGTCGTATGCTGATGCGAAGCGGACTGATGTGCATTTCGCTGTTGGAGAACATGTTCTGAAAATTCGACCGCTCCGAGCTATAGCTAAAAATAGAGGAAAGTTGAGTCCCCGATACGTGGGTCTGTTTGAAGTGTTATAACGGATTGGTGAAGCTGCATATCATTTGGCGTTACCCCCTCACGTTTCCAATCTAAAGCGATATGTGCAAAATCCAAGCCATGTGCTGATCATTGAACCAATTGAGCTTCAAGGAAAGCTGTCTTATCCTGAGTTGCCTTTGCGGATTCTAGATACCAAGGTAAAAGAGCTCAGAAATAAGAATATAGAGATGGTAAAGGTTCTTTGGAAGCACCATGGAGAGGATGAGGCCACATGGGAGCTGAAGATGGACATGGAAAAGGCATATCCCAATTTGTTTGTTTGATTGTTGAATTTTGAGGGCAAAATTCCTATAAGGAGGGGAGGATGTTATAACCTCATTTTCCAATGCATGTAATGAGATTTGTAAATCTCTTCTAAATAAATAAATAAGACCAATGTGTAATTTCATGGTTTGTTTTGAATGAATTTTGTATATAATGGCCTTGCATGCTTTCTTGATGGGCCTTATTGGCCATTAAGCCCGTTTGAAAGAAAAATAAAAAGAAATGAAAAAGGGAATTCCATTTAATAAAAGAATCCAAGGGAATAATGGAATATATATATGAAAATGGTTGAAAGTGATAAAAAGGTTAGAAGATAATTTCCCATAACAAGTTATCGTATTATAAAGGATTCTTGGGGTTCAAGGAACTCAAAATAATTGAATAATGGCCAAGGAAATAAAGAATATGTGGAAAATACCATTAAATAAGAGATAACTTGAAACTGAAGTAAAGGACTCGTTTCCTTGGGATAATAAATCCAATTTCTGCACAATGGAAGATAAACGTATAAAATACTTTCCTTTAAAATTTGATGCCAAAAGGACTTATGGATTGGGAGTTATTAAATTTTCAAGTTATCTTTAAAATAAGGACTTTCCTTGTTTTATTGGGAATTCTTTTCCTTTTCTGAGTAAACGCGGGTAATGGTGACCGTTGGATATTAATCCAACGGATCAGGGCTCATCGTCAAAGTCCCAAGAGTCAGGGACTGTAGCGCAGGATACAGATGGATTTTCTCCATCTCTTTCCTCATTATTTGATGGATGTGCCATCTTGGAAACCTTTCCATCATGATCAGGAGGGGATTCCGAGCCACCGCAACCCCGATTTAGTGGTCTTTGGATGCTTCTAGGCGAAACGCCCAATTGGGCTAGAACAAGGTTCGGCGGCGGGTTTAGAAACCCTAGAGGGAACCCTCCACACCCTATAAATAGGGGTCCTCATGGTTAAGAGCACCCTCGCGAACCCATACATCAACACCATTAGTTTCCGAACTCCCCCTCGCGCTCGCTTGCGGTTGCTCCGGCGAGCTCCAGCCGCGACACCACCGCGTGTTCTGATTAGGAAAAGAAAGAAGACGACGAGCGGGAGTCATCAGATTGGGGAGCACGGTGGGCCTGAGCGGAATCCGACGACCCTAGGAGAGGCACATTGAAGTAACCCGCTTAGTGGAGCGGAGCGACGCGAGACGACCAATCAAGATCCATCGTGGACTCGCACGCCATCCGAAGGACGACAGCCCGCAGCCGCGCGCGTCGCCCTGTTGGTGGAGTCGATCGACGGGGGATGTCTGATCAAGACCCGGACCATCGGCGCACCGATCGAACGATCCGGAATTTTCAGTATTTGTTTCTCTCTGCCAAATAATCCAGAAAAATACCTTTCCTTGCTAAAATCATAGTAAATGCTAGGAATCTCGAATAAAGAAACTTTATATATGAAAGTTGGGTAGAAAATTACAAGGAATCTGTTAAAAATATTTGTAACACCTGATTCCAGTTCGTTTTTCTAAAGTACTTTAAGGACTAGTAAAATGCATTTCAAGTTATTTGAAAACCCTAATTGCATGAAAGAGATGTTTCTTTGTAACATAATGGGTTGAATAGAGGGTTATTAACATGTTAATTAATAATATGGAGTTTTCGTCCAATTTAATTGCAAATATGACTAAATTAGGGTTAAAGACTATGAATGAAATATGATGAACATGAAAACCCTAATTTAGGAAACAAACCATGTTATTTTGATAAAGTGCTAAATAATGATCCTAAAATTGTTAGGAATATTAAAAGGAAATAATTTAAAGGTTTTACATGGATTTGATGAATTAGGGTTCATAGTAATTGAAAATGAAAGCAAAACCCTAATTTTCAAGAAAACCCTAAAATTGGATAGAAACCCTAAGGGACATAATGATATTGGCTAAATATTAATAAAAGTAAATTTGTACTTTTATTTCAGGGTTTCTGTGCCTTTGCTTGCTTACTTGGATATTCTATTTCTTCATTCTTGATTCTGTATCTGAAACTGCAATAAGAGGCATGTGGTTACGTTTATGGCAAAACCACATAGTTTTCCGAGGTTTTATCGACGTTTCCCTAAATGTGTGAAATAAATGTTGGATGTTTTAATTCCTGCCTCTATAAAGTGACTATGGCTATCACTTTGAGTATATATGTATGACTAGCTAGATCCGAGTCCACCCCTATGGCTATGTCAAGGAAAAGGATAACCTAGAGCAAGGTCTAGGGTATCATGAGTCAGAAATTGGGCTACACATGTGTAGTGCCATGAGACTCTTAGCATACCATGAGTTAATGAGTGGGCTACTGATGCGCGTCGTTGTACACGCAACAATCACTAGGAAACATCCTAGAGTTTAACCTTCTAACCTGGTTTTCAACTTGTTGTGAACAACAAGTCAACTTAGTATAGATAGGTATCGATCCAAGGGACGGTGGAAAAGAAAAGTTGAAATCCAAATCCGATTGCAAAAAATAAGAAAATAAATTCCGATGAGAAGGTTGTTTAAAACTAAGAACAAAAAAATAAAAGTGCTGAAATAAAATTTAACTATCAAGAAAAAGAAATACCGAAGCTAAGGGATTTTACCACCCTAGTCGATGTGAAACGAGATCAAAGAAATGATAAGAAAGATAAAAGAAGGCATGTGAAACATTTGTAAATGATTCATAAAAGATGAACTCCCCGTGAACCCATTGGTCCTGGCGTTCACGGATCCTAGTTCAATCATCCTAATGGGGACTTTTCCGAGGTCTCATCCAAATTCCCATGAAATCAATTTGGTTGTTCTAAATCTTGGGTTCCACGGTCGCATCCGCCAAGATTAACAAGCGATGAAAATGAGAGATCACTTTGTTAAAATCGTCGAGATCCAAATCAAAATCCATTTATCTAAAAAATTATATAAATTTTCAATCTAGTCATCACATGGCTAAGGGGTTATTCCCCTTACCTCGATAGAAGTCTACTCACACATGCTTGTGGAAAACATGGAGGCGGAGGGGAGAAGCAAAATGGCCATAGTCTAGCCCAAAATTAGGAGTCAGTCCTTTTGCTAGAGACAATAAAATGGCCAATCTCTTCAACCTTTGCTCCAATCCACGGAAGAGAAAGAAGAAGAAAGGAAGAACAACTAGATCTATTGCAAGAAGATAAATTGCAAGAATTAAAGAACACTAAGAAGAAATTCTATTAATTGAATGATAGGAGAACAAATGCTCAAAATTCTGGTACAAAAGATGATACAAAATATGATCCTTGGGAGGAGGAAGTGCCCTTCCTTTTATAGGAGAATGAGGGGTAGGCTATCTAAAAAAAGAGGGGGGAAAAAGAGAGCGAGCCATCCTTTTGAATTTTCAGATCTAGTCAACAAACTCTTGATTATCTTTCTTTAATGTAGATTCTCGCAGCAGCAATTTCGAGCGAATTTCCGTTGTCCAGAGAATTTAAAGTGCGCCCGAAAATATGATTTTCCTGTAGGCCTTTGAATTCCCTTTCCAAATCATATTTGAACATTAAATTCTGCCTTAGGATGTGAGAGTTATGCTAATTTGGGTGCAAGGTATGCATTTAAGTCAGCATTGCGGGAAACTGAATTGCCTCCTACCTTCATCTCTTCTTTTCTCGATTTAATTACTTAGATAATTCCTGAAAATTAAGAAAACTATCATAAGAATTCAGGAAAAGTATATCTAGACGATGAAAGTGCTATTTATTTTTGAATTAGCTAAAATTAACAAAAAAGTCCTAATTAATTATTCTAAATGAAGCAAAAATAAGAGATGAATATGCATTCATCAAAATACCCCAAACTTAAACTTTGCTCGTCCCGAGCAACATTAAAATCAAGAAATACTTTCAAGACATACTCTCAATCTATCATCCTCACTCTCCTAACAATCACTGGATTCCTTCCACCAAAATATGGCCAAGCGAGCCTGACTTCCTGAATTCACAAAAAGTGACTTTTATATTTCCTACTTCACAAACTTGCATTTATTCAAGACCTGCAATAAAAGAGATTTTTATTTCACCTTTGCATTTGGTACTCCAATTTTTTTTTAAAGTTTTACACAAGAACATGGCTGATTTGGATGGTTGGGGTTTTTTTAGTTTTCCCCTGGGTAGAAAATTGGAGTGAAGGAGGTATGGAAAAGGACAGTCTCTCCTCTATTCGACTCGAGACCTTTTTATTTAGTGGACATGCAGTTACATTGACCGTATTTCTTTTTTCTTTGATTTTTGGTGATACACCCAATTGCGTGGGTATGGAAGAAGCAAAAGAGGGGGAAGGGGTGCCACCCCAAACTTAGCCTTTTGGGCATTATTGGCTTTTTTTTCTTTTTGACGAATGGAAAGATTTGGAAGTGGTAGAAGAAGAGTAGAAGAGGTTGTTCTTGTGTAACTTTTTTTTTCATCTTTTTTTAGGAGTACCATGCATTGGTTCAACTATTACCGAATCATGCGAAAAATCAAGAAAATTTATACAAGTTGTACATGATAAGAAAGCATCACTCTTGAATCCTATCAGTCATCTATGGCTTGCCATCTTTTCCAAGGAGTGATTATTATTTGAGGTCCTAAGTGACAGGAGGATTGCTAGTCATGAAAGTTTCAAAATTTTAGTTGCAAGATAGTTACATCATTAAGGGGAGTATTTTGACAAATGATCATATCAAGGCCGACTAGATAAAGGCCATTTTGCAACAAAAGAAATAAAAATATGGCCGACTAGATAATGGCCATAAACAAAGCAACTATATGCAAAACCAAAAAAAAAAGTAGAAATAATGCAAGAATAAAAAGATAAGGGGGTGGAATAGAATCATACCACCAACCTTCACCCCGGACTTAGATTTTTTTCTCGTCCCGAGCAAAACCCAAACCCGAGATGGAGGGAAGAAATTTGTTGGGTTCACCAGGAGGTCCTGGTAGCTCAAAATATGTCCATCTGAAGGGAATGTCGATGAGGGCTGGGACCTTTATCTAAGGAGCCTTATAGTGTACCCTATGATAGGGTAATTATAGAAGCTCAGTGGGGTGCTCGTATTTTCTTTCACCTCACATTCCCTCCAATAGGATCCAAAGATCTTCCATCAATAGAAGGGGAAGTGTTGAAGATGGATGTGGATTTGGGGAGGTTGGTGGGTACCCGGCTAGTGATTCTAGTAGAGCAAGATGAAATGAGTAGGATGGAGGATCTGGTTCAGGTTTTCCACCATCATGATGACCTATATCTGGGAGAATTGATGTTGATGAAAAAGATTTCAAATTATTTACAAAATTGTTTTGCTTCTCCTCAAAAATAATTTCATCAACATTGGGTTTGGTAAGTTTCATTGTTGATATAACATATGGCTCTAATTCTTTTGTACAAGGGGTCCCCAAGAACTCAGGAGGGATGAGGACGACTTCCTTACAAACAATAGAATGGGGTGTGTGAGCTTCTTCCAACGATGGTATCTCCTTTTGTAGATCAGCCATGTGTGGGATGAAAATTGGCTATGACGGCTTGGGAAGAATCATAAAGGGGGTTAGATTCTCATTATCCAAAATAGACTCAAAAGAAGGGTATTGATCTATGGTATCATTCAGATTTATGTTGAGGATGGGAGGAGTTGTTGGATCTTTAGAATGACTCTCCTGCTTTGACATTTCATATTCAAGTAATAGAGTCTCTAAAGGAAAGATAGGGATACCAACGTCCTCATCACACACAAAATATGTCTCCATGGTTTGTTCTATTTCTTCAAGATCTGACATATATGACACAAAATAAGGATCATCATCGTCATTGTCAGGAAAAACCATCTTGGGTTGCTCAAGCTCTATAGGGAGAGTTTGTGATTGATCCTCTAGAAAGGTAGCTAACATGGCTTGACTGGATTCAAGTTTTGCTTGTTCTTCTGCTACCCTCTTTTCTAGGTCCTTAAGTCTCTCTTCCAGTTCAAGATCAACTTGCATTTCACCATAGGATTTATACACCCCAAAATTTTGGTCATCCTCGCCACACTCCCCATAGTGTCCTTGGCCATATTGCTCCTCATATTGTTTTGGGTGACATTGCTCCTCATAATAATCTCCATAAGATGGTGGATTGTAATTTCCATTGCGTCCATCTTGGTAGGAAGATTCAATATTATAAGGTGTCACCAATTCATGAGGAAACATATTTGAACAATCTATATTTTGGGTTTGGGCTTCTACTAAGGTGGCCAATAAGGTTTGGCTAGTTAGGAGTTTTGCTGCCATATTCTCTAGGGACTTAAGTTTCTCTTCTTGTTGAGGATTACATTGGGTTTCATAAACATGTTCATAACCCCCAAGGTTTTGTTGGTTACACACCACAAAATTTTGTTGGTCATATCCCCCATTAGAATATGGATAGAAAGGTTCCCCATAATGGTTCTCAGAAAAATGTGGATTCACATTATATCCACCAGGATGAACGGGCTCGCAATTAAAAGGGGTGCTATTATAATCATGGGGTAGAGTCGGACAGGCAAGAGATGCATGGTGGTAAAAACCACAATAACAACATTGTGGGGGATATTGGGATGTACACTCCATTTGAAAAGAAAGGTTCCTGAAAGATATGTCAATGAACGAATGAGAGAAGAAAGATTGTGAGATAAAAAATTAGTCAAAATTACAAACAAAACTAAAAATTATAAATCTAAGAAATTATGAAATAACAAAAATTACAAAAAAAAAAGTAACTAGAAAGAAGTACTGCTGGAATGGAAACTCAGCAGAAAGAGGAGATACACTTCCGGAATTGTGCTCGGAAGGCAAAAAGAAATTATAAAAATTTAAAAGAAATTATAAAAAGACTAACGTTATGAAAGTTAGAGAATATGAACAAGGATTATACAAGATATACAGACAACCAGATCTAAAAAACAACTGTGTCGTCCCCGGTAACGGCGCCAAATTGATGCGCGTCGTTGTACACACAACAATCACTAGGAAAAGTCCTAGAGTTTAACCTTCTAACCTGGTTGTCAACTTGTTGTGAACAACAAGTCAACTTAGTATAGATAGGTATCGATCCAAGGGACGGTGGAAAAGAAAAGTTGAAATCCAAATCCGATTCCAAAAAATAACAAAATAAATTCCGATGAGAAGGTTGTTTAAAACTAAGAACAAAAAAATAAAACTGCTGAAATAAAATTTAACTATCAAGAAAAAGAAATACCGAAGCTAAGGGATTTTACCACCCTAGTCGATGTGAAACGAGATCAAAGAAATGATAAGAAAGATAAAAGAAGGCATGTGAAACATTTGTAAATGATTCACAAAAGATGAACTCCCCGTGAACCCATTGGTCCTGGCGTTCACGGATCCTAGTTCAATCATCCTAATGGGGACTTTTCCGAGGTCTCATCCAAATTCCCATGAAATAAATTTGGTTGTTCTAAATCTTGGGTTCCACGGTCGCATCCGCTAAGATTAACAAGCGATGAAAATGAGAGATCACTTCGTTAAAATCGTCGAGATCCAAATCAAAATCCATTTATCTAAAAAATCATATAAATTTTCAATCTAGTCATCACATGGATAAGGGGTTATTCCACTTGCCTCGATAGAAGTCTACTCACACATGCTTGTGGAAAACATGGAGGCGGAGGGGAGAAGCAAAATGGCCATAGTCTAGCCCAAAATTAGGAGTCAATCCTTTTGCTAGAGACAATAAAATGGCCAATCTCTTCAACCTTTTCTCCAATCCATGGAAGAGAAAGAAGAAGAAAGGAAGAACAACTAGATCTATTGCAAGAATATAAATTGCAAGAATTAAAGAACACTAAGAAGAAATTCTATTACTTGAATGATAGGAGAACAAATGCTCAGAATTCCGGTACAAAAGATGATACAAAATATGATCCTAGGGAGGAGGAAGTGCCCTTCCTTTTATAGGAGAAGGAGGGGTAGGATATCTAAAAAAAGAGGGGGGAAAAAGAGAGGGAGCCATCCTTTTGAATTTTCAGATCTAGTCAACAAACTCTTGATTGTCTTTCTTTAATGTAGATTCTCACAGCAGCAATTTCGAGCGAATTTCCGTTGTCCAAAGAAATTAAAATGCGCCCGAAAATATGGTTTTCCTGTAGGCCTTTGAATTCCCTTTCCAAATCATATTTGAACATTAAATTCCGCCTTAGGATGTGAGAGTTATGCTAATTTGGGTGCAAGGTATGCATTTAAGTTAGCATTGCGGGAAACTGAATTGCCTCCTACCTTCATCTCTTCTTTTCTCGATTTAATTACTTAGATAATTCCTGAAAATTAAGAAAACTATCATAAGAATTCAGGAAAAGTATATCTAGATGATGAAAGTGCTATTTATTTTTGAATTAGCTAAAATTAACAAAAAAGTCCTAATTAATTATTGTAAATGAAGCAAAAATAAGAGATGAATATGCATTCATCAGCTACTCACGGGTAGTGCCATGTGACTCAGCCCTAAAAATTGATTCACCTATTAGGTGAAGTCATGAGGGGTAAAATGGGAATCTACCATAAGGGAGGTAGTATCCAGGTCCACTGCCGGGACAACGCAGGGGATAGGGTACACATGGATCGCGTAGTTATACTTAAAACGTAATATTATTTGCATATTGATAATTGAATGCAATAATTTGTTATAGATAATTGCACGATTAGTGAATCCCCCACATACCAGCTTTGGCTGACCGATGTTTTGTTTGTCGGCGTTTTAGGTACAAAACTAAAAGGACAAACAGTAATCCGTCATATTGTGAAATACACTAATTAAAGTCCAAGGAGGATTAGTTAGTTAGCCAGAGTTCTGGATAGAAGTATTAGAAATCCAAATTTTAAAAGGTATGTAAAAGTTTTATTTATTACAGCTTTTCAGTTTAGTATAGTAGAATTTATTAATTGTTATCAATTAATTGTTGAACCTTGATCCGGAAATTATGTGTGCGGCTTCGACCTCTCGGTCTCCCTTAATTGGGGGTTATCGGGAGGTGGGGTCGTAACACATGTCCAACATGCTTTTGATGCATTAGTGCTGATTTAGCGAGTCAGAAACACTTTGTTTATAGTCAGTATATTCCATGTTTCTTATGTCTTTGCTCTGAGATGAAACCGTCGTAATATGGTATCTGATATTCCTTTCCTAACAATTAAATCCTATTTTGTTATAGTACCTCTACTGAGTCATCAATGGTTAAAATATCTATAAATTCAACATATGAACTTTTAGATCCATATAGTATCACTCCATGTTCATGACACAACCATACTCGACTTCTATTGTAGACTAACATTAATTGCTATTAGTTTCGATATGATCCTTTCTATTATCCTTCCTTCTCTAGTCAGGAAGTATCCTTCCTTATGGTCATCTTGATATGGTTGTTCCATCTAGATAATCCATATGTTGTCCCCTATTGCTATATGTGAACTAGGTTGATTCTTGCATGTATGTTGATATGATGATACCAAGTTAGACAATGGTGCCTAAACCCTAGGAGACATCCACCCATATTAATATGTGATTCTTATGTACACTTTCCTAATCTAAATTATTCTTTATGCTTGGATCCCTTGTCTTGTTTGGATCATGACCTTGTATGCCCTGTTATGAGTTTTTGACCCTAGAATGTATATGAGGAACATGAATCTCGTGGTGAACATGAAAATGCATGGAACCTTGAAATGACTTGAAACTTGAACCACACATACATGATGAGTTATAAGCTATTAAAGGATCACCAAACATGTAATTAACCAAAATGGAACCTAGCTTGGCCCAAACCCTAAAATGAATCTAGTTAGGGTTAATGAAGAGAATCTAATGCATGTATGTAATCTTCTGCTTAACTAGGTGTTGGTTGAGATCAAGATAGTCAAGGATAGGTTATGAAATCTCTAAATCAGGTATGGGCTTTAATAATTATCTAAATATGGCTTTCTTGCTTGAAATGTGATACATATGTATGCCTGCTTACTTGCTCAAATATTTCCATGTAGTATTCTAATATGTACTTGATGCTTGTCTTATGTCGTTGTTTAATAACTTGCACACATAATATAGATATGCATTATACAAATGTTGAAACATGGTTTTTCTTAATGACTTTGGCTATTGAGGTCCCTCACATCTAAAAGAGTTAGCTAATCTTGAGCACCCTTACAAATCCTACCATTAGGAAGTTCATCAAAGGCCTTATGATACATGATATTCATGGTATAATTGGAGTACCATGACATAAATTATGGGCTCTTTCTTTGCTAAGTACTTAACATGTTTATTGTTGTTCATTTGTTTCTATGAATCTTTTTGAATTATGCAAAGCTTATGTATATGTAGCTTTTATCCCTGTACTCAACACCTCATGTGCTTGACCTACCTTGTTTCATGTATTTTATAGGTTCAGGGACGACTAGAAGTTGATGGGCTGGGAGAGATATGTTAGGTGTACTTGTCGTGGGATCCCTAGTATACATGAGTAGACTTGTAAAAATGTACTCTAGAATATGTATATGAAATCGTGTAATAAAAGAATGTTTCTTAATAATATTTTTTGAATGTTGAGATTATGATTGGTGGTTCTATCTTGTAATATAATAATGTATGCTAAGCTTTATGGTTCTTAATTTGTGGTTTATTAATACCATGCTAGGGATAGATGCCTAGGTCCTTTCACCATTGACTTTGTAGTCATTTGGTGTTAGGATTTGGGTAAAAAATGGTTCCATGATAAATCCCACCATTATTTTTGTTTACCTCCGCATGCCACCCTAAATTCTTTGCATCCATGGGATTGGAAAACAAGCATTGAGACTACAGTATTATAGGTAGATACCACATCACCTTGGTAGGAGAGCAAATTTTGAACTTCCGCAAAGTCGTTATTGTGTACCTTGATGCCTCACATTTTGAACAATCTTTCAAATTGACATAGTCCTTTTGAAATAACGCACAACCATTTGAGCATGCATGTATCTTCTTAGCCTTCATACCCATTGAGCAAAAAAAATTTCTTTTATTCATATGTTGAGATTGGAAGCTCATTGCCTTCAGGAAGAATTTCTTTCAACAAAGACAATGATGTGAAGCTTTTGTCTCTCCATCTATTTCTAGCCTTCAAAGTTTACAATCTCAACACAACACTTAGCTTTGTAAACTTAGTACAACCTAAGTATAACAGTCTCTCAACATAATGCACAATGTTTTTAAATAAGGAAGGTGGATCTGTGTGTTCTACCCCAAAACTATCTAGCATCACATCAACCATGCCCATTGGAATCAGTTTGTTCACATCTACATCATTGGTGGCAGTTTCTTCTTCAATACAAGTATTGTTATCGACATCCACTGATCTCGTTTTTGGATTCTCTCCATGCCAGCAACATTGTGTCTATCTTGGTATAATCCCATTGTACATGACATGACTTTTGATTTCATCAACAATGTTGACTTTTTAGTTGTTGCCGCAATGCCTACATGGACACTAGAACCTATCTCCAGGTTGTTTCCTATGCTCCTCCACAAATCTTACAAACTTGTCAAGACCAACAATAAACTATGGAGTGCAACAACTTGGAATGGACGTTCATGATCTATCCATTCTATGATCAAAGAAAAACAAGAATTAGTATTTAGGTTTTGCATGATTAGGATTTAGGATTTATAAATATATTAGGGTTTATTATTTTGAATTTAAGGATAAGGTTTTTAATATTACAATTTAAGGTTTAAAAATTAGGGTTTATGGTTTACAAATTAGGGTTTAGGGTTCAGTAATGAATGTGTGTACCACCTATCCCATTCTTGAACACCTAATGTGACTAGTAAATATATAATGTGTATTTGGATTTCAAGAGAACTTCAATAACATTTCCCCACAATTCTCCAAGTAAACCGATGTAGATGGGTAAATGTCCACCAATATATGTACTTAGAGAACAAATGGGGAAGTTTTGACAAAACATCTTGAAATCTGAATATAAATTATACACTTACATCCTAAGTGAGATTAAGTGTTCAAGAACAGTCCCAAACTGGGGACTATCCAAGATTTACTCCTAATGAGTAAATCTTAGACATGTTTATAGGCCAACAAAATGCATGTATATATATTGTCATTCCTATCCCTATGATCATGGTTTCATCATTCATATCCTATGTTTTATGTAACACCATTTAATTTAATTTATTCTTCCATTTGGGTTAGCTCATTCATGCATCATTAACCCTAATAAATCAATATTAATCAACTACACAATCTTGAAGTGAAATTGTTGAACAAAGTTAAATTAATCACTAACCAGAGAGAAAGAAAGAAATATTAATTAATTAAGTTCATTCATACATCATTACACTCAATTAATGATTAATATTAATCAACCACATAATCTTGAAGATGAATTATTGAACTAAGTTAAATCAATCACTAACAAGAGAGAAAGAAAGCAATATCAATTAATTAAGTTCATTCATGCATCATTAACCCAACTTAATCAAAATCTACTTCTAATCAACCACTCACCACAATGGTGGAGCAGGCTACAACAGTGACGTCCGAAGGTGGAGGTGGAGGTGGTTGCGGCTAGAGTAGGACAGAGGTGGGGCTACGACGGTGCCTGGAGTAGGCTGGAGCAGAAGCCAAAGGCTAGAGAAGTAGTAGCAGTATCTAGGCAGAGAGCTAGAGTAGTAGTAGTTGTGACTGGAGCACTAGTGGTGGAAAGTAGAGGAGGATGTGGAGAGCTACATAGCAGTAAGGCAGTAACAAGGCAGAGAGTAGCGGAGGAGATAGAGAGCACTGGACAAAATCACCATAGAAAAAATTGTCTACGATAAAATAGAAGATTCAGGGAAAGAAACATTTTGTGGGTGCTATAAGTGAACTTCATCACCAGTTGTTAATGGAAACCAACGACTAAGTACTTAGTCATTGGTTACACATAACAAACCGATACATAAACTGGTGCTGACAAACATGGCTATGCAGACCAACAAGGTTGTGTTGGTGATTTAGTCGTCAGTTTTGACGTCTAACACTGATAACAGAAACCTTAATACCAAAAGAAGTTGGCCTTTGTCAAGATACTTTGTTGTCACTTTCCTTTTCTAAAATCGATGACTAAGTCAGCACATCAATGCCAGTTGTTACCTGGAAACTGACGATAGAGATGCATCCCCAAACAAAAAAAGTTAGCCTTAACAAGGTAACTTAGTTGTTGGTTGTGCACAGTAACCGACAACGCAAAAGAAATTGGGGGGGATATTTTCGCAGGAAAAATGTGCGAAAGCATTTAAACATCAGTTCCTTATACAAAATTGATGACAAATACCCTTCTACAAACAAAAGAAAGTGGGCCTCAACAAGGGGATTGTGTCGTCTGTTCCTTCACCTAACCGACGACTCAGAAGTAGTTTGGGGGGAATAACTTTTTCCGTGGGGACATGAAGCAAACTCTGTGTCATTGGTACTAAGAGGAACTGATGCTAAAGTTGAATATTTTGGAGGCAAACATTTTCCTCTAAAAAATTTTATTTTGTAGGTTTTCTAAGACGCCAGTTTCACTTAAACATAATTGACATTACATTAAAAGTGGTACATG
The DNA here is from genome assembly GCA_963693085.1 of Alisma plantago-aquatica. Classification (NCBI taxonomy): domain Eukaryota; kingdom Viridiplantae; phylum Streptophyta; class Magnoliopsida; order Alismatales; family Alismataceae; genus Alisma; species Alisma plantago-aquatica. The sequence goes on from OY856410.1 coordinate 474,519,924, forward strand.
TGTCTTTTCTAAATTGGAGGGACTTGATCAATGGTAACAGTTGTACATAACAATTGACGTTATAGATAGTATAGTGTCAGTTTTTCTTTGGAACCGATGTTAGCAAAAGTGACATTAGATGTCAGAAATGTACTAGTGTTCTCCATGAAGGACTCATGAAAAGCATCCTATATTCTAGAAACCAAGACCTATAAAGATATATCTAGAAGGATTCTTGGCCTAAGACAAAGTACATACATTGACATAGTGCTAAAAAGGTTTAGCATGACAAATTCTAATAGAGGAAACTTACCCATATCTCATGGAATAAGTCTCTCTAGAACTCAATCTACCAAATCTTTGGAAGAGCAGGCATACATTAGTAAGTCATCAACAACTGGATCTATCATGTATGCAATGGTACGTACATTCCTAGATGTATCATATGCTTTGAGCATGATGAGAAAGTACTAGTCAGATCTAGGTGATGGTCATTGGATTGTTGTAAAGAACATTCTTAATTACTTGAGAAGAACTACAGACCAATTCACAATTTATGGGGGTGAGGAAGAGTTAGTTGTAAAAGGATACACAAAGGCAAGATTCCAAATTGACAAGGACAATCATGGATTGCAATATGGATTCATGTTTTGCCTAAAAGATAGAGTTGTTAGCTGATGATTTTCCAAGCAAGAGACTGTGGTTGGTTCTACAACAATGACTGAGTATATTGTTGTCTCCAGAGAAACAAAGGAAGTAGTATAAATCAAGAAGTTCATTAGTGCACTTGGGATGGTTCCAACCATTGAAGACACAATAGAGATTTATGTTGACAACAATGGAGCTATTGCACATTCTATGGAACCCAAATCACATCAGTTTTCTAAGCACATACTAAGGTGTTATCATCTTATATGTGGGATTAAACAAAGAGGAGATATAAATCTTTGTAGAGTACCAACTGCAAGAAATCTTGTTGATCCTATAATTAAAGAACTTTCACACAATAAACATGATGGTCATTTATATGTAATGGAATTAGGTTCATGAGTGATTGGATCTAGTACAAGTAGGAGACTATTGGTTATGTCCTGATGACATCTTGTGATGATTCTACAAGGGATATTCAAAACTTTGTTTGATTAAAAATAAAAGTAATTTCCACTTATTATGTTTAATAAAACATGAGAAACTTATAGATCAGTCTCATGAAGAATGCTCCATACATGATACTCTCCTGGATAATATTGAGGAACCTATTACCTCATATGATGCTAGTGTTAAATGGCTTCTCGAAGAGGAAAAATGGTATTTTTCATATGGTATAAACATTCGTTCCACAACTACTTCTCAAAGGAAGACTAAACCAAATCTAAAAGTAAAATATATTGTTTCAAATGGTATCAAATACATTGCCTTATGTAATGATGAAGTAAATGAATTTGATATCTAGGATATGGACTGTGTTGTGAATGTTGATGGACGACCATCCACACAAACACCAATGCCTAAAATATGGAAAAATAAAAGGAAATATACTCTTATTTCCACTACATTCTCAGATGGTACTGTCCTAGAAAATTCAATGATCAAATAAGAAACTACTACCCAACCTACTACTCCACTTAATGAAGTTCAGACTGCTCGCCTAGTTGTGGCTAATGTTTCTAATCTAATGTATACAAATGTTACTCATTCTTCAATTTATCCTTTGACTGGAAAAGTTATTCAACATTGTTTTGATGGAATTCTTATTTATTGCCTGGAATTTTGAAGCACTAGATGATCCTCTTATATTATAACCTACTTCTTTCTCTAGTAAGTAGGCCAAAACAAGAAGTTTGAGTGGTAATATGAAGAGACCACCATATAAAACACAAAGCCGGAAAAAGAAACGGGTTGAGGAATTTACTGAGGAGGAGGAGAATGAAACTCCGACAAGTTAATTATGAATAACATTATATATTGGAATATTTGTGGCATCAGTCACAATAATATGATCACTTGTGTAATAGAAATCATATCATCCTCCCATGCTTACTATTCTTGAACCTCAAATATCCTCTTCTAGGGTCAATGAGGTTATACATAGACGAGGGTACTCAAATTCTCATAATTCTTAGGTTTGATGCTTATCTAGGGGTATCTGGCTCTTAAGGCAGATACATATTTGCAGTGTTTGACTAGAAGTCTCAACAATTACTTCATTATTGTTTAAATGAGAAATACTATCTTACTATTGTATATGTTCATCCAAATATGACTACTAGAAGGACATTTAGAAACACCTACCTCATCTACAATCACATATCAATAGACTTTGGGCATTCATGGGAGATTCTGATTCACTGTTATTGGATTCTGAATAATAAGGTGGAGGGGCATTCAGTAATAATGAGCCATACACGTTCCAAAGTTCTATTCTTCAGGAAGATCTAACTGATATGGGTTATTCTGGTTTTCCATTTACTTATAACAAAAGCTCTCTCCATGAAAGATTAGATAGAGTGTTCATAAATTCTCTATGACTTCAATCTAGATATGAAGGCTCCTGAATTCCTTCTGATCATAATCATATCTTGCTCAACATGAAAAGATGCCATAATTATAAGCATGTTTTTCTTGTAAAAGCATTATGGAATAATGATATATCTATTAAGTCTTTCATGTAGAATATCCCACCTTTTCATCATGAATTGTTATTATCTATTTAGGCTATTAAGATACTTATTATATATTGGGATAAATAAGATTTTGGAGAACACAACAAGATAAACATCTTATTCTCACAAAAATGGAATCTATGCAGTCATCCTTTGCTCAATCCTTTTTGGATATCATAGATGACCAATGTGCTAAACTTCAAAATAGGTATCACTCTGGTCTTATTGATGAAGCGATCAATCTTACAAAAAAATAATATAATCCTTGGTTGAAGGAAGGTGATGAAAATAAAACTTTATATCATGCTTTATTAAAATCTAGAAGAATGAGAAATAAAGTAACTCACCTACATAATTTTGACATCAATGATTACATCGTAGGAACAAATGGAATGTTTACCAGCACTTTTTAAGCCTATTTCAACTATGGGCTTCCAGACTCTAAAATCATTACCTACTAAAATGTAGGTTTTCTATACCCTTAAAATATGGTTTGGAACAAGGGCCCAATCCCTAATGGTATAAACATCAAGTTCATCGTCTACCATTGGTCTACAGTAGGTCTTCCTATGATTTGTACTATCCAATATGCTATGTTGGGTATTCCATTATTAGGTCAAATGTGTAATGACAACATTGTTTTTATTCCAAAAATTTCTCGATATATTCAAGTGTGTTCAATTGCTCTTGATTTCTTTGAGTAATGATGGATTAAAAGTGGTCGCAAAAATAACTGTGGAATGGCTAAAACCTTTCGTGTCCAATTGGATAGATCATGTTCAATGTTCTTTCCAGATTGAAGCATTTCAGACAATATCATTTTGGTTCAAGAACTTATTCATAATATGTGGCACTCCCATTTAGCACATATGATGGCAATGAAGATTGATATGTAGAAAGCTTATGACATTATGTCGTGGTATTTTTTTCTTGACACCATTAAGCATGTTAAATCTTCCTCCTTCAATTGTGAACCAACATTATGAACTCTCGGTCTGGTGGTCGGATCAATCTTTTATGGAATGGAGAGAATGTTCCTAGTTTCAAAGCAAATAGAGACCTAAGGTAAGGTTACCCACTATCTCCTTATTTATTTGGCAAGGAGACTACTACTATAGTAGTTAGAGATCACGCTAGAGATTGGATATCTAGATCATCAAAGTTGGTTTCTACTTATTCTATTCTTGTGGCTGAGACATAGACTATACTTGAATGGTAAAAAACATGGGTATTTGGTTGGAGACATGTATGTGTTGAAACTGACTCCGTGACAACATACAATGCAGTCACCTAAACTTCTGAAATTGTGCCTATTCTTCATCCCTGGATGCATCATATAGACAATTTTCTAAATAGGTACTAGAATGTCATGATTATGAAGAATCTCATTTTCTTAATACTGAGGCAGACTATTTGGCGGTGATGCTTGATCACAATCTTACACAGTTACAAGTAGACTACAATCATCAACCTTTGGGTCTTAGAAGTAATATACCTAATGAATGTTGTAATGATTGACATCCTTTACATCCTTGTAATGAATGTTATTTGGATTTTTCCACCTTCTATGGTAAATCTGGATAAATAAGATCATTTTCCAATGTTTCCAAAAAAAATTGAGAAACAAATTCCACATCAAGACATTCACATGCTCAATTTTAACAAACCTCATTCAACTCTCTTAAGGAAGGATAATGTCTTGTTACTCACATGTACTTTGATATATAGCATATTACATATATGTGAGAGAAATAAATTTGAACTACAACCCATCCTTGAAAGGAGAAAGTACAAGGACATTCTAATCTAGATTATTTTTTTACATTTTGAACTCTTTGTTTGAAACAATTATACCAAAAACATTGAAAACATCCTGATGAGACTCATAAAGAGACCTAGTGACTATATACCTCCCACTCAAGATAAGTACACACATAAACACCATATTAGGTATATTGAACTACAAGGAAACTTGTAGATATTCATAAGCCAAACAAATAGTTGTATCATTTAACAAAAATGTAATTTCTGATAGTAATCTACTTATTTATAAGGTCATTTCGTTCATCAAACTCCAACTATTTTAACTTTCGTTTATAGGATATCTATGAACAATTTATCAAATACTAATCACTTCAAAGTTAAAATCCTATTTCAGAGGTAACAAGTAAAGACCTAAGCATTGAGAATCAATACATAAAAATAACATCATATTTGTAACACCCCATCGTCGAACAAGAAGTATATCTTGTAATCCTAAAGCTGAAATCCACATTGTAGAAATGATATGAGTGGGGGATGGAAAATCCTTTGTGTAGGTTTTTCTTATTGGTAGGAGGTGGCCACCCTTTCTTATAAAGAGGAAAAGGGGAGCATACAAACAAAGGACAAACTTTAATGGTCCAAGACACACTTGGGGCCATATTCAAATTGACTAAAACAACTTTAGTACATAGACACAATTTAAAAAAGTAGACTATCTAACACTCCCCCTAAAGATAGATCTTGAGAGAATCCCAAGTCAGCTTGCAAACGGATAGACAAACAAAACAAACATAATAAAATGATAACCAAGCTCATGAAAGAAGTTCACCCTCTCAATATTACAATAAGACACTCAAAAACTCAAGTAGTCCTCCTCAAGTAGATTATACAAAAACTGGTACAAAAGCAGGCAGCAGGACCTGCTCAATCAGTGTGAAGTAGCATCTGGAGAAGATCAATCAGCAAAAGGTAGGCGTCATGGTCTTTATCACAATCGTTGTCTTCATCAAATAAGCTAGAGAGTGCCAGAACACAATAAGCAATTGATAACATGCATACAAGGCATGGACAAGAAAAGAATCAACTTGCTTAAGGAACGAGCAAGCCAAAGAGTGTCGAAACACAATAGCAGACTATAGATAACATAGCCAGATAAAAGACCAGTATACAAAGTAGAAAATGACAAAAAGTCTCAAAGATGAACACTAGTAGAAGAAAAGCATGAAGATCCATGGGTAGCATGTAGTTAGAAAATTATCATCATCATCTCATAGTATAGTTTTCATCCTTGTAGAAAATGTCAAAGTCAAGAGAGTGTTGGATCACAGTCATATTAGATGTGTGCAAGACACTTACAAAGAATAACTGTGCAAACAAAATAGGGACATCAACAGTGAAAACTCAAAAAGGAGCAAGTAAAATGTGCTAATCATAACACAAGTATCAACAATGATGTCGTCGGACAAAAAAACAACAATAGATAATAGAACTAAAGTAATAATAGTAATCATGTGAGATGATGATGAATAAGTTTCCCCCACTCTTCCTAAGGTAGACAAATCAATTATAGGAGTAGAAAGATTCATATTGAAGAAAAATCAGCTGAACAATTATGAAGAGTTCACTTAGTAATATAAGGATACACATAGAAGGAAAAAGAACACCACAAAGTAGCAAAAAAAAAGGTTGAACATAGATCCACATATCAACACTAAATGTGGCATAAAGATCCATATAGAAACATGACTAAATTCATCTTCTTCTTTATTCATCTCTCCCCCATCTCATCTCTTGCCTCTATTGTTCATAATCTATTCTCTCCCTCATGCCAGCCACAAAAAAAGTCAAGAGAGTTGTTGGTGTGGAGAGTCAAAAAGAAATGGTAGAGGTAGGGTTGTGTAGGAAAATATGTAGAGGAGGTAACTGATAATGTGAGTCACGGTTCAACATGACATGATCATCCCCCACAATTTTTTTATTAGATCAAAAAATAATATGGGGGGAGTATTGAGGAGGTAGACAAAAAAGGTATGTAGGGATAGAAAGATCGGAGGGTGTAAACAAAGTATAAAATATTGAAAAATAGAAGATAATTATTTTTGGTAAGAAAATGATAGAAGCACACCATACATAGAACCTTTCGACATGAGTAGATGCATAGCATGCCAAGTTGTAGCAACAAGATGTACTAGACACACTATTTAAGTAAACAGACATGTTGTGTTGTAAATTAGTAGATGGATCAACATTAGTTATCATTGGCAAGAACCAGAGACATGTCGTGTCATTGAGCGACACACCATGTTAGTTGATGGAGCTTGGGATAGTAAGGTAGAAACACATTGTGTCATATACAAACACATCATGTGGGTTGTGTAGTAGAAAATTTCAGCAAAGTAGTGACGCGTCGTGTCAAAAGTTTGACACGTCGTATCTGGTATCCTGGAGACAAGTTTGTCAAAGAAGATGCACGCTGACACGCCGTGTTTCAAGGCAGCACGATGTGTTGTAGTGGTGAATTGCAACAGTAAGTTCGAGCAGCAACAACAATGATGGAAAAATCCTCTTGGAACTCCAATATATCAATATAGGGGAGATATATCCCCAAAATCACCAAAAAGGAGAGATCTTATCCTAGATTTGGGGATAGATTTCAATATATGCATATATGACAAAGGAGGTGCAAATATACAGAGATCTAGATGATGACAATGTAGATCTATACATATCATATGATGGCATGGAGGCTCCAATGGTAGTAAATCATGATGGTGGCATGGCGGCCCATGCAGATCTAGTAGAAGAAACTTCAAAGAAGAATTTTTTTGGTGAAGATGGAGCAAATCATGGAGACAGTCCCAAAAAGAGCCATGGATGAGAAATCATTACAAGAATCCTAGCAATGCCTAGAAGCAATGACATCCTACAAAGGGAGGAAACTCTCCTTTATACTCTCTCTCTCTTAAGGTTGGTGGAAGCATGGGAGAACCTACTCTGGTACCATGTAGAAACGATATGAGTGGGGGAAAACCCCTTCTTGTAGGTTTTTTCCTATTGATAGGAGATAGCCACCCTTTCCTATAAATTGGATAAGGGGGAAGCATACAAACACAAGACAAACCCTAATGGGCCAAGACACACTTGGTCCATATTACAAATAGACTAAAACAACTTGAGTAAATAGACAAAATTAAGTATACAGACTCTCTAACACACATAAGGCATGTTTGTTCATTATATTCCATGACAAACATCTTTTGATTATTGTAAAAGAGATATATACTTGTTTTGATTATTGTTACAAGGCAATCCCACTTATTGTTTTTTTGGTATTATAATAAAATAAACTTAATAATGTCCTAAGAATGTTCACCTCTATGGCACATGGTTTAGATTAAGGACTTAAACTTGAGATCATATGCATAATAAGAGTATTCAATCTTGTTAGGTTCCTATACGAATACTATTATTGATAGTATAGAACACCAATAGTACACTAGACTAGCATGTATAGTGAGTGATGGCTATGTCTCTTTAGTCATGATATTGGTATCAAATTAGATACATGGGTTCTTGTTACAGAGCAAGTGGTACTAGACATATCCACCTTGAGATAGGAACATGGAAGTTATGTAATGACATGTCAGAGTCATATAACAATGTGACATTGGTGACTCTAATCCTTAGATGTAAGGTCATTGTAGTACTGCATGTTGTTATGTGCACTTTAACACTAGCCCAACATAATCAGAAGTTCGAGTTGCCAAAAAGGTGTTGATTTGGTAAACTTTGACATATAGGGAATGTTGTGGGTGATCTTGATGGAATGTGTCACTCATTTGGAGTGATATCCTCAACCACTTGATAAGAGAGACTACAAAATACTTGTCCATGTCCATGTGGGTCAATATATGATGTTGAGGTCATGATATCTTGTATACTCTAGCTTAAGGAATAAGATTGAATGATTAATAGGATGACATTCCATGCCTCGAGTTTAATTGGGATATCTAAGACAAATGGATTATATGGTCATGGAAACATTAATCACTTCACAACTTATAGTTGTTCTGCAACTCGTTTCAACTACTTGGGTGACATTGATGTGTGGCTAGACACAAATATTTTCTTTGTTGTTTTGAACATCATTACAAATGTAATAAGGAACTTACTGGGTCACACACATAATGTTGCATAAGGGAATTCAAGTTCACAATTAAACAGTTGATTAGATTGCTTCAGAATGATATACATGATTTACCCTACAATCCAACAACCAGAATGTCTAGTCAGTCAGTCAGTCATATTGATTGGGTCAAGACATCAATTAATTGTCAATTGATTGATTGAGATTTCTGCTGGATACATGTAATCAGTCAATTAGGCCAATGAATCAGGCAATCACAATGTTACATGAGAAGTCTAAAATTGGAATACAAGTCAGATCTAGTTATGGACTATTGTGATCATTCAATCAACTAACATGATTGTGTGATCAGGGTATGTGATTGTGCAATCACAAGATGTGATCAGTCGAACACAAATCTTGTCCAAGTTTTTTAGTGTTAAGCTATTATTTGGATTGTGAATAAGGAGAGGATTGGAATCAGGTTTTTCCAAGCCCATGACTTGCCTATATAAAGGGAGTACATTCCAAAGGATGAGAGATAACTTGAGATAATGTGTGAGACAAATTGAACTTCAAACTTCTCTCTCTGGGAGAGGAAGTCACCCTATATACTATTGCCCAAGATATGAGAAGATAGGGAGTTTTGGGATACCTAGAACATCAAAAACTCATGTTCTTATTTGACTTGGAGGCCAATGTGGTGCACCACATTCTCCCTTATCCGTTTGGAATAAGTTGAGGCTGAGACATACATGTAGAGGCTTGGAAAACATGTTCTATAAGACGATAACAAGTTTCTAGTTAGTGGACATTTGGATTTTCTTATTCTTATCTATCTAGACTTATTGGTGGCTATTCCTGATCTAGATCTAGAGGATTGAGTTATTAACTGACATAAGACATGTATACTTGTTGGACAAGTAGGTGAGCAAAGGTATCACCTTTATCCCTGATCACGTCTTTCATGTAACAAAATTTTATAGCAACTATAGATCCAATATCTTGGGTAGAGAGAGAATATTTTTTTTTCCTTTGTGTCCCCTTCCCTATAACCCAACAATGTATACCAAATAGTAATGTTCAAATGATAGGTAAATGTAAATCAATACGGAGTGGGTATTAAATCCCAATATCATCTATTTGTCATCATTTAAGATCAGAATCCAAACTATACTAATAACAATATGGAAATGGATTAGCTCTATAAAAGAATGATTAATTTCCACAAAAAGAAACATATTCAATAATTATATGTTTATCATCTAGCATGATATGAATGTTACAAACATTCAACTCATGTTCTACACAACTTTTCATATTTTATTCATTTGCCATTAAACTATTTGACTTGTACCTCAACAAGTAGAAGTCTCCCTGTTTGATTCTCATGTCAACGACTCACTGTCATTATCTCAGGGTTTATCTGACCAACCTACCCTAGTCTACCATATGGTAGCTGAACAGGCTAAGGTTCTCATTTTGGGTATATTAGAAAGGAACAAACATACCAAAATATCACATATCATCATATTTATCATGCTTCACTGTCTTCATTACAATATATTCCTCATGCCCATATACTTTCATGATAGAGTATTTAGGGCCAGAATAGCAACAAATGACTAACTCCTAAATCTTTAATGTCCAACCTTTTAAGGTCTCTAACTATACTCTGGATGTGCTTCTCATAATTCTCTAATTACTACAAGGAGATACATTTCATCTTCCCAGTATGGTGTTCAAGGAACCTAATTAGATATATTCATAATTTCACTTGTTACATATTCCTCTTACCCATCTTAAAGAGAATTCAAATCCTCATTTATCAATTGTATGTATTCTCACCAACTGAAATTTCATGAAGTAGATAAGGGTTAAAAGAAATATAATGACTAAACCAAGAAGTACAACAATCTATAATTTGAAACATATATATTTCTTACCATTTCTACACCATTTCATATATTCATCATCAATGGGCTATCAGACCAAGACATTACCTTGTTATCCATCATATAACATAGACATGGCTTCTCCAATATAATCAATGCATGTTAATTCAATCCCAATATATATTTCATCAATTTATTCCATATCACACTTTTCATTAAATATTCATAGATACATTAGTACTAGTAGCCATAATATAAGCATATAATCATATTGTATCTTTCATCATTCTCATAATAGGTTTAATATGTGACATATACTTATCTCTAAGATTTCAATAGATATAATTAAAATCTCAATGCATAAACGCACATAACACACCCAATACTCCTCTTTTACTATATATCATTTTTAGTTAGCATTACTATTCAATGCATATTTGATCTCATATTAAATACATCCTAATGTACCATTATTAGGATGCAAGTATTGTAATAGACATTTACAATCCAATAATGCGTTCTTATGAATCGATTCACATTCTTGAGCTTCATCTTTTTATTAAATTATATTATATTTAGCAAAATTCCTTAATTCCTCATTTGAGGCATGTTAAGAAGTGCATTTTTTGTTATATTGATATGTACATCCTTGTCCTATATATATGGTAAAGGAGGAAATTGCAAGGAAGCACACAGATCTAGACTAAACTGTAATGGGCCATGTGCAATAGGCCCATGTACACAATAGATTAGTTAACCTATTAACTAAATAGGCTAATATTCTAACAAGGTAATTATTCATTATTATCACATAGTTGATCATATCATAGTTAGAGTTAGGTTCTTAAATCAACCAAGGTAACTGCATGGTTTCTCCCCATTTTAGGTTTTCTACTCTTAACTTCTTTCATTTCATATTCATTACAATATTGGAATCAATCATTCTTAATTCATTTAATGGTTCTCTCTCATTGACGTCCATAAAAGTCAAATTTTGGTGTACTTTTAAATATAATTCAACCCACATGTAACTAAATAAATATATTATAGAGTTCATCATACTCATTTATTGATTTCATCCATGACTTCTCATCAACATCCACTTCAATCTTGTCCATATTCATTCTTGTATTTAGATGAGTGTACCAAGTCTTTGACTTCGAGTGGCATCTTCAAAATTCACAACCATCCTTCAATTCCATATAAGTCTACTCACAATATAGAAATAGAAAATAATAGGGTTACTTCTTTGTCCCTCTTACTCTCGAGTTATCTTCTCAGTTCATTATTATCTGACTTTTATAAAATGCTTGCATTCAAGTGAGGTTTACTCATTATTCAATAATTTATACTAGAATAGAAGTGCTAGTGTCAGATAATATCAATAAGATGTGTGACCTTCAGTTGAAGTGGTAATACTAACAATTGATCCATTCATCATATTTACAAGATTATATACAAGTTCAGGCTTTATGCATCATACTCATCTTAAGACTAAATTCCTAGGGTTTTTAAGAAGTTGGTTGAGTTCAATACATCATAAGAACCTTATTTTTCACTTACCTCATCAAGGTTTATATGGGGTCATTAAGGCTTTGCACAACACATGGAAACCTTAGTTTCCATTTCCATATAATTCATTCATCAATCATATGTACATGTCGATTCACTAGCTCATTTAAGTCAATCCCACAACACTAACCCTAAACATGGAATACATTGATTTAAAACCCACAAACTGATCCCCATGTACATGTCATTGTAATTCAAGCAAATTTTCAAAAGTATGGTTGAGTATGTCATTCCTATTAATCTCAAACATGATTCTATACACGTTAACTAAATTTTCACACATATCGTTCATTAGGTTGATTTTAGGGATTATAGCCACATGGAAAGGTAGTTCTTTGACCATGAATTTATCAAAATAGAATGTACATCTACAATGTAGAATATTAACACATACAAGTAATCAATAATAATTCATGATACTAGTGTTTAGTTTTCTAATATTTCCCCGAATTGATTACCCATCCACATACAATACAATCGTTGATTTCATTGTTACTTAGTCAGATAGAACTAAGATTTCAAAATTATTATAGACTTTAAAAGGGAGGCAAACACTACACTCAGGAACCAAGAATCTCAAAAACATTACCCATATTCTGAATTCCAAAATCCAACTAACTCCCAAGGATTCAATCCATTTCTAACTCTTTTCAACTTAGAACCCTAGAAAAGGAGAATGGTAGAGAAAGAAAGAGAAAAGAGGGGGATTTGATATCATTTTGATTCAAAACATAGGGAGTACATATTTTATACATAAATGAGAAGATTCACTATAAAAATCTATCTAGGTTTGATGAACTTACATGAATATGCAAATACATGAATATGCAATCTTTTAAAATCTAAAACCCTAAATTAACATTTTTTACAAATTTTTTTCCTTCAAAACTCTAATTCTTCTATCTCTAAGGTTTATTAAAAGTGATAATGATGGACTATGCGAGCTATCATGATGCTAGTTTGTTATATAGATCAATTGATGTGCTTGTAACAATTATAAACAAGTCTATATTCCATTTTTAGTCTTTTTATTTATTCAAAATGGTTGGCTGGCCGAGTTGTCACAAATAAGGAACTCAGCCAACATACCACTCTATATCACCCCTATATAATCCAAAAAAGAAAGAATAATTTACAGAATAATTGATGAGTCTCCAAGAAACTATTCTGGTTTTAGAGCACTATGACATACAAATTAATAGATAAAAGTCAAATACTAGAGTGTTATATTTCAACCTAAAAGCATGCTTAATGAAGGTTAGTCCTGGGGAAACTCAGCCAACAAAGAGGTCCAAAAATCATTAAAAATTTGATATTTTTCAAGAACACTAATTTTTAGATACTCAAACTTTGTCCATGTTTCAAGATAATATTAATTGCAAATAAAATATCAAAATTCAGTTACTATACTACTATATTTATCACATTATTAATTATTATACAGGAAAATGGGTTTTCATTTAAAAAACTATAATTATCCAAAAGAGCATGTGTAAGGTGTTTTATCAAGTTCAAAAAACCACATAAAACTACCATCATTAATCAAGATTAAACTAGGATCATCTTAATAACGCATCTAATCCTCTAAGTAAACCCTAATTAGCTAGATAAGATGAAATTAGGTGATTACTAATTCTCTCATCCTTTTAGGATATCGTCCCAAACTCCAACAAAATATAGGGAAGAAGATCATATCATCTAACTATGAATTCTTTGTGATTTGTAGTTAATCTTTGTTGCATATTGCATCATTTTCTTACTTCTTGGATCTTTGACATTGAAATTCTGAATTTACTAGCATTAAATGGATATCCCTTCCAATATCATCATCATATCCCTCTTTACGTATTATTGACATCTATTAAAAAATGTGTTAATGCATCACTATTAAGAAGTGATTTGTGTCAACCTTTTTTATTTTTAAATTTGATTATGTATTTGATGGATCTAGATTATAGTTCATTACGTATAATTTTTCATATCCATCAGTTCTCTTGATAAATAATATTATCTTAGTGGGATCCATTCTCAAATCTTTTTGTTCTTACACTTTCAAATTTCATACTCATATTCATATTTAATAGGAGGTATCTTCATAAACCATTTGATTCATTCATCTTTCTCATCTAAAATATCTTTGTGATTTGTATTTCCACATTACAACTTACTGTACTCCCAAATTGTCTTCATCTACATGTTTGGTCATGAAGCCAAAAGAAGTACAATCAACACTTTCCTACTAGCTTATCCATATACTTGGATACTTGACTAGAGTAATCACTATTGTGTTCAATATATATATATATATATATATATATATATATATATATATATATATATATATATATATATATATATATATATATATATATATATATATATATATATATATATATATATATAGGACAATGATCCAGTGAGAAACATATCTTGGTGAGAGCATGAGAGGCATTCGAATAACATTGAATGGCAATCAATTTTTCATAATCCAACTATATGAATTAAAAATATACCTTATTAGTTACCTTCTTACAAAATTTCATCACAATAGGACATGTATTGCATTCACAACAAGCAAATACTTTTTGACGCTCAATATTAGATTTTAGGCTGATCGTTGGATGTAAAATATGTATATTATACATATGGGCATGTAAAAAATATTGGATTGCAGTGATTTTTTGTATGAGTGTAAATAAAATGATGTTCTTCCCATCCATAAGGTTGGATATTGGAAAAAATCTATAACTTTATGGTTATTCAAATGCCTCTCACACTCTCATTGTAGAATGTTTCCCACTAGATTGCAACCCTATATATATATATGTATATATATATATATATATATATATATATATATATATATATATATCATTCAAGTTAAATTCAACATCCATAATATCATTTATCCCTATATCCTATTTTCCTTATTGATCGTACAACCTTAGATCTAAAACCACATTTTTGGGACCTCCATTTTGATTAGCATAGATGACAACCATTGAGAGAAAACCCAAATATAATATTAGATTAAGAAACAAAACACCTCATTATCAACAAAAATGATTAACACAATAAATGAGAAACTCTTATATTTTATTCTATTCTTCATAAACCATGAGAAACACATTCCACCTCAGGACACCAAATGATCAATTATCAAAAATCCCATTCCACATCATTAAAGACAAATTAGGTCTTCTTACTCACATGTACTTTGCTATACATAAGATTAATATATGAATGAAGCAAATCCGAACTGCAACCCATCCCAAAAAGGGTGAGTATAGGAAAATTCTAATATAGATCATTTTATGTATATCTATTTGTCATGACCTCTCTGCTGGATATACTTATAGCTAAGAACATTGAAAACAATCTCATGAAACTCATAAAGATCCCAAATGAGTGAATTTTCCCCCCTCAAGCCAAGTACTTGCATCAACATCCTATTAGGTTTACTAACTTAAAGGAATCTTAGAGATTTTGGATATTCTAATAGATAAGTCTAATATTTAGAAAAAATCAGTTTTGTGAAAATAGTCTAATTATTTATAAGGTCATTCAGATAATCAATCTATGGGCAGACTATAAAATACTAATCATTTCAATGTTACAATCCTACTGTAGAGGTGACAAATCAAGATCTAAGCATTTAGAATTAGAACATAAAAATAACATCATCTTTGTGACACTGCAATCATCCAAACCAGAAACATATCCTATAATTTTAAAGTTGAAGTCCACATATGACATATCTACGAAGCAAGGCTATTCGAATTATAAGTAAATTCAAATCATAATTAGAGTGGATATTAAATCAAAGAATCAACTAGTTGTCAACATTTAAGATCTGATTCCAAACCAGAAAATAAGAATACGAATATAGAATATCTTTATAAAATAATGATTGATGTAACCAATAAGAAACATATCCAAAAATTGTAAGTTTATCATATAGAAATAAAAGGAATGTACAAAACACTCAACTCATATTATATATGTCTTTTCATCTTTTATTCATTTGAATTGAAACTACTTGGCTTGTATCTCACTAAATAGAAGTCGCCACACCTAATTCTGGTGTCAATGACTCACCATCATCATTTTAGGGTGTATGTGGTGATCCTAAGATGTCAACAACAAGCCCTAGTCCACCTAGGGTTGCATATAGAGGCTCATGTCCTCATCTCGGGGGTACATGATATAGGAACAAAAATAAATAATATATCACATGTCCTCATCTCAAGTACACAAGATACAAGAAAACATAACAATATTTCACATATCATCATTATTCCCATGTTTCATAGTTATCATTTCATTAGAGTCTAATCCTCACAGACATAGAATTTCATAGTAGAGGATTATGGTATGTAATCACACCGGATGATTCACTCCTAAATCTTGGTGGTATTACCTTTAAGGCCTTGTTCCACACTCTAGAAATCATTCTCATAATAATCTAATTACTATAAGAAGATCTATTTTATTTTCCCCATATAGACCTCAGGGGAAATTCACAGTGTTCAGGGCACCTAACGAGATGTATCCATCATTTCACTTGTTACTTAATCCTTGTACTCATCTTAAATAAAATTTAAATAACCATTTATTATGTGTGTGCACTCTCATGCTTCTATAATGAAAACAATCAGATTACTTTTAATGAGAAATACAGTGATTAAAATAAGAAGAACACAAATTTGTAATTTGCAACATATATATTTCTTTCCATTTCCATAGTATATCATATAAGTCTCATTATCTAGCATTTACTCTAAACATAGTTTCTCATATATAATCAATGCATGCTTATTCAATCCCAACACATTCTTATAGTTCATTCCATATCACATTTTTCATCAAATATTCATGGAAACATTCAGAGCCACAATAATATAATCATATAAACCTCTTGTATCATTCATCATGTTCATATCAATTTCAATATATGACATATAATTATCATATCTATTTTCAATGGATACAATTAAATTTCGATTCATAATTGTCCATAACACACTTAACACTCATATTTTACTATTTGTCATTGTTTATTTAGGGTTACTATTCAACACATATTTGATCTCATTTGAAATCCATCAAAACAAACTTGTATTCTAGAATACAAGTAATCTAAAATATAATTACAATGTAAGAATGCATTATTATGAATCAATTCACATCGTTCAACTTCATCTTTCTGTTGAATTAAACTATATTTATATACATTCCTTAATCCTCATGTGGCTGTATTATTCATTTTTAGTGCATATCTCATCACATTAGATTATATATAGGTTCTTAGATCAACCAAGATAAATACTTGTTTTTCTCTCCATGTTAGGTTTGTTACGCTTAACTTCTATCATTACATGTTCAATGCATTTTAGAATCCATTATTCTAAATTCTCTTAATGTATAATGCTTATCTCTCATTGACATCCATGAAAGTCGAGTTCTGGTGTGTTTTTGTCAATCTAGGTCAACTAACATGTAATTAAAATAAATAGATAATAGACTTTGTCGTACTCATTTCATTAATTTCATTCATGACTAATCATCATCATTCAATCCACACTTGTCCATTTCCTTTCTTGTATTTCGGTGAGTGTACCATGTCATTGACTTCCAACAACCTTTTGGTAATTAGCAACAGTCCTTCAGTTCCTAATAATACTACTCACTATAGGAAAATATAATTCATTAGGGTTGTTTTTTCTTAGCTCTAAACTCTAGTCATCTCCTAAATTAACTATTATGTGACTTATAAGAAGACCTCCATTCATGTAACGTTTATTCATTATCGGATATATTATACTAGAATATAATAATTAGGATTAGATCATCTTAATAAGTCTTATTACCTTTTTTTAAGTAATTGTACTTGCAATCGATCATTCTAAGCATTTACAAAATTATGTATGAGTTCAGACTTTATCTCTCATACTTATTTGAATACTGAGTGTCTAGAGTTTTCAAGAAGTTAGTTTAGTTCAATACATCATGAGAACCTTATTATACACTAACCTTATGAAGTTGTACATGTGGTCAATAAAGCTATTTACAACACGTTAAAACCCTAATTTCATTTCCACACATCTCACTAATCAATTTTTTGTATGCATGATTTATTGGCTCATTTGAGTCAATCCTGCAACACATACCCTAAACATGGAATACTTGATACCCATGTACATGTCATATGTAATTCTAGTACATATTGGAAAGTATAGTCGAAGGACTCATTATTATTAAGTTCAAACTGTGGCATACAACTCATAAAACAAGATTAACTAATGCGGAAGCGTATCATTAGCAGCGGAATTACTAAAAATCACTAAGAATTAAAACCATTTATCAAGAGATCCATTCACAAGAAAACTTTTCATTCATAACCAAAGTATTTCCAGTACATACTGGTTAACTAGTACATCTCTCATACTATTTCCTCTCGAGAATTACAACATTAACCGCTCTGTTAAACTATACATAAGCAGTATAAAAATCTCGAGGCATCCAGCCAAAATCTCAGATTGAATTATCAAAAGCACTAACTCCTAGGACCCGAGAGAACAGAGACGACTCATAGGACTAACTACACAAAACCAGACAGCCAATGTCTCCACTTGATGCATCACTACTGTCCCTGTGGCTTCTGCTACTGCTCTTCCCCTGCAGACGAGTTTCTGCCTTGTTGTTTGCGTCTACCTAAAAACGTTGAATCCCACGGGGGTGAGAGAATTATAAAAATTGCCCCAGCGGGAGATATAACTCTCTGCAAAAACATTATCAATGTAGTTTAATAGAAGTAAACTGAGCAGTGGGATAATATAAATCAGTAGCAGATGAATCAACATCTATACAGATTAGAGCAACATTCTTATGCAAGTATTTCAATTATAACTTGATAAAGCAGCATGTCTCTTACTCATTATGAATTAAAAGAACATAAGTACATTTATGTATCACAGAAATTCTAAGCAGTATAACATCAACCAGTGGTTCTCATATTTCAATCTTATGCAAATACGCTACATGGATGATTATATTTTGCAAATAGATTTAAGCTTTGAAGAGATGAGGTATACCGCTCATACTCCAACCGACCATTTCTAGAATTGAAATCGGAACCATAAATAGGTCAATGGAAGAGCCAGATTCCCATGACCTCCCACATCCCGGTCAGTACAGGACCACAAGCCGAACTATGTCGACTGCTCAAATAGCTTTCCAGGGTATACTGGAACTTCGCTATAGAGTTACAATGTCAATTGCACTCTCATCGGCAATCGAGAGCATTAATGTTTATCTCCATCGACCCGACATAAAATAACATTTGGAGATTAATGATACATCCATCCCAACCATTGGGAGATTTATGATACATCTATCCTGAAACATTAAGGATTGAGAGGTTTAATGTTTACCCTCCCTCAATCTCTTCACAAGGACGTAAGGATATTTTTGCCCATTTACCCCCACATATCCAGAATATGTGAATTCCAAGAATTCTATAGGAAAACCTATTTCACCATCACCAACTTCTGACGATGATGGATCTATGGTCAGAGCACTACATGAACATATTTCACTTGATTAATTAAGTACATTTTCATATTCTTTTAGCATCAGGCCAGTTCTCAAAAAAAACTTATTATGACAATGCTCTAAAGAAACATGTACTATTTTCATCAAATACTTAACTATCTTTAAAAGATATTGGGAACTCAGTCCCTTATTTCAATATTGGGAATTCTCATCCCTTCACAATTTCATCACCATAATCATATGGCCCTGGGTAATTAAACCCTTGATTCATCATTAAGCATTGTTACCACTTTTCCAGGTAACCATTAACTTCAGGTCAATTGACCAAGGCAAACATGATACTTGCTATTAAAAGCATCACTCATGGTACTTGAGGCCCATTAACTCTCTTGTTACCTCTTACCAGGCAGCAAGGTATATTATGGCACACAAGGCCCAAACACAATAGTGAATTAAACATCATAGCTCATACCTGGCCATGATCATCATTTCAAAATACATGCATGGTTAGCACAGATGATAATAGTGATATCAATTGCATATCAGAACCATGTTCAACAAATATGAATTCACTATTCATGGGTAACACCACTATTCCCTTACCAGGGTTAGGGTTTCCCATTGCATGTCATATGAGGATAATCATCTCATTACCACATCATAGTTATGGTTTTATCACCATATTGCCCAAAAACTAGGGTTCATTAAGCAATACATATTATTACCCTGGATTTGAGCTTCACAGCACATCAAACATCAGGGTTTCTCATGAAACCATCCTTAGTTAGGGTTTCACATCAAATTCACCCTAAGATAGGATCTATATTCAATAATCCACAATTAGGGTTTACTATTCATTCCAATTAGGGTTTAATGTTCCATTATTCATAATTAGAATTTTGCATCACATCACCCTAAATTAGATTCACCTGTATCATCACCCTGGATTAGGGTTACATCCATACCCTGGATTAGGGTTTCAATTATAATTGCCCTGAATTAGGGTTAATGTTAAACAACCTTGTCAATTAGGGTTTATGTTCATGATTAGGGTTTCATGATCTCTTTACTTAAGGATCATACCCTTAATCACCACATGAATCATACTCATGTATGAATTCCATATTATCACCCTCTCAACTTGATTAGGTTATATCAACCCTTTAGTCAAGTTCATACAACTATGATTGACATAATGTACCAAGTCATTGATCTTATAAGCAATTAGGGTTCATCCCTTAATTGACACTAATCACTTAGGTACTATTAGGGTTTCAACCTTTGTAACTTAATTGATTATTATAACTAACAATCATTAGATTATTGGAACAATTGTTACCTTCAACATCCAAATGATAGAATCACAAATTAACTCCGTGCGGTTTTGAAGTTTCATCACCAAACGGTTTTGAAACCTTTTGCCACCAAATGGTTTTGAAACCGTTTGGACCCAAACCGTTTTGAAACCATTTGGCCCCAAATGGTTTCAAGACCATTTGGTCTCAAATGGTCTCAAAACTATTTGGGCCAAATTAGTCCCAAAGCTGTAAGGGATCACTAGATCATTCTTCAATCCAATCAATTTCAATAGCACCATTGAATTCACTATTGGTTATTTAATTGAAGGATTCATCAATCAATACCATTAGATCATTATCCATGGGTCAAGGATCAACCAATAACCCACCAAACGGTTTTGAAACTGTTTGGTCCCAAACGGTTTCAAGAACGTTTGGGCTCAAACAGTTTCAAGACAGTTTGACCCAAGATGTCTTGAAATCGTGAGGACCAATCAAGGATTCTTCAATCAACTTGATTAGGGTTTCCACTTGAAGGATTGTGCACACATTGAATCAATCAATTAGAGTCTATTGGATCATCATCCAACCTGTAATTAAGATCAAACCTCAAACGGTCAACCCTCTCATGCGGTTTGGAGTCCAAGGCACCAAACAGTTTGCAAACTGTTTGGTCTCAAACGGTTTGGTGAAGCCGTTTAGACCAAAGGTCCAAGACCGTTTGTGAATGTTATTGGTTGAGGTGTGTGCTTATGAACAATTTATTATCTTCAAACTTTATACTTACGAAAGCTACTGCCATTTCCATGGCAACTCCATCAATCAAGCAAAGCTATTGCAATAATAACAATTAAATCAATTGTATGGAGAAATTGAATTCAATGACAAAGATTAAGGGTTCCAGTTATATAACCCACCTTCAAATCTGATCCCAAGCTCCAAGCTTCACGGATCCAAAGGTGGATGAAGCTCTAGCAACCTCCCAAGGTCGTTTCTCAAGCTTTTGGAGTGAAAGGATCGGCTAGGGTTGAAGATGCAGTGAAGAAATGAAGGAATCATACATTGTTTTATGATTTTCACCATAAAATCAAGAAGAACGAAGCTCAAAGACTTACCAACAGGTTGGGGGCGTCCTTCCTGCTGTCCTTAGTTCTCTTGGTCTATTTTGCAAAAAGGAGAAGAAAAGAATCTGAAAAGATCCTTGGTTTGGGTGGTAGAGGCTCTTTTAAAAGAAAATTGATGAAAGAGAAAATGTTTTATAAAAATAAATTAATTCCAAAAATGTCGCCACCACTCCCTCCTTGGTTTCCTTTCATACAAAGGCAACTCAATCCCACCGAGCTCCCTTCCATTATCCATCGATTAAGGGAAAAGAAATTAAGCACCTTATCCCATATAATATTAATATATATTTTTGAGTGGAAATTCTTTTCCTTATAATAAGGTGAGTGGAATTTCACCTCCTTAGGATATTTTACGTCCTTAAAAAGCTCAAGGACGTCCACACACATCTGAATTCCACCATTTTAATATTGGTTGAAGGCCCTTCAAATTTGTTTTTGCATTAATGTTTCCATTATGCTTATATCTTGATTATTTTAATATCAAGATTCTCTCTCCTTCAACTTAAATCAAATGAGGTGCCCCTCTCATTTTATTTGATTCACATGATGCAAAGAAACATTAGGGACCTTATTGAAGTGTTAATTTTCATCTTGCACCCTAGGTTTTGGGTAAATTGCCCATTACACCAAAACTAGGTTTTCATGCACAAACATTGCTTTACCAGCTCTTCCTTGGTATTCAGGCTATCACAAGCCATACCTTTGCATCATCTTCATTCTCATGATGCATCAACACATGAGGAACATATTATCATGCACAAATTGCAATTAAACCCCTCAACTTGGGTAATTTGCACTTTAGTCCAAAACAAGTAAAATATTGATTTCAACAATATTCAAAAAGGACTAAAATTGCAATATAAGTTCCTCTTGAGCCTTAATTATTTTTCAAAAGATAAGAGCAAGTATATAATCACTTTAATTAAGTAAAACACCTAGGGTTAGAACATAACCCAGGTCAGGGATGTTACAAGTTATCCACCCCTTATAAGGATTTCGTCCCTGAAATCAACAAAAACACTAAGAGAAAAGAGTAGGGTATTTCCTCCTCATCTCTTCCTCTAATTCCCATGTGGCTTCCTCAACACCACGGTGATTCCAGAGGACTTTTACAAGACTAATGTCTTTCTTCTTCAACTTCTTGATTATTTTGTCAAGAATCAACATTGGTCCTTCAACATAAGATATGTCATCATTTAGTTCTACCTCCACAGGTTATAGAACTAACTCAGTGTCAGGATGACACTTCCTCAACATAGAGATATGAAACACTGGGTACAATCTATGTAACTCAGGTGGTAACTCCAACTTATAGGCAACCTTTCCCATCCTCTCAATGATCGGATAAGTCCCCATAAATCTAGGAGCTAACTTCCCTTTCTTTCCAAATCTCATGATGCCTTTCCAAGGTGAAACCTTGAGGTACACCCAGTCTCTGACTTGGAATTCTAAGGGTCTATGACGCTTGTCAGCATAGGATTTTTGTCTATCCTGAGCAGCTTACAACTATTGTTGTATGAATTTAACGTTCGCAGTCGTTTGCTGAACCAGCTCAAGACCCAAAAGTTGATATTCACCAGTTTCATACCAACATAGGGGAGATCTACAACGTCTACCATACAAAGCCTCATATGGTGCCATCTCAATATTGTTCTGATAGCTGTTATTATAAGCAAACTCTATCAAGCTCAGATGTAGATCCCAACTCCCTAAAAACTGAAGGACACATACCCTAAGCAAGTCCTCCAAGGTTTGTATCGTCCTCTTAGACTGTCCATCTGTCTGAGGATGAATGGTTGTATTAAACCTCAGCTGAGTGCCCAAAGCTTTATGAAGTCATTCCCAAAAATGACTCGTGAACTGGGGACCTCTATTAGAAACTATTGTAACTGATACCCCATGCAGCCACAATATCTCTTCTATGTAGATTTGTGCAAGTTTCTCAGTTGTATAGGTTGTCTTGACAGGTAAGAAATGTGTTGTCTTTGTCAACCTATCGACTATCACCCAAATGGAATCAAGAACTTTGGCTATTCTAGGCAAACCAATCACAAAGTCCATAGTTACATGATCCCATTTCCACCGTGGTATAGGCAGGGGTTGCATTGTTCCTACAGGCTTCTGATGTTCAACTTTAACTTGCTGACACACTGGACACTGCATAACAAACTCAACAACATCCTTCTTCAAACCAGGCCACCAATACATATCTTTTAAGTTGTGATACATCTTGGTGCTTCCTGGATGCATAACATACATTGAAGAATGAGCTTCTTCCAGAACTAACTTTCTTAAGTTGTCAACATCAGGTACTACCATCCTACCACGGTAACAGACTACCTGATCATCAGAATCATGGAAACCATCCTGTTTCTCACTACCATACTCTCATCTAATCTGCTAAACTACACCATCAGCTTACTGTGCATCCTTAATCTGCTGTCTCAGAGTAGGTTTTATGTGCATCTCAGCTAGCAACCCGACTAACAATGACACTTTAAGTTGTACATTGTCTTGCCTCAAGGAGATAAACATATCTCTCTTAGAGCACACTAAGGAGTTTAGTTGTGCTTTATCTAAAGCTGGTGTTGTTGATTTTCTACGTAGTGCATCAACAACCACATTGGCCTTCCCTGGATGATAATCAATTGTAAAATCGTAGTCTTTGATTAACTCCATCCAACGACATTGCCTCATGTTTAGTTGATGCTGATAAAAGATCTTATGGTCTGTGAAAATCTGGAATGTTTCTCCATAGAGATAATGTCTCCAGATCTTCAAGGCATGAACCACAGCAGCTAGCTCTAGATCGTGTGTCGGATAATTCTCCTTGTGTTTATTAAGCTATCAAGAAGCAAAATAAATCACTTGCTTATCCTGCATCAACACACATCCTAAGCCATTCTTAGATGCGTCAAAAAAGACTATATACCCCTTTCCTTGCTCAGGTAACACCAGCACAGGTGCACTGGTTAACCTTTCCTTCAGCAACTGGAAAGATTGTTGACACTTGTCATTCCAGACAAAAGGAATCTCCTTCCTTGTCAACTTGGTTAGGGGTAAGGCTATTGCACTGAAGTTCTTAATGAACCTCCTGTAATAGCCTTCCAGTCCTAAGAAACTTCTTATCTCTGTAGGTGTCTTCAGCTATTCCCATTGTAGGACATATTCTACCTTATTAGGATCAACATGAATACCTGAGGCAGATATTACGTGTCCAAGAAAAGGAAACTTCTGGAAACCAGAACTCACATTTGCTAAACTTAGCATACAACTTATTCTTTCTTAGCTAAGTCAAAGTTTGGCGAAGATGTTGCTGATGTTGTTGAGCATCTTTACTATATATCAGGATGTCATCTATAAAGATGACAACATACTAATCCAGAATAAGTCGAAAAATTGTATTCATGAGTTCCATAAATGCAGCTGGTGCATTAGTTAGTCCAAATGACATAACTGTGAACTCATAGTGACCATACCTCATTCTAAAGGCAGACTTAGGTATGTCACCCTCCTTGATACATAACTGATGGTATCCCGACCTCAAATCTATCTTAGAAAAGACAGTCGCACCACGCAACTGATCAAACAAGTCATCAATCCTTGGTAAAGGATACTTGTTCTTTATAGTTACTTTATTCAACTGTCTATAGTCAATGCATAACTGCATTGACCCATCCTTTTTCTTAACAAAAAGGACCGGAGCACCCCAGGGTGAAGTACTTGGTCGGATAAAACCCTTCTCAAGCAACTCTTGCAGTTGTTTCTTGAGCTCTTCCATTTCAGCAGGCGCCATCCTATACGGCGTTTGTGCTATTGGTTGCGTGCTTGGGATTAGATTAATTTCAAAATCAATCTCTCGGGGCGGTGGAATACCTGTAAGTTCTTCAGGAAATACATCTTCAAATTCCCTAACTACTGGAACTTCAGAAGGATAAGGGCTCTCCATTGTGGTATCAACCACATGGGATAAGAATGCAAAGCATCCTTACCTCATCAGCCTCTCACTACCATAGCTGACACAAGACAGGTTGGAAGAATCTTTCTATCTCCCTGAAAGATCCATGTGTCACCATTATCTGTGAACACATCTTGCTTGGAACTGCAATCCAAGACAACCTTATACTTCTCTAAGGTGTCCATCCCAAGGATTATATCAAAGCCCTGCATCTAAAGTGGTATAAGATCCACTTGAATGTGATAATCAGAAAAGAAAAGATTGCAGAGAGAACACACTTCCCATAATACCTGCAAATCCCATCAAAGGTGTCTCTAACAATAAGCTATCTGCTCTATGACTGACAATCATATTGCAGTCATCAATCACTTCTCGAGTGATAAAAGAGTGTGTAGCACCCGAATCAAGTAACACAAATACGGAGCAGGATAAAGACATATCAGAAAAAAGCAGTTCCATCTGACCTGTCACAACCCGAGGGTTGACTACTGCTTCAGGCTGGTTCATAGCATAGAACCTAGTCGTTGCTTGATGTTGACCCTGTGCTCGATTATTGGATGTCGATGAACCGACTTGGGACGCTTGTCCACATCCTCTAGCACCAATACCAGGATGTTGCCTCTGAGAGCCCTGCTGACTCTACCTCAGTTGCTGGGTCACATTCCTAACTTTCTCAGGACAGTCCCTCACCACATGGCCTTCTCTCCTGCATCTATAACAGGTTACTTTCCCCCTTGGTGGTCTGGGTGGTCTTGTTATTGACATAGAGGCTGAGCTGTGAGCTCCCTTCAGTGGTAAACTATGATTTTTACCCTTGCTTGACATCCATTGCATCTGGTTATTGAACCTTGGTGTTGGTGTAGGCACAGAATACCTCAGTTTCTTGAAACTCCCAGAACTATGTCCTTGAAACTGTGGGTACTCCGTCTTACCCTTGGTCTATCTCTTCTCAATTACAGACCTCTCTATACACCTTACTGATTCCACAAAAGTTGCAAACCTCGCTGGTTTCTCCAGAGCAGACACCAGAGTCATTAATTCAGCGTTCAGCCCCTTCTCGAACTGCCAAATTCTCTCCTCATCATTGGATGCCATGTGCAGACAGAACCACAACAACTCCATGAACCTAGCCTCATACTCACTAATGTTCATTGGTCCTTGTTTAATTCTCTCAAACTGATAGATCTTCTCATCTAGATAAATCTTGGGAAAGTATCTAGCGACGAATTCATGCCTGAATTCATCCCATCCAATCACAACTCCAGGTCTTTTGCCTTCCTCGATGGTCCACCAGTGGCCATCACTCCCTTTGAGGAGATATACAACATATCTGACCCTCTCATCATCAGGAATCATGAGGATCCTGAAGGCTTTCTCCAACTCAGTCAACCATAGGTCAACATCTGCTAGGTCGGCTGTACCAGCATACTCTAAGGCTCCTACCCTCCTAAGCCTTTCAAAAGTCTTGCCGGCAGCATGTCTTTCATCATGAGTTGGCGCCCTGGGTGCGGGTAATGGCATTCTATCTGTCATGTGGGTCATAGCTGCCATAAACTACCTGAAAATAGCCTAGAAGGCTGGGTTCCCCATATCAACTGGGTTGAACTAGGGTTGTTCAGGTGCAGGTTCTTCCCTGTCCTGGTCTCTTGCACCTCCTCCTGGTGCAGCAACACTGCTCTCAGCAGCGTGTTGATCATGTGATCCAGACATCTTTAGTTCTTCTTCTCCTATATGAGCAAAAGACACTATCAGATCAACTGGAAGACACATAGAACAGACTCAAGAACCTTAATCCTATGTCTTTGTAGACTTAGCGAACCTAGATCTCTAATACCACTTAATTTATGGCATACAACTCATAAAACAAGATTAACTAATGTGGAAGCATATCATTAGCAGCAGAATTACTAAAAATCACTAAAAATTAAAACCATTAATCAAGAGATCCATTCACAGGAAAACTCTTTCATTCAGAACCAAAGTATTTCAAGTACATACTGGTTCACTAGTACATCTCTCATACTATTTCCTCTCGCGAGTTACAATATTAACTGATCTATTAAACTGTACATAAGAAGTATAAAAATCTCGAGGCATCCAGCCAAAATCTCAGATCGAATTATCAAAAGCACTAACTCCTAGGACCCGAGAGTATAGAGATGACTCATAGGAATAACTATACAAAACTAGACAGCCAATGTCTCCACCTGATGGATCACTACTGTCCCTGTGGCTGTTGTTGTTGCTCTTCCCCTACAGATGAGTTTCTGCCTTGTTGTCTGCATCTACCTAAAAATGTTGAATCCCACGGGGGTGAGAAAATTATAAAAATTACCCCAGCGGGAGATATAACTCTCCGCCAAAACATTATCATTGCAGTTTAATAGAAATAAACTGAGCAGTAAGATAATATAAATCAGTAGCAGATGAATCAACATCTATACAGATTAGAGAAACATTCTTATGCAAGTATTTCAATTATAACTTGATAAAGCAGCAAGTCTCTTACTCATTATGAATTAAAAGAACATAAGTACATTTATGTATCAAGGACATGCTAAGCAGTATAACATCAACCAGTGTTTCTCGTATTTCAATCTTATGCAAATACGCTACACGACTGATTATATTTTATAAACAGATTTAAGCTCTGAGGAGATGAGGTATACCGCTCATACTCCAACCGACCATTTCTAGAATTGAAATCAGTTGCATAAATAGGTCAATGGAAGAGCCGAATTCCCATGACCTCCCACATCCCGGTCAGTACAAGACCACAAGCAGGACTATGTCAACTGCTCAAATAGCTTTCCAAGGTAAACTGGAACTTCGCTATAGAGTTACAGCGTCAACTGCACTCTCATCGGCAATCGAGATCATTAATGTTTATCTCCATCGACCCGACATAAAATAACATTGGGAGATTAATGATACATCCATCCCAGCCATCAAGAGATTTACGATACATCTATCTCACCACATGAAGGATTGAGAGGTTTAATGTTTACCCTCCCTCAATCTCTTCACAAGGACGTAAGGATATTTCGCCCATTTACCTACACATATTTAGAATATGAATTCCAAGAATTCTATAGGAAAACTTGTTTCACCATCACCAACTTCTGACGATGATGGATCTATGGTCAGAGCACTACATGAACAAATTTCACTTGATTAATTAAGTACATTTTCATATTCTTTTAGCATCAGGCAAGTTCTCAAACAAAACTTATTATCACAATGCTATAAAGAAACATGTACTATTTTCATCAAATACTTAACTCTCTTTCAAAGATATTGGGAACTCAGTCCCTTATTTCAAAATAGGGAATTCTCATCCCTTCACAATTTCATCACCATAATCATATGGCCCTGGGTAATTAAACCCTTGATTCATCATTAAGCATTGTAACCACTTTTCCAGGTAACCATTACCTTCAGGTCAATTAACCAAGGCAAACATGATACTTGCTATTACAAGCATCATTCATGGTACTTGAGGCCCATTAACTCTCTTGTTACCTCTTACCAGACAGTCAGGTATAATATGGCACACAAGGCCCAAACACAATAGTGAATTAAACATCACAGCTCATACATGGCCATGATCATCATTTCAACATACATGCATGGTTAGCACAGATGATAACAGTGATATCAATTGCATATCAGAACCATGTTCAACAAATATGAATTCACTATTCATGGGTAACACCACTATTCCCTTACCAATGTTAGGGTTTCCTATTGCATGTCATATGAGGATAATCATCTCATTACCACATCATAGTTATGGTTTTATCACCATATTGCCCAAAAATTAGGGTTCATTAAGAATTACATAGTATTACCCTAGATTTGAACTTCACAACACATCAAACATCAGGGTTTCTCATGAAACCATCCTTAGTTAGGGTTTCACATCAAATTCACCCTAAGATAGGATCTATACTTAATAATCCACAATTAGGGTTTACTATTCATTCCAATTAGGGTTTCATGTTCCATTATCCATAGTTAGGGTTTTGCATCACGTCACCCTAAATTAGATTCACATGTATCATCACCCTAGATTAGGGTTACATCCATACCGTGGATTAGGGTTTCAATTATAATTGCCCTGAATTAGGGTTAATGTTCAACAACCTTGTCAATTAGGGTTTATATTCATGATTAGGGTTTCATGATCTCTTTACTTAAGGCTCATACCCTTAATCACCACATGAATCATACTCATGTATGAATTCCATATTATCACCCTCTCAACTTGATTAGGTTACATCAACCCTTTAGTAAAGTTCATACAACTATGATTGACATAGTGTACCAAGTCATTGATCTTATAAGCAATTAGGGTTCATCCCTTAATTGACACTAATCACTTAGGTACTATTAGGGTTTCAACCTTTGTACCTTCATTGATTATTATAACTAACAATCATTATATTATTGGAACAAATTTTACCTTCAATATCCAAATGATAGAATCACAAATTAACTCCATGCGGTTTTGAAGTTTCATCACCAAACGGTTTTGAAACCTTTTGCCACCAAACAGATTTGAAACCGTTTGACCCCAAACGGTTTTGAAACCGTTTGGCCCCAAATGGTTTCAAGACCGTTTGGTCTCAAACGGTCTCAAGACCATTTGGGCCAAATCAGTCCCAAAACCATAAGGGCTCACTAGATCATTCTTCAATCCAATCGATTTCAATAGCACCATTGAATTGACTATTGGTTATTCAATTGAAGGATTCATCAATCAGTACCATTAGATCATTATCCATGGGTCAAGGATCAACCACTAACCCACCAAACGGTTTCAAGACCGTTTGGGCTCAAATAGTTTCAAGACCGTTTGATCCGAGATGTCTTGAAATCGTTAGGACCAATCAAGGATTCTTCAATCAACTTAATTAGGGTTTTCACTTGAAGGATTGTGCACACATTGAATCAATCAATTGAGTCCATTGGATCATCATCCAACCTGTAATTAAGATCAGACCTCAAACGGTCAACTAATCCAAATGTTCAACCCTCTCATGTAGTTTGGAGTCCAAGGCACCAAACGGTTTGCAAACTATTTTGTCTCAAACAGTTTGGTGAAACCGTTTGGACCAAAGGTCCAAGTTCATTTTCTCATGTTATTGGTTGAGGTGTGTGCTTATGAACAAGTTATTATCTTCAACCTTTAGACTTATGAAAGCTACTGCCATTTCCATGGCAACTCCATCAATCAAGCAAATCTATTGCAATAATAACAATTAAATCAATTGTATGGAGAAATCGAATTCAATGAAAAAGAATAAGCGTTCAAGTTATATAACCCGCCTTCAAATCTGATCCCAAGCTCCAAGCTTCACGGCTCCAAAGGTGGATGAGGCTCTAGCAACCTCCCAAGGTCGTTTCTCAAGCTTTTGGAGTGAAAGGATCAGTTAGGGTTGAAGATGGAGTGAAGATATGAAGGAATCATACATTGTTTTATGATTTTCACCATAAAATCAAGAAGAACGAAGGTCAAAGACTTACCAACAGGTTGGGGGCGTCCTTCCTTCTGTCCTTATCTGTCTTGGTTGATTTTGCAAGAAAGGAGAAGAAAAGAATCCAAAAAGATCCTTGGTTTGGGTGGTAGAGGCTCTTTTATAAGAAAATTGATGAAAGAGAAAATGTTTTATAAAAATCGATTAATTCCAAAAATGTTTCCACCACTTCCTCCTTGGTTTCCTTGCATGCGAAGGAAACTCAATCCCACCAATCTCCCTTCCATTATTCATGGATTAAGGGAAAAGAAATTAAGCACCTTAATCCCTTAAAATATTAATATATATTTTTGAGTGGAAATTCTTTTCCTTATAATAAGGTGAGTGGAATTTCACCTCCTTAGGATATTTTCAGTCCTTGCAAAGCTCAAGGACGTCCACACACATCTGAATTCCACCATTTTAATTTTGGTTGAAGGCCCTCTAATTATTTTATTTTTTTTGCATTAATGTTTCCATTATGCTTATATCTTGATTATTTTAATATCAAGATTCTCTCTCCTTCAATTTAAATCAAATGAGGCACCCCTCTCATTTTGTTTGCTCCACGTGATGCCAAGAAACATTAGGGACCTTATTGAAGTGTTAATTTGCATCTTGCACCCTAGGTTTTGTGTAAATTGCACATTACACCAAAACTAGGTTTTCATGCACAAACATTGCTTTACCAGCTCTTCCTTGGTATTCAGGCTATCACAAGCCATACATCTACATCATCTTCATTCTCATGATGCATCAACACATTAGGAACATATTATGATGCACAAATTGCAATTAAACCCCTCAACTTGGGTAATTTGCACTTTAGTCCAAAACAAGTAAAATATTGATTTCAACAATATTAGAAAAGGACTAAAATTGCAATATAAGTTCCTATTGAGCCTTAATTATCAGAAGATAAGAGCAAGTATATAATCACTTTAATTAAGTAAAACAACTAGGGTTAGAACATAACCCAGGTCAGGGATGTTACACAACCATTATTCTATACATGTGAACTAAACGTTCATGCAAATTTAGGTGATTTTACACATTTTAGGCACATGGCATGCTAGCTCTTTGGCCATCAATTTTTCAAAAAAAATTTATATATACAAATAAGAATGTAAGAAAAACAAGTCATTAGTAATAATTTTAAATCATTAGTACATAGTTTCCCAAGATTTCCCCTTATTGATTACCCATCAACATATAATGTGACCACTGATTTTGTTGAATCTTAGTCTGATAGAATGAAGCTTTCAATATGATTACAGATCTTAAGAGGGATATAAAACCTCACCTCATGAAACGAGCATCTCAAAAATGTTTCCCATGTTCTAATATTTGGGAAATCCAACCAATTCCCAAGGATTCAAACCATTTCTCACTCTGTTCAATGAAGGAACCCTAGAAAAGGATGATAGGGAAGACAGAAAGAGAAACGAGGGTTATTTTATATCATTTTGATTATATCAAATGGAGGACGTCATTTAGACATAAGAGATAATATTCACCATAAAAATTTATCTAGGTAGATAAACCTACATGAATTCACAAGCTTTTCTAAGCTAAAACCTTAAATCAGCATTTCCGACAATTATCTCCTTCGATACCCTAATTATCCTCTCTTTATCTCTCTAAAAATTTCCATATAAATATAAATGATGGATTAAAAAATCTATTAAAGTTTTAGGTTTATGATATAGATCAATCAAGGTACTTATAACAATTACAAATAAGTCCCAAATCCATTTTCATTTTTTTTATTTAGAATGGTTGGTTGGCTGAGTTGTTACTGATAAGAAACAAACCTGACACAACACTCTGTTTCACTCATATATCATCTAAAATTTAAGAAAATCTATAGTATGTCTAAAATTTAGTCCCCTAGTTACAATTAAATTTCATGTCATTTGGATGTACCAATAAATAGATAAAAATCAAATACGAGACTTCTATATTTAAGTTTGAAAGCATGGTTGGCTGAGTTTGTCTTAGGGAATCTCAACCGAACAATATGTCCAATAATCATTCAAAAATTCTTATGTAGTGCTAGAATACTTCTTTTTTAGTTATTCAAACTGATTCTAAACTTCAAGTAAATATGATTACAATTAAAATATTAAAAATAAATTACTTTGCTACTATACTTATCAAAATTTCATTTTCTATACAAGAAAGAGCCTCAATTCGACCAACTAGGGTATTTTGAAACCTTATTATTCAAACAAAGAATGTGTAAGGTGTCTTATCAAGTTCAAAATATCATAATAAACTATCATCACTAATTTATGTTAAACTAGGATCATGTTAGTAAAGCATGCTCTAGGTACATCCTAAAGAGCTAGCTAATATGAAGCCATGTCATTACAAATTCTCTCCTCCTTTTTTTTTAATTTTTTCCCAAAATCCAAGAAAAGATAGGGAAAGAAGTTCATATCATCTAATTATCCATTTATATCATCATCTAATAGAATGATTTTCCAAATAATCTTTCTTTAATATTGCATCATTTTCTTGCTTTTTGGATCTTTTCCATTTAAATTCTCTATTTGTTGTCATTAGATGGATGTTCCTTCCCATATCATCATCATATCCTTGTTTTAGTAGTAGAGACATTAATCTAAAAAATCTTGTTAATATGTCACTATTAGGACACAATTCTCGATAAATTCCATATTCTTTTAAATTTTGAGTATGTATCTCATGGATGAAGATTATATTTCATTATATATTATTGTATGCATGCATTAGTTCTCTTCATAAAGAATATTATTTTAGTCAGAATCATTCTCCTATCTTTTTTCTTTCTTAAAATTTTAGTTTTACACTCATATTCAAATTCATTGGGATGTACCTTCATAATCCAATAGATTCGTTCAACTTATTCATATGAGATTCTATCTTGTCTTGGATACCATATTTAACCATAAAATTCTCTCTCTTTCTTCATATTTATGCTATGAATTTCAATATTACAACTTATTAGACATCTAAACTATCTTCATTTGGATGCCTGGTTAGGGCATCTAGATGAACTACAATCATTACTTCCATATTTTCTTATCTTAATACTTGTATACTTGATCAAAGTAGACAAATATTGAGTTCAGTCAACATCATTCATGTTATTTTGAACATCAATATTATCATTTTTTCCTAGATCCTATTGTCCCTACAAACTCAACTAACCTAAGCTCTGATACCATGCTATTAGGACCTCTCTATTGAATAGCATAAATGCCAACTATTAAAGATAAAATCTTAATCTCAAAATAACCTCATTCTCAACAAACAAAATTTTCACAATATATGAGAAACTCATTCTTTTTTCTTCTTTTTGTCATGAAACATCAGGACATATATATGCTCATTTATCATAATATCATTCAACATTGTGAAAGTCACATTAGGTATTCTTCAGGCCTATCTCCTGCTTCAATGGTTACTTCTCGGACCCGGATGGCTTCAATGGTTACTTCTATAGGGGTAATTGGAATGTCATTTGTGATAATCTCCTTAAGGCTGTCCAATGGATTTTTGAGTGGGGAAACATGGTTAGGCAAGTCAACCATGTTTTTCTTGCTCTTATTCCCAAGAAGGAGACTATTTCGTCCCCTGCTGACTTCAGGCCTATCTCCTGCTGCTTGATGCTCTATAAAATTATCGCTAAAGTCATATCAAGGAGACTAGCTACTCTTCTGCCAAAGATTATCTCTCCCTACCAAGGTGCTTTTGTCAAAGGTAGGAGTATTGAGGATTGTTCCCTTCTTGCGGCTGAATTCACTCTTAGATTCAATCGAAAATCCAGCCCTCCTGCTGCTTGCATCAAGTTGGATATTACTAAGGCTTTCGACTATGTTCGTTGGTCTTACCTTTGGGATTATCTCTACGGCCTCGTGTTCAATGAAAAGTTCATCTCCATTCTTAAGCAATGTGTGGAAACTCCATCCTTTTCTCTCTTGCTAAATGGTTCTTCAGTTGGCTTCATCAAAAGCTCCAATGGTCTTTGGCAAGGCGATCCCTTATCCCCTCTACTTTTCTCTATTGCTATGGAAGGTCTCAACAGATGTCTTGAGGAGGCGTATGATAATAGACTCATCAGGAGCTATTCCATCAATGGGACCAAAGCTCTTTGCCATCTTCTGTTTGCGGATGATGTTCTTATCTTTTCCGAGGGACGTCTACACAGCCTTGTCAAACTCAAGCAGGTTTTGCTTGATTTTGGTTCTATTTCTGGAATGAAATGCAATCCGAATAAAACACATATATTCTTATCCTCTTCTTGTCGTAACAAGGATGCCTTGATTGGCTGCTTGGGTATTCAGCGTGGTATGTGGCCCACAAAGTATCTTGGTTTTCCTATGGCTGGAGGCAACCTCAGGAGGTGCCATTTCCATGAATGCTTAGATAAGCTTAGAGATATGATACAGAGATGGCCTAGTTCTAAAATATCTATGGTTGGTCGCCTTGTGCTTGTTAAGCACTGTGCCATGGGTCTGATCAGCTATTGGATGCGTATGGGTGGCATCCCTCCTACTGTCTTACAAAGAACGGAGTTGTTACTTTCTGACTTCCTTTGGGGTAGCTCGGTACACCCCTCTAGTTGGTCACGTTTAGGTTACCCGCTTGGTGAAGGTGGCTTGGGGCTTAAGAGACTTGATGAACTTGCGGATTACCATTCGTTATGTCACATCAAGAAGTTCAACCAAGCTCAATGTTTATGGAGCTCATGGCTTTCTTGTAGGTATGGTGATACCTTGTCTATTGCTTCCAAGAATGGCTCTACTTGTCACTGATGTATGGTTGCTCTATAGCCTTCCTT
This sequence comes from Alisma plantago-aquatica, assembly GCA_963693085.1. NCBI lineage: Eukaryota > Viridiplantae > Streptophyta > Magnoliopsida > Alismatales > Alismataceae > Alisma > Alisma plantago-aquatica. The sequence goes on from OY856410.1 coordinate 474,556,204, forward strand.
CTCAGCTTGGGAAGGCAAGGATCTTTGGGAGAATGCAAGACAAAAGCATCCATCTGATAAGGCTTATGGAAATCTTTGGCTCTCCAAGCACTATCCTAGATGGAGTCTTACCACCTTTAGAGCACTCACTAATGTACTACCTACTATGGAAAAGATTAGTTCCTGGTCGGGGGCTCCCGTTCCTGCATGCTTACTATGTGGCCAACACAATGACTCCATCACTCATCTCTTTGGGGGCTGCAAATACTGGAAATATATTTGGGGACGTGCTCAACTTAAACTCAACATCCGAGACTCATATTCTCTTTATGAATGCCTCATGGATCTTGGTTAAAGGTCAAAGCAATCCAGAATCATTTAACTTTGGGCCATCACTGGTGATGTTCACTTCATTTGGGAGGAGCGTAATAAAAGGATACATAACAGTGGAACTTCTGACTTTGTCGCCATCTTCAGCCATGTTGCACTTGAGATCAATAGAATGTACATTACTTTTAAATCTTGTCTTGATTTTCCTCCTATTATAGCTAGGAATTGGGAGCTGCTGTAACCAATTCCTAGATGTGCGTAGTCACATGTATGGGTGTGTCTTGTAACTTTGTCCCCTTTTAGGGGGTTTTTGGAATATACTTACCCAATTTTCCAAAAAAAAAGATTAGGTATTCTTACTGACAAGTACTTTGATATACAACAAATTACAAATATATGAAAGGAACAAATTTGAACTACAACCCATCCCCAGAAAAGATTGAGTATGAGAAATTCTAATCTAGATTATTTTATTCACATCTTCATTGTCATGACTTCTCCACTAGATTAAATTATACCTAAAACCTCCCACTCAAACTAAGTGCATGCATCAAAAATCAGATTAAGTACCTTGGCGCCTTTCACCTAAGGTACACCTAAACCAATTTAATCTTGATTAGATGTGTCCTAATGTTACTCAACCAGGTCTTTTGAATTTATAAGATCCTGAGGATTGGACAGACTTCTAACACTTCAAAGACTTACCTGCATGTACACATTTTCATTTTGTAACACAGGAAGGTGTCTAGTTAGGGTTTGATAAACAAGGAAAGAGGGGGCACTAGAGCTATGTTATCTTGACTAGGTTCTAAGTGTGGAGTCTATGGTTTTCAGGGATTAAAGGTTGGTTTCAGTTTGTTTACACTAATGGTTCAAGCAATAAAGCAAGAAAATAATCAAGACCTAAGTTAACCCTAGACAAGTTAACTCTATTGAGAAAGTAAATCAAAACTTAGCACGTGAGGGACAACTAGACAAAAGAAAGAAAAATGAGATCTAACACTACACTAAGATGACAATTTTGGTAGTAAAGAAATCAAAGACCTAGATTAGCACTAACTAGAGAGAACCTGAACTATCAAGCTCAACAGAGCACTAACTACTCTAGGAAGGTGTAAATATCAAAAGCAATATAATTAACTAATAAAGGAAATAAAGGAAGTGACTAGGAAAGCATGAGATAACAAGGGAGGCAATTGGGTTTTCAACAATTAATGGATGTGTGGGCTATTTGGGGGAATGAGATTAGGATCAATTTGGGGGGTTATACATGAAAATTGTATCTACTCATTCTAGGTTGTTAACTGAAACAACATGATGAAACCTTTTGAAATACCCTAAGCTACTAGGTAGCCATGGGTGGTTTAGGGTGTGTGGAGGGAAACTACACCGTTGCACACCCTATACAACCTTTTGAGTCTCAATTGGAATATTAGGTGAAGTTCAAATAGGATCTAGCAAGTATATGTTTCTAGGGTAAGTATTCCTATAGCATTTGGGAGCCAAGAGTAGGAATTGGGAGTGGAGATGAGGGTGCTTCACCTCATATCACTCACCACCTAGCCTTTAGGAAACTCTAATGAAATTTTATTAAGTACTCCTACACTAGCTACTTATATCTACAACATATAAGTAAGGGATGGTATGTTTACGTAGGAAGATAGGGTGCTAGATATGATCCATTAGTTGTACCTAGGATCAATCCTTAAACAACCTCTTAAAACCATTTTCTCCTATAGTCGAAGTGGTTTCAAGAATACATCAACAAAAAGTACATGATTTTAAGAACAAACCACAATAAGAAATATAGGAAACGGGATAAAATTGGAGGAAAATCACCATAAAATGAATATATATTGTTTATAAGTTGTTTTCCCCCAACACAGTATCATAGTAAAAATTTACCCCCAAACAACCCATAGTAAGGGCTTAGCTACTAACAAAGAAATATAAGAAAAAACAAGAATCAATAGAGGAGTATATGGGTATCATTCTTGGTGAAGACTCCTACTTCTTCACCTCCAAGCAGCTAGAGCTTGAACTTTGCCCTACAATGTGGGTGGATGGCATGGAATGGAAGGTCGAAGTAGCCAAAACCCTAGAAAACTAGGGTTTTGAGGTTGAGGAAGGTGGAAGTGAGCTGGAGGTAGGTGGGAGTAGGTAGGAGATCCTTGAATGCACTATTGAATGCTAGGAATGAGTGAAAGATGACTCACCTCATGCTATAGACACAACCTATGTATATATTGGTGGTGAGGAAGCACTAGGTTAAGTATTGGGTAAAGTGTGTAGAACAGTGCATAAGTGTGTAAGGTTTGGGTGGCACAACTTATGTGATGGGAAGTAGGGCCATGATGGTTAAGGTGTACCACGATCATGTTAAAATGGAATTGTCATGTTGGGTTGAGGTGAAATGTCAAGTTAGAAGTGAAAAAATAGAGGTTGGTAGCGTGGTTGTAATGGGGGCTAGGTAGCACAGTCATGGTCGGCGAGTTTGATGGGAGTAGCTCTATTGGGCATGGTCATTATGAGTCTGGGCAACACAGTTATGCTAGCATATTCATGGCATAGTTGTGTTGATTGCATGATCGTGGTTAGTGTGTTGTTGTAGCTTCATCCTTTCTTGACTTCAGCCTGTAATTGTGGTGTCGGTAGCACAGTCTTTCTGTGTCACCAAAATCATGTTGGGGTCTTTACATGCACTTTGAGCTCCAGACTTTGAGATCCATGGACACATTTGCTTCACTTTGACCCTTGGAAACTAGGGGTAGCTTGGGGGAGATTTAGGACCTTCTTTGGACTCGTCCATGGGTGAAAGAACCCTAGAACATATTCCTTCTGTCTTTTCCATCCAACACATGGTCCAAGTGTTGGGAAAATGGGGCGAAAGATAAGGCAGTAGAAATAAAAGTTTAAATCCTAATTTCCCTTAACAGCAAGATTGCATCAACAATAATGTATCTAGGAAGGAAGGTAATAAGAGTTATGCATGGTCATAGACCAAGTCCAGTGACAACTCTTGATCCAATATCATGCTTCTTCTCCAAGTAGCAGCGAGCTTCTTCTTTAGGAAACAACATGCTCCTTCTTCAGGATCACTAAAATAGTCATCAGTAATGACCTCGTGGTCTGGCCAAGGATGGCAGTTGATGGAGTTTTCCTAGCAGTAGAAGCCTCCCACCTCTAAATAAGTCTGTGTGCACCACTGGGAACTCCACATTGCGCTACCAGAGCCAATGGGAAGGAGTTGTCCCTTTCAAATGTCAACCTGCTAGAGTTCATACACTCTCTCACAATTGTCTCTCCCTTTCTATCTCTCCTTTAATCGGGTAGGACTTGCTCGATCTCTCTATTGCTTACCACAACCAGAGAGCACAACAATTTTCAGAGCAACTATTGTGTTCTCAGAATCCCCCAGTACCTCTCTATTTATAGGAGAGGCCAGAGTCAGGGTTCCCAATCTGTGCGGGAGTCAAAGGGGATGGATTCATGAATTTTTTGGAACCTACACACGGCGAACCGGTCAGTTTACACACCAAACCGGTTGGTTCATGCAGTTTCCTGTTCCAAATCACATTGGTATTCAATGTAAGATTAATGAAAAACATGACATTAATACCAATCCTTGATCCAATCAAAAGGTTCATTAAACCACGAGGTGCATCCCATGAACCGGTTGGTCGAGACCAGTGAACCGATTTCTTTACACCCTGATTCAGCCATTTATTAGACAATGTTGATTCTAATTGACCTGACACTCCAACCAATCAGTTTAATACTTGAATCGATTAGTTTAGAGTCCAATCAGTCAATTTTGAGCTTCAGTTGTTTAATTGAATACCTAAACACTTTTAGTAATCAATCTAAACATTGTTCATGAATAAAGTCCTTTTGTCCAAGTGTATCATGTGTGTGTGATCCTATAGGTCTAGAATTACATCAACAGTGAATCTCCAAAGGTAACTCATGACATCATTAGAAATGAGTGGTATCTAGTAACACATCATTGCAACCCAAGTAATTTGGAGAGTTGGAGAACAACTTTAACCTACAATCCATTATTAGTGTTATCGTGATCATATAGTTACTTTATCTCTGATATTTGGATTGAACTCGAGGCATGTAATTGTCATCCTCTCAACATTCAATCCATGTTCCTAGAACTAGAACATACTATCTAAGATGCACATGAGATCACATATCACATATTGAGTCACATGAGTATGGCCATACATTTCTCAGTCTCACTTATCAAGAGGCCATGGATATCAATCTCCTATAGGAGTGACAAATCCCAACTACATCACTCACGCTCAATCTCCATGGGTTACAATGCACCTAAGAACCACCTTTATGGAAACCCTTATTCAAGATCATGTTGGATGATGTCAAAGTGCATGAATGACATGTGATGAATGTAGTGACTTTAGGTCTAAGAACCACAATCACCACTTATCACTGTGAGAGTTGATTCTGACTTCCATTCCATGGTTTCCATGTATCACTCTCATGGTGGGTCTGTCTGGGACATTGTTCTCTAACATGTACATGTGTTCTTGACTTGATATCACATATCATGAGTAATGAGACTCTATCATCAGTCGACACCCACTCTAATCATATGTATTACTATTGTCTAGTTTTCTTCCATAGTAATATATGACTTGGGACATAATAAGAATGTATATACTCTTAACATTCATATGATCTCATTGTTCAAGTCACATACTTGAAGAAATAGATCATAGAGTAACATCATTCTTTAGACATCTATTATGTATGTGTCATCATCCCATGTTGAGAAAAACATAATAGATAGAACTACCTTAAATATTATCAAATCATGTATTTAATTCCACGTTCAGGTCATCATATGATTGTCTCTCTTAGCATACATAACAACTGACTCACACTTGCACTTAGAGCCAACCACCCACAAATCTTATTCCAAGTGATCTTAACATGTCCATCACGTTTATGTTGCGCAAGAACTTTTATAGCGGGTTTAGAAACATGTGCTTCAAGTCGGTACTTTGCAAGTTTCACATCTCTTTGTTTTGTGACTTTTTGAATGAGATAGAAGTGTTGTAGTATGCTATCTGAGATTCCTTGCCTAACCAGTAGCTCCAATGGTGTCATCAATATTTCTACTAAATCATCAATGGTTTTGAACCTCTCAAGAGTTCATTCACATGAACTTATTAATCCATACGGTATCCGTGAAACTCAGATTCTATTGTAGATTTAAACAATTGTAATTAGCTTAGAATCCTTTCCAACTTACAGTTCTTGTTTAAGGTCAAACATAATTTTAGATTGTGATCATTACTTTTAGTTTTCATTTCAAAAGCTTGCATCGATGTAACGTTTTACAAGCAGCTCTTTCTTATTACCATAACAAAGAAATTAATCCTTTTCATGCTTCTCAAGAACTTAAGGATGTTCTTTATGATTGTCCAATAACCTTCATTGGAATCACACAGATGCCATCTCATCATGTTGAATACATACAATATTGCTAGATAGGTATATTTATTCTCTCGTGATGTCTAATACATACGAGATAATTGGATATTCTCTGCTCATGACCAATACATACGAGATAACAGGATACATAACATTACATTCAAGATAGATTCAATTGTGAGTGCATATGGCATCTATCTATGTGTTCTCATTCTTCACAAGAACTAGTACACAAGGATCCTAAGAGATTAACTCCATGGAACATGGACACACTTTCTATCATTGAGTCTTGCATGTTGAACACCTTCAACATATTTCCAATGCATGTGTTCTTCCTTATATGAAGAAGCTTTCTACATCTATCTCTATAGATCTCTGTTCATATTACATACGATGCTTCTCCCAAACTTTTTCAGAGGTGGTACTTCTATTGCCATGTTTTAATACATGCAGGATAAGGACATCATTCCCCATCATTTTTTAGAATGTAAATATGCTCCCGCTAAATCTTTTGTAATCACATATTTCATCTTCATTCTGACTCAAGTCAAACTCTTTGACTGTCTTGTCAAAATAGAAGATTCCATCTCTGAGATGCTTGCTTCAATCCAAAGATTGACCTTTGTAGATTATAGACTTTATTTGCATTAATGGAATTATGAAACCTTTAGATTGTGTCACATACACATCCTCTCAATTATTCTAGTTAAGGAATGTGGTTGTAGCACCCATATTCCAAATATCATTAGTCATAACAAGTTGCAATAGGAAGCATGATCTTGATGGATAGAACCATGCTAATTGGTGAAAGACTTCATCATGTTCAACACTTTTAACTTGTTTTAAACTCTTTCCAACCAATCTACCCTTCAATGGTGGTCTCCTTTCAAATACCCAAATGCACCCTATGGGTTTTCCCCCTTCTAGTGGATCGAGCAAGGTCATACCTTATGGGTTTATATGGAGTCCATCTTTGATCTCATGGCCCACAATCCATGCTTTAGATTTTGGTCCCTCAACAACTTCTAGGTAGATTTTTGACTCATTGTCAACAATCAACTCACCATCTTTGTGAGTTAAAAGATATCATAGTCTTTCAATGTGTGTTTTACTAGTTTTACTAGGTTTTGTGTTTCATAAGGAACTTGAGATTCCACAATAGCTTGTGATTCTCCTTGTTCATATTGTACCTCTTTAGGCTCAATGTTTTTCTTGTTTGTCTCAAACATTTTGAGTTTTTTTTAATCCCACTGATTCCTTTGGAACTAAGTTCTCTGCAGATCAACAAACAATTTGTTGTTGGATTGGGATAATAGTAGCATTTTAACAAAATAACATTTATGTGATTTGTGGACAAATATTTTCAAGAAACTATTTCTTACATGAACTTTCAATCCAAATCCTTATAAAAGACATATCGGGACACCTACCATGCCATATCTCATATGGTGTCTTTTGAACCATTTTAGACTTAGTGTTGAGCATGTATCCAAAAGAAATTGGAAGATTAGCTAAATTTTCTTGATAATAGCACAGTGACTTAACAAGGTGTGATTCCTTCTTTCTGATACACTTTCATGATACACTGTCAATGTGTTTTAGGTGGAGTTCATCATGATACATTATCATGATCTCCCATAAGGTACTCAAACTCTTGGTTTAAAATATCTCAACATTGATCACGTTGAAGTATCTTAATAATTTTACCAAGTTAGTTACATACTTTATTCATAAACTCCTTGAACATTTCAGTAGACCTTATACTTGTATTTCAATAAATACAAACTCCCATATCTTCTGAGATCATCAGTAAATATTATGAGGTACTAGTAACTACCTTTAGCATTTGGTCCAAAAGGTTAATATACATCAATATGTATGATCCCTAACAGAATAGTCACTCTCCCATTACATCTAGTGAAGATGATTTTTTTCATATTTCACAACAAATAAGACTTGCATGTCACTAATGGTTCAATAACCAAAAGAGTCTATATATTCATCATATGGATTCTAGAAATGCATTTCTCATTTATGTTCTCTAGATGACAATGATATAGGAATTTGATTGTTTGAGTCATTAATTCATTGATTATGTGTATGTGTGTCATACAAATTTGTCTCTACAACTTTCAAGTATCGATTATGAGACATCAGGAACTTCCATACAAGATCTCATCTTATAAAATGGTGCATCAATATATTATTGTTCATACAAGATGCATGATTTTTCATCAATGGTAAGTACATACTATCAATTCATTAATTCCATTGTATGCCCATGAATGACAACTTCCAACTATAGTGGAATCAACCCTTGCTTTGTAGTTTACTTCTTATTGGGTCCATAAGTAGAGATTTCTCTTTCATTCTTCTTCCTTCGTCCCTTTAAGTGAAAAATGATAGACTCCTTTTACACTTACACTTCTCCTTATCTTGAGCGTTGAAGACTTGGATTTTAGCTTCGCCTTAGAACTCTTCTTGGTTGCGTCTTTGTCCTTGGACTCACTTCTGCTGATCACCATCACAGATTTGTCCTTCTTTATTCTTGATTTGGCATCAATAATGCCAAGCATTTCATAAACTAACTATATGATTCAGGAAACAATTGTAGAATCATACATGTGGCTGACTCTTGACCTAAAAGAAATCCCAATCTTTCCACTTGCCCAATCATATGGAGCACATGGGGATCTACTAGATCTCCCTTTGTCAGTTTGCACTCATATAATGCTTTGGAGACATTATAACTTTCTTGCTTTACATGATTCTTTAAGATGTGTTATCATCTCAAGAGTTTCTATGTTTTTCATGCTACTCATGCAACTCATACATCATTCATACATTATAGCACAAGGTATTCAATGTCTACGACATCATTGGAATGGTTCAAGTAAGCATCTATTTCAGTCTTAGGTGCATTTGGAGTGGGTTCCTCCAGCTCTCGTCTTTCAAGGACATAGATCTTTCACTCACTAGTGAGAACACTTCTTAAAGCCCTAGACTAGACATGGAACATTATCCCTCTTTGTCCTACTCAAGGACTAATAGAAATAATAACTATTTTGTGTTTTACATTATATTATACAAAGAAATATTACAACTTTTCAAAATATTTTTATTTGTTTGATTTGATAAGTTCATGATATTAATTAGGACTTAATTTAATTATCACTCTCACCATTTTTTCAAATTCATAACCCTTATGTATTAATTTTGGAAGATAGCATTGTACAATCTTCTAGTGACCCAAGATCTAAAACAATTGAATTATTACCCACCCAGCACCAATGTCCATAATCAATATTAAGGTAGGCAACTTTTGCCAATTGCATCATATGCAATTCTCGGATTGATGATATGCCCAAATCCCTTCCTTAGTCATTTGCATGCCTCGGGTTTTTAATCCCATTACGTACACTCAGTTAAGCTTGACCAAAAAGCCGACACGATAGAATATGTACCCTGCTTGGGCAGAACCTACATATCTACCATCACACTTCCATAATATGGAAAGAGCACCATACTTGGGCATCACCTACGCTTGGTTTATTAAGCTTTTCATGTGTGTTTCTATGGAAAGAATATAAGACTTAATATTATATTGATGGATTTTATATATAAATACATATACAATCCAATCACCACATACTTAATACACATCATATATATGCTATAACAACAAATAAGAACATGCAATAATTAAAATATACAAGCGATGGTTATGGCCATACTATTGTAATTCCTCAAAGCCATAAGGAATTACTATCACCTGCGGTCCACATCATATACAACCTTTTTATGATGAAGATCTATGCTTGAACCAATCTAGGTTGATCAGTTCAACTCTTGAATCTGCTGGATCTCCACTTTGTCGCTCAGTTGGACTCTTGAAGCGGTATTTTGGTCTCAAGTTCACTGATGTCTAGATTCCTCCATCTAATCAGTTGGGCCTCTAGTTGAGCAATTCATCCTCTTATCGTCTATCTTGCTCGACCCTTCAATAGATCAGTTTGTCTCACAAACAGGTCTATGTGTCTGGTGTAGAACATCTTCTAACGATGAAAATTAAAGCTATCCTATTTCTTATCACATTGTATAAAGGAAAACCATGAGTTTTGTTCGAGGGGAAGTAGGAAAAAGAGCATTAATTTATATTTGGAAAGGAAAGAGATGCTTGATATACAAACTAAGATATGAATAGGAATAAACAACCACAACCATGCAGACACAGATATAGGGTTATTGGCCATAACCATTATAAACATCCACCATCTAGACCGATTTTGGGGCAACACATGTAAATTATAAATATATATATATATATATATATATATATATATATATATAAAATATTTGTTGAGTCATATGTAGAATTTAATTAGATATGCACATTAACCAGTTTAATATGCATGTCATATCTAATAAAATAAATCTGATCATATCCATTTAAATCCAGATACATCGTAAATTGACGTGGCTTTGATACCACTATTGGGAAATTCAAGCGATAGATAAGGCAACGAAAACAAAAATTTAAAGCTTGATTTCCCTTAATAGCAAGATTGTGTTAACAACAATGTATCTAGGAAGAAAGGTAATAAGAGTTATACCTAATCCTAGAGCAAGTCTAGTGACAAATCTTGATGTATTACCATTCTTCTTCTCCAAGAAGTAGTGAGCTTCTTCTTCAGGTAGTAGCATGCTCCTTCTTCAACAACACTCGAATAGTCATCAACAACTACCTCCTGTTTTAGCCACCACAGACAACGGTTGATAAAGTTCTCCTAGTGGCTGAAGCCTCCCATCCTTGAGAAGTCCACACAGACCACTGAGAACTCCACGTTGCACTTCCAGAGCCAACATGAATGAATTGTCCCTTTAGAATGTCAATCTACTAGAGTTGATACGCTCTCCCACAATTGTCTCTCCCTTGCTTTCCCTCCCTTTATCAGGTAGGACTTTCTCAAGCTCTTTGTTGCTTACCACAACTACTGAGGACAACAATTATCAGAACAACAATTGTGTTCTAAGAAGCCCCCAGTACCCCACTATTTATAGGAGAGTCCAGGGTCAGGGTTCCCAATCTATGGGGGAGTTGAAGGGGACTGATTCATAAATTTTCCAAGAACTTGTGCACGGTGAACCTATCGGTTTGCACACCAAACCGGTTTGGTTTGTGCATGAACCAATCAGTGTGTGTCATGAACCGATCAGTTTGTGTAGGCTTCTATTCTGAATCACATTGGTATTCAATGTATGATTCATGCAAAACATGACGTCAGCACCAATCATTGATCCAATCGAATTGACCGTTGAATCGGATGGTTCATCCCATGAACTAGTTGGTTTATACCTATGAACCGATTGGTTCACAATGTCAACCGATCGTTTCACACCCTGGTTCATCCATTGATCATCCAATTTTGATTTCAATGTACCTGATAGTCTAACCTATCAGTTCAATACTTGAACTGGTCAGTTCAGAGTCCAGTCAGTCAATTTTGAATCTTTGTTCTTTAATTGAATACCTAAACACTTTTAGTAATGAATCTAAACATCATTCATGAAATAACTCCTTTAATCTAAGTGTATAATGTGCATGTGACCCTATAGGTCTAGAATTACATCAAAAGTGAATGTCCATAACTAACTTATGACATCACAAGCAATGAACAGTATCTCAAAACACATCATTGCTACCCAAGTAATTCACAGAGTTGGAGAACAACTTCAACCTACAATTTGTGATTAGTGTTACCATGATCATATAGTTCCTTTATCTCTGATATCCAGATAAATAGAGGCATGGAATCGTCATCCTCTCAATGTTCAATCCATGTTCCTTGAACTAGATCAGACTGGTTGAGATGGACGTGAACTCAAATATCACATATTGCGTCACATGAGTATAGCCACACATTTCTCAGTTTCACTTATAAAGAGGCTCTGGATATCAATCTCCTGTAGGATGGAAAAATCCCATCAACATCACTCACACTCAATCCCCATGTGTTAGAATGCATCCGAGCGTAACTTCTTTGGCAACCCTTATTCACGGTCACGGTGGATGATGTCAAAATACATGAATGATGTGTGATAAATGTAGTGAATTTAGGTCTAATAACCAAAATAACCACTTATCACTATGAGAGTTGATTTTGACTACCATTCCATGGTTTTCATGGATCAATCTTGTGTTGGGTCTATCTGATACACTTTTCTCTAACATGTACATGTGTGTTTGACTTGATATCACATATCATGACGAATGACAATCTGTAATCAGTCAACATAGAGACTAGTCTTCTGTATTATTGTTATCTATTTTGCTTCCATAGTAATATCTAACTATAGACATAACAAGAATGTATATACTTTTAACATTTGTATGATCTCATTGTTCAAGTCACGTACTTGAAGACATACGTCAATGAGTCACATCATTCTTTATATATCTGATATATTTGTGTCATCATCTCATGTTGATATAAACATACTAGATGGAATTACCTTTATTATTATCATATCAGGTATTTAATGTCACAATCCAATCATTATATGATTGGCTCTCTGGCCATACATACCAACACCAAGTTCCTTAAATACATGCTAAGAGTGTCCATAAGTGCATTTCATATAACATTATTTATTATGGGTAATAGCTGCAATATAATATTTCTATATGTGATTTAAATGCAAGAAGATACAAGATGAAGCCCTAAAATAGGGTTGCATCATACACAACACTGAAAGGAAACATATAGACACTGAAAAGTCCAACAAATTCTCTAAGCATTCAGAAAAAAATCCAATTTATGACAATTATCTAGTTATTTTTAAGTTCATTAAGTTAAGCATATCACAATAGTTTTAGCCATCATTGGTATCATTTAATGAATAGATTCTCATATATGAATCATTTCAAAGTCACATCCTATTGCAAAGGTAATAATTCAAGATCTAAGCATTTACAATCAAGATATAAAAATAACTTCATCTTTGTCACACCCCAATAGTGGGACCAAGAACATATTCTATAGTTCTAAAGTTTAAGTCCACATAAGACATGCCTACCAAACAAGACTATACAAATGACAAGTAAATTCATATCGTAATTGGAATGGTTGTCAAATGGAAACATCAATTAGTTGTCAACATTTAAGATCATATTCCAAACCTAAAAGATAAGAATATAGGAACAAATTAACATGAAACATTTTGAACAATTGAGAACTTATAAGCTTGCAATTAAATGAATGTATGAAACAGTTAACACAAATTCTATAAGGCATTTCACCTTTGTTCATTTTCCATGAAACTCTTGCCTTGTATCTTACAAAGAAGAAGTCTCCACACCTGATTCTCATGTCAATGCCTCACCATCATTATATTAGGGTTTAGTCGGCACCAAAAGATACCATAAATAGACCTTGGTCCACTATAGGGTTGCCTAAAGTGGCTCAGGTTTTAATCTCAGGTGCGATAGATAGAAACAAACATAATATAATACCACATATCATCATACATTCTCATGTTTCATAATTTGCAACTCATCAAAGTTTATTTCTCATGGACATTGACATTCACATCAGAGGATTTACAGCTAGAATAACACCAGATGACTCACTCCTAAATTTCTAGTGGTCTAACCTTTAGGGTCTCAATACACACTCTAGAAATCCTTTTCACAATTTTTTGCGTACTATAAGAAGACATATTTCATTTCTCCATTATGGACTTAGGTGGAAACTCATAGTGTACAAGCACCTAACTATTTATTATCATCATTTCACTTGTTAGTTAATCCTTTTACTCATCTTAATGATAATTCAAATCATCATTTATCAAGTGTGTATATTCTTTAACATTTAGAATGACATGAATTAGATTAGTCTTAACAAGAATGGCAATAATTAAAACAATAAGCATAGAAATCTATAATTTGCAACATATATACTTCTTTCCATTTCTACATCATTTTACATAAGTCGTCATTGATGGTCTATCACCCTGATACCTAATCTCATATCCAAAATTTACCCCAAATAGGTATCGAATAATAATTCAATCCCAACATACTTCTTATTAGATCATTCCTTATCACATTTTTCATCAAATATTCACAGATATGTGGGAACCACAACAACATAAGAAAACCTCTTGCATCATTCTTCATGCTCAAAATAGGTTCAATATATATATATATATATATATATATATATATTTATTCCATCCAAATTTGAATATACATAATTTAATCTCAATGCCTAAACGTGCATAAAATAGTTGATACTCCTCTTTTACTATTTACTAATACAACTACTATTCAACACATTTGATTTCATCTAAAATGCATCAAAATAGACCATTCTCAGAATACAAGTATTCGAACAGAAAATTAAAATCCAATAATGTATCCTTATGAATATATTCACATACTTGAACTTCATCTTTTAATTGATAAATTACATTTATGTACATTCCTTAATCCCTCATCTGAGTGAATTATTCATTATTATCACACAACTCATCATATTCAGGTTAGAGTTAGGTACTAAGATCAACCCAGATAACTACTTGTTTTTCTCCCAAGATATGTTTGTTAATCTTAACTTCTTTCATTTAATGTGCATTAAAATATTGGAGTTCATCTAATGTACAATGCTTTTCCATCATTGACATTCATTAAAGTCTATTTTTGATGTATTTCTTTGACTTTAGGTTAGCCCACATATAATTAAAATAAGTAGATTATAGATTTTGTCATACTCTATTTCATTATTCTCACCCATGGCTTATCATCACCATTCATTTCACTCTTGTCCATTTTTTATTTAGATGAGCATACCATGTCATTGACTTCCAATGGCATTTTAGTAATTAACAAAAATCCTTCAAAACCTGATAAACGACTAACTATAGGAAAATAGATTAGATTAGGGTTACATCTTCTTACCTTTTAATATCTCGGCATCTACTCAATTCATTATTATGTGACGTGTATAAAATACTTTCATTTGTGTGATCTCTAATCATTATTCTATAAATTATACTGGAATAGATGCATTAGTCTTTGATCATCTGTAAAGAAGTGAAATCATCACCTCTTTACTAATTACAACAGTAAACAAAATCCAACAACAACGAAAAATAATTTTTTTGACTATATTCAATTTAATAAAGTGTACATAAAAATTTCCCCAATATGGTTGTACATGCTTTATACAAAAATAGGATCTAAATAAAGGGAAATTATACAAAACAATATGTCTCCAATAAAAATAACTTAACAAATAATTTAATGAGGGAAGGATGAACTCCATTTCCTAGTCATACGCTAGTTCACCATCCTCCTATTGTGCACTCTGATCCTAACCTGGGCAGTTGGGATCACCCATCAAGAGGAGAGAAAATGTACGTGTCAAATAAATAATAAGGACAATTATAAACTAAAGTAGGAAATAATAAAGATTCACTATGCTAAGTGGGTCAAAAATATGAGGCAAGTAAAAAAAATAAGAATTTCTGCCCAGTTAAATAATAATTATTTGCATGCATGATTAAGTGGGACTACATTAAACTAATATAAGGCTGGGGCACCTACCAGACCTCAACCTCTGGGTGAGGGAGAATAACACATTCTTAAACACCTGAATATATATAAATTGGGGAGAATTATGACATTCCCTGGGGAGAGTGGTCACATTCCCCTGGATCATACCCAAAACTATGGGTGGTTTGTACTCATGTACACTACATTAGTTAATTAGTCATTTTCATCATCATGCTAAAGTATTTGAATGACAGACATAAGGAAATTTAAATAACTTTGCAAATGGGGTCCAAAACCCTAGAATAATTGAATCAAAAGTGCCACAAGAAGGCAATAAAGAGGATAAAGGCAAAGCAATGCCTCATAGGAAATATTAGAATGGATAAAATATTCCCAACATAGTGTTTAGAATGCACATACATACCTCCCTTGAGATTCCTAGAAAATATCTTTCATCAATTAAGTATGTCCAATGTACTTTTTTCCTAGATACAACTATTTATCACAAGAATTAGGGTTTATAAAGCATATTATGTGAAAAACCCTAATTTTTGGACCTTCTATGAAAATCATTGAATTGGGACCCAAAACTAGGACCAATCAATTACTTGGATTCTCCTGATTATGAAAACATATTTAGTTCTTAAATTTGGAGTTAAAATAAATTAAATATATATTTTAAGGAATTTTATATAATTAAAATGGTTTTTTAAATAAACATTGAAATAGGGATAAAATTGTTACTCAAAAACTATAAATTCTGCTTCTACATGAAAAATTCTTTCCAATGACTATTTTTTTTAGGTGGTATGCAAAAATTATGAATTTTGCATTGTAGACCAATCAGAAATTATGAAACCATAGGCGTGACATTAATTTCATTCGAAATAAATCTTGACATAAATGAAATGGGAAATATGAAATTGCCATAGGTGCATGTTACATGTAATTGATTATACGGTGTCAAAATAGTCATTAGGTCATAAATAAAATTTGTGCATTTGAGAAATAAGGCATCCGTAAAAATACCAAATTGCCCTTGTAAATCAAATAGTTCGATTAACTCTGTGGGGGCTCCATGGTCAATTGATTATCGGGTTTCTTTGACCCCCATCCATGGTGACAGTAGCATATCAGGGCTCTCACGACCTTGCCTTGCGTGAAGATTCCCACTACTTCCCGTGGGTCTGGTGCGATCATCCATCTCCTCATGCCAAGACAAAGCCAATGACCCTTATCTTTAGTGGGGAGGCCCTGGGGAGCTCAAAAGAAGCTCTAGCCAAGGTCAGAACATGGGAGAAGTATCATGGAGAAAAACCACCGAAAAGGACTGAAAAAATGCTAATCAAGCTTCCTACGACACACGAGGGATCAAGGTGATGCCAACTGAGTAGTTTGTTTCACTGGAGAAGTAGTAGGTGACCCAATTGATGCATGCCGATGAGGTTGTACATGTAGACCTATAGGATAAAATCACATGGGTGATCGTAGGGTGATTGTACAAAGTTAAAAGATATCAGGGAGTCTGGGGATGCTCATCGTGAACTCAATTTGTCAGTGGCAGTGCATAGGGTCAGAGTGAGGTCTTCGTCGTTGGAGATGAGGAGCGAGTAGGTCGTAGAGACTTGAGGAACTAGTGAAGAAATTAAGGAAGGAGGAGGATTGTGTGTGGCTTGAGGGTGCTGTACGCAAACTTATATAGGTGGGAGAGGGGTCGGAGCGCCCTCTATAATTCGGTGATGGGTAGGAGAGTCGATGCCCTAATGGGCGTTTCATGCTCAGGCCACGACGGGTGTGAGTGATAGCTCATTTGAAATAGGAGAGTGAGATGGATCAGGAGGAATGCATGAAACGATTGAGTAAAGAGGGAGAAACCAGTCACCAATTGAAGAGATGCAGAAACGACTCTGACCCACGAATTAACAGAGGTAGGGGATGACCTCTGGGTCGTCAGATCGGCTTGGGGCTCATAGATGATGAAATACAGGCCGTTGGATTGCGCACATGTGATCAAAATAGTTGTTGTAATGCATGACAGTGAAAATAATTGAAACATAAGATTAAATGTGATGCATTAATGAAATTAATTGAAAACCATAGTTTCACTTTACTCTAATCTTATAAAATCGATTTTGAGGGTCAAACATGGGTCAAATGACCTCAAATTTGAACCATAGTCTAATATTAATGCCTAGATTAATACTGTGTAATTATATTTTTTTTGCAAAATCTTTGGCCCTTAATCACCATATTGGAAATTTAGAGGACAGAGGATAAAAGAGGGTGAATATCTCATTAATTAAACTCAATTTCACATTAATTCTTATTTCTTATTCCATAGAGCCACAATTACTCTAAATTAGCATAATCTACTCATTATCTCTCATAATTGTCCAACTTGCATTATTAGACTCTAACTAACACATAATTTGAGATATTTGTGCAAACACCCATTCATTGTCATGAATGTGGGGAAATGTAGTTCAAGCCATCAACTATAGCTCAAATTCAACATTGAGGCCAAAGGGGATAGAAAAAGCTAGGAAAATTTAGGGACAAGTCCAAAAGGAGAAGAAGGAAACTAAGGATGAAAAATGGGTAAAATTGCAATTGAAACTAGGATTTAGTATGTTATAGCACTCCACCCCTTAAAGAGAATTTCATCCCCAAAATTTCAACAAGAGGGAAGGGTGAGTCTGTAACATCCCAACACTTAGCAACTAAGTGGTTACCTCTAATCTATGGTAGTTCACATGCTCTACTCATAAGTCAGGTTTTACTAAGGTTCCCACTATTCATGTTACCTTTTATCAAATATAACACAGTTAACATTTGTGGCTTATTAGCATTATCTCCATCACAAAATTACATCCTCATTATGATGCTATTAATTGTGTCAAGTTATATTCACATTGTTGTCAAAAGGTTTGTACCTCAACATTATATACAAGTCATTTGTATTTCTCATTACTAATTAAGAATTTTAAGCACAGTTAGGGTTTACTAAATCATCTCAATATTTATTAAGGTATTAGGTCACAATACATAATAACTTGAATTTTATTATCCATTATCCTCATATTACCATCATGTAGAATTTTCATAGATTATTTTTTAAGAAATAGATAATATTATACAGCAAGCTATTAAGTCTAAATATTGTCACATTAATTTCTTACACTTATATTACACATTATCACATGACTTTTCATACTCACATTAATGTAATCACTAACCATTATATCCTTTTTACACTGAATATTATAAATTATACATTTAACACCACATTCATCATTCAGAATTTTTGTAAAATTAATAATCATGCTTATGTAAATCCAATCACTCCTTATCACATTTGAGTCATTACATATATTTAGGTGAATAGGATGGAACATATTACATTTTAATGAACTGATTCATATACCAAGTAATGATTAGGTGATTATCTATCATTTAGGTGTATTAAGTGTATTATTGATGATGACACCTAATGTCACTAATGTATCATGAAGGAATTAAGGATATGCATATATCTTAAGGTTAGATGATTACATGTAATGGTTTAGGTCAACATGACCATTACATGTTATGCATTGTTAGCATGCATTAGATATATTTATCTTACTCACCATATCATTAGGGTGACATGGTCAACATTATGTGTGCACACAATTAGTGAGTTACTCATATTAAGTATTTGTTGGGGTTCAAGCATATGAATTATTCATTAGGTGACTTAAGATATAATCATTTGTATATAAACAAACAAGCTAAATTATAATTATAATTTTTTTTGTCAAAACTAATAAGATAAACTCACTAATATCTTGTCTATGGATATATGGTTTATAATTCTAAAGTGGCTAGATTTTGCTATGTATAGGATTCCATCCCCCTAAAAAGGGGGTTTTGTCCTCAAAATTGGCAAATCCAATTATATCAAGGTAACACTACTCCACCCCTTAAAAGGGTTGACCTACCAAGTCAATTATACTTGAGGTAAAAGAGTGATTCTAATTAAACCAGGTATAAGAACCAACATTCAATTGTTTTACTATTCACTATTACAATACTTCAAAGTCTAGTATAGGGTAGACTACCCTAAACATGGATCTAAGTATAATATAAGGAACTTATGGGTCACAAGGTGATTTTGTTTGGGTAATCAAATCATCACATTAGGTTTTCTAAGGATACTCAACTTTGAGGTAATATGCCTAAAGGTATGCTATTTTGGGCATTCTGTATCAGATCAGGCCAGGCCAGTGTCATATGAACTCAGGAGTCCCCGTAAACCAAGCTAGTGACGCGGAGGAAAATCACTTGTACAAAACTGACCTTTAGTGCCAGTTATTTAAGGCATTTGGCGTCGGTTTCAAAGCGACACATAAGTGGGCGCCGCTAAAAGTCAAAACCATCAGCGTCGGTTTTAACACCGACGCCATAACCCTTCCCGCCACCAAAAACGCGCCAGCAAGGGCACTATAGGCGTCGGTTATTCAATAAAACCGACACTATATCAAGGTCAAAGACTTTGGTTATTCAGTAAAACTGACACTATATAACCCTTCCCACCACTAATAAAACGTGCCAGCAAGGGCACCATCAACGTCGATTTTTATATATAACCAACACCCATAGCCACACAGAAATCGGTTTTTTGCTAATAACCGACGTTGTATGTCTTTGTTGTCAATTTTATACTAATAATCGATGCCTATTTTTTATTTTTATTTTCTTATCACTTTGCAGGCCTGCTGTCTGACTGGTCAGTAGGATGCAGAACCTGAAGTTCAGTTCTGAACTATAGGTTTACATCATCCATTGATATCAGCCAACAACAGGCCACAAACCTGCAAAATTAACGAGATGGACAACAATTTATGATCACGCACATTTAGCAACCTGCAGTTCCATTCATTTCATCTCTTTTCAAATTCAGACACATGTAGAAACATTCATGTATTGATCATCTTCACATTCACAAATATGACAATTTAGAAAAATTCATTCACATTCACACAAAAATAATTATGAGAAAATAGTTTAGAAATATCATTCTTTATGCATCATCGTCATTATCGACATCAGTATCCCAATTATATTTAAAAACTCCCACTACTTGTAGGGCTTTTTCCCATTCTTCTCTTACATCATCTAATTCTTCCCTCGTATAGGGAGTATGTACATCTGATAACTTTCCACCTGTAGTCAAATAAGTTTTAAACACCTACAAAGAGAATGGCGTATATATATAATCAATAATATATAATAAGATTGATATATCTCATATTATCTAATGAGACTATATATAATACCTTATGTATAGTATCGATTTCCATTGCGGCATGTCTGATGATTAGGTCCATAAATCACATCACATAGTATGCACATGCCCATCCGTTGTCTTGCGTAGCACACTATAAATTGAAACATACAAAATATTCAAAAATACAAAAATGCACAGTTCACATGAATAATATATACATTGGAGTCAGGAAATTACTTTCACATTCTCCGAAATTAGTGGCTGATTTTTTTTTCTTGGGGACCTTTCCTCCAGCTTTTTTGAACTCATGTAAAGGCATATATGTTAATGTAACACATTAAATTGCATAATTAAATAATAATGTAATAACAGATGTTAACGGATATAAAAATACAAAATATTTCTCATGGGAATAATGGCTTTTTCATTGTGTCCATATAATGTATTCAATTCATTCCCCACAGGATCTAGATATTAGACAATGAACGTCTTGGGGACAATAACTAGTAACTCCCAATGCCTACCACTACAGGTTAGAAATTTAAAAATTAATAACTCAAAATCCATAATAAAAATGTAGTTTTCTTAAGTCCAAATTATAAGCAAAGTAAACTTACTCGACATTGAATGGAGCTATTATTGCCTTCTTCTTTTTTTTTGCCAAAATATTTAAAAGCAGCACAACAGTATGAAGTAGCTGAAGACGGGTCTTTATCTACAAGACTAATCAAAGATGGAACCAAAAATCCCACATGGGAAAATGAAAAATATGTACATATCGTGTGTAAGTGGTTGCAAAACATGTATTGCGTATGCATCAATATATAAAAAACCAGATCACCGTATATAAAACAAGGTATATGGATGTATAAACAAGATCTCACCATATCCATAGCTCTATCATAGATGTATTCAGCCAATCATAATGAAACAACTCCAAAATATCTTGTATAAATAGCTTGTTATCGTATGATTGACCTACAACATCCTCCAAAATAGAAACATTTATAGGGCAATTTGGATCATGTTTGCCTATCCATACTGCCATACCCCTATAATTAGGACCTAACGAGGTGTGTAGGTCCCTTGGAAACCAACTTGGTAGTTCACGAGGTGGAGGTGGAGGCCAAGATGTAGCAGGTGTCTTCCTTTTAACCTGAATATATAATTTCAGATCAACTGACTCATATATACACACTAACAAATTAACATAATGTAAATTTACCATACAATATTAGTATAGAAGACATCTACTTTGGGCCACATTATCACTCTGCCTTCTGCCTCACCAAGCATTTTAGAATTTGGGTGGGCATATGGCAATGCAAGATCCATCCAAATGGGGAGTACATGTATCAGGCTCACACAAACTACACCGACTAGTACTAAAGTCCCATGAAACATGTCCCCTAGAAGGGTTGGGTAAGCTTGTGCCTCTACAACAATATATTCTTGACTTTTTAAACGGCATGGCTTCAACCCCTACAAATTTACGTAAAGAATGTTATATACATATATACATAAACATATCATCTTGAAAAGACTAGATACTATGTCATAAAAATACTTACAACAGACGTGCTAGGTGGGTCTATAGGATTACTCCCAACCTCTTCAATAGGAGAGGAGCTACACGCCACAGGTACTGTCTGAGTGGCAGTTTGAGATGCCTGCCACTTCACCATTTCTTCTTGGACTTTCTTATTAATTAACTCATCTACCTATACATGGACAAAAGAAACACTAGCTTTTGATTGTTGAATTCCCTTTTGCAATAACATTCTAAAAAAGAACAGGTTACCTCAACATTTGATAGTCCCGCTTTTGGGATAGGTTTGCACTGTGATGGCCCAAAGAACGCTTGTATGCCCACACCAGCGCCTGCACCCCTAACACATCCAGGATGCTCTGGGTTACCTAGAGCAACTTTCAATTCATCCCTTGTACCCTCAGGGATGAACTTGCCTTCCTTCCTCTGCTCGTGAAGCTCCCGCTAATCTCCATGAACGGAAACTGGTAAGTAAACATAACAATAATCAATATTGATTTCTCTAAGAGTTTAATTTTACCATTTTTGCAGCCGCCTCAGTAGTTGCAGGCTTCATTATATCTCCCTTCTTGTTTTGCCTCCCAGCTATCCACATAGCATGGTGAGGCAGAGGTGTGAGACCAATAGTAGAGGACTCTACAGTCTCCTGAGTAGCAGAAGACTAAGCAGTAGACTCAGCCTGTAGTCTTTGGCAAACGCATGCATAGCCTCTTGGACCCATTGTGTGGTCATGCACATTCAGTGCACACCTTGCTCTTTGAGCATCACTGATATCCTTGTTAGTAAGCACATTGATTTGGTTAGTAACACTAAAGGTTAATCTTGAATAGGTGAATACATAAGAACGTATATTAATTAAATTGGGAGTGGCGCTTAATACCTTGAATTCATCCATTTTTCTTTGGGTAACAAATTCCTCCCAGTCTTTGGGGTCTAGGTAGTTCCATTGCTCAGGAGCTTCCTTCTTCCTAAATTTATTTTTTAAAGAGAATACAAGCAAAAATTATTAGTGGAGTTAGTCAAAAAGTGATCAATGTCTAGAATTGGAAATCAATCAAGAACCTCTTCTCAGCATCACGTATGTAATCTCGGGTGAATTTTGTCCTCTAGTTCCTTAGGACCCTCCCACAGCATTGCATCACACATTTACGATGCTGCTTTTCATCCAGATCAAATATACTTTGCAAAATAGAATTGCTATTAACTGTCATCCTAAAAATTATTAATCTACAAAAATAGAATTACAAATAATAATAACGCATGAATAGTTCCTTCCATACTAAGTCTTTCTTCCCCTTAGGAACTTTATGCCAAGATTCAAAAATAGGACTACAATGGCTACGAGTAAGAACCCCAAGATATGAAATAAATGAGTTGCGGTTCACTCCAACTGGATTTCCTGCATGATTAAAATCCACAAGTTTGGGTCCATTGCCCCTTTGCTGTAGTAACTTGTTCATCATTGTGATGCCCCTCACTTTCTCAATTTTTTTTGTTGCTCATAAAGTGCCCCAAGTTCTTCAGGGGGTACATCTTCAACCTAAAATTTGACAAAATAAACACACTTACATGATATAACTATAAATGAACATATAGATAGAAATATAGGGTATATTTTTAAAACTTACATTGTGAGGCGGCGCATTGATATCCTCACCCTCACGGTAATTATTATCACGGTCATCATGCTCATGCTCATCCATCTGAAAGTGTTATTAAAAAATCAAACACTTAGCATTTGACATAACTAGAAGATAATAAAACATTGTAAAGTTCACATTCAGAAAAATAAAACACTTAAAAAATATAAACATGCATGCCTCTAATATTCTGATCTTTTATCAATTAGCAATCCTTCATTGTGATCTCTACGCACATACAAGTCATCATTAGCTGCAATATTTGGTGGTGTTGGCAACCCAATAGTGCAAAACAACATAGCGTGCAAACAAAATGTCTCCCTTCGTGAAGCATCATAGGTCATCACACCTTCACCCTAGAGTTTCTTTAAGTCATCAATCAGAGGTTCAAGATAAACGTCAATATCATTTCTAGGTTGTTTAGGGCCCCATATCAACAACCACAGCATAACGTACTTATTTTTCACACACAACCAGAGAGGAAGATTGTATATAACAAGCATAATTGGTCAAGTGCTATGTTGGTTGCTCAATGTCCCGTACGGATTCATCCCATCTGTGAAAAGCCCAAGTCTTAGATTCCTAACTTCTTCACTGAATTTGGGGTACAATAAATCAATCTTCTTCCACTGTGGGGAATCAGACGCATGTCGTAGGATCCCATCATTATTTTTCTTAACATCTGCATGCCACCTCAAATTCTTCACATCTATCAGATTGGAAAACAAGCGTTGAAACTGTGATATTATAGGTAGATACAACATCACCTAGGTCGGAGAACTAGTTTTGGACTCCTTTGAAGTTGTCAATTTATACCTTGACGCATCACATTTTGGACAATCTTTCAAATCCACATAGTCCTTTTGAAATAATACATAATCATTCGGGCATGTGTGTATCTTCTTGGCCTCCATTCCCATTGGGCACAACAATTTCTTTAACTAGTATGTTGAGATTGGCAGCTCGTTTCCTTTAGGAAGAATTTCTTTCAACAAAAACAATAATTACATGAAGCTTTTGTTGCTCCATCTATTGTTAGCTTTCAGCTTATACAATCTCAACACAACGCTAAGCTTCGTAAACTTAGTACAACCTGTGTATAACAGAATCTCAGCATCATGCACAATGTTTCTAAACATGGGAGGTGGATTGGTGTGCTCTATCCCACAACTATCCAGCATCACATCAACGATGTCTACTGGATCTGGTTCATTCACATCTACGTCATCAATGATGTCTATTGGAACTGGTTCTTCCACACAAGCACTACTATCGACATCCACTGATTTTAGGTTTGAAATCTCTCCATGCTAGTGCCATTCTGTATAGCCTTGTACAATCCCGTTGCACATGACATGACTTTTGATTTCGTCACCAGTGCTGACTTTCAAGTTGTTACCGCAATGCCTACATGGATAGTAGAATCTATCTCCAGGTTGTTTCCTATGTTCCTCGAAAAATCTAATAAACTAATCAAGACTAGAAATAAACTCTGGTGTGCAGCGATTTGGAATGGACATCCATGATCTATCCATTCTATGATCAAAGAGAAAACAAGTATATATTAGGGTTTAGGGTTAAAAGATTAGGGTCTAGAGTTAAAAGTTTAGGGTTTATGGTTAAAAGTTTAGGGTTTAAGGTATTATATATAATAAATTTGTACCACCTATCCCATTCTTGAACATCTAATCTCACTAGTAATTGTATAATGTGTATTGGGTTTTCAAAAAAATTTCGGCAGCATTTCCCCATTGCTCTCTAAGTACATATGTACTTAGAGAACAAATGGGGAAATGCTATCGAAATTTTCTTGAAAACCCAATACACATTATACACTTACATTGTAAGTGAGATTAAGTGTTCAAGAATAGTCCCAAACGGGGACTATCCAAGATTTACTCCTAATGAGTAAATATTGGATGGGATTCTAGGCCAACATAATATAACACCAGTCCCTTGTTCACAACCCCATTCAACACACAATTTTCTTAAAAACCACTTGTGGACAGCCATAACAACATATCAATGCTTCCTAAATTAATCAATGTATTATTTGATAACACAAATCGTGGTGGGTATAACATAGCAAAAAACTCAACATGTCACAACAGAAACATGCCCTTAACATTATTTTAGATGATTCTTACTTTAGTATCTTGATCATTACATGATCATATCATTAAACTAATGAGAATCAGTTATAAGAATAGGAATTGATTAATACAACAAACAACATGAAATAATATAATCAGAGGCATCATCATTATCTTGATTTCATTCATTAACTTGAAATTTAAAGCATAGTTTGAAAGCCAGAAAACCAGGTTCCTATTTTAAAATCCTTTCCGTAATAACTATTTATATGTATTTTTCTAACATTAGATGAATAATCTATGAATATTATAAGATCAAACAAGCCCAATCTTGAAATTGGCAAACCAGAGATGGAAAATAGATTCATCACCTTCGTAGGTTCTTGCCAGACCAAACAAGCCCAATCTTATGTTGACTCGTGATCATGAAGACCACATAGCTTGCTAACCATAGAATGCTCACCATTGAATGCAAATATAGGAATAAGAAGAGGAGGAAGAAGGGTATCTGTTGAGCGGCGGTAGCAGAAGCAGGCGTGGCGGTGGCGGTGCGACAGGTGAGCAAGCAGGCACATGGCAGGCGAGCAGGAGGTCGGAGCAGTAGGCGACAGGCAGGCGAGCGGCGGCGAGCAGTGGAGGCGGAGCACTAGGCGAGCAGCGGCGGTGGTAGGTGTGGTGGCGGCGAGCAGCAGTGGCGAAGCACTAGGCGAGTAGTGGAATCGCCAGACCTACTCAATCGAGAATGAAACAGAGAAAGGGGAAGAGTTTGGTTTACGTGGGTGCTTTAAGTTAACAATAGACGTCGGTTATTAAAAACACCAACGCATAAATTAAAATTCATCGATTGCTATAAAAAACTGACGCCAAAGGGGGGTAAAAATTTTTGTGGGGACAGCACGCGCAAACACATCGGTGTCGGTTATTGCAAGAAAACCGACGAAATAAATGGGCCCGATTTCCATTTCACGTAAAACCTTTAGTCATCAATTTTTCGGTAAACAACTGACGCCGTATGTGAAATTTTGGAGGTAATTTTTTTGCACTGAAAAAATTGGATTTGATGGGCGATTTTAGGCGTCGGTTTCATACTACGCAACCGACATTAAATAAAAAGTTATACCCATGTCTGGCCGGTCTTCAC
The DNA here is from genome assembly GCA_963693085.1 of Alisma plantago-aquatica. Classification (NCBI taxonomy): domain Eukaryota; kingdom Viridiplantae; phylum Streptophyta; class Magnoliopsida; order Alismatales; family Alismataceae; genus Alisma; species Alisma plantago-aquatica. The sequence goes on from OY856410.1 coordinate 474,583,227, forward strand.
ATATAGATGTCAGGTTGTTCTTTCAACCGACGTTGTAGGGTTTAGGCATCGGTTTTCGGGATGCAACTGCCGCCTCTAAATGTGACGTTATAAGCCATTTCAATAGTAGTTTAATATTGCCAGCCCCCAAGTTCTGACCTTTTCTAGGCACCATCACTTTCAACTTTGTTCCCTAATAGCTACCTAATAGGCTAATCATCTAAAAGTTGATTAAAGATATTTGTAATATGAAATTCTTATGGTCCTATATCAATCTTTCATCATAGGTTAATTCTAAAGTGAACTAAAGGGAAAATATATGAGGTAAGGGTTTCAAACTAAGGAGACAAATTGAAATAGTCAAGACTCTGACTACCATTGGCTCTGATACCATGCTGTAAAGAAGTGAAATCACCACCCCTTTACTAATTATAATGGTAAACAAAATCCAATTGGGATAGCAGCAAAAGATAATTTTTTGACTATATTCAATTTAATAAAGTGTACATAAAAATTTACCCAATATGGATGTACATGCTTTATACAAAAAGAGGATCTAAGTAGAGGGAAACTAGACTAAAACAACATGTCTCCAATAAAAATTACTTAACAAATAATTTCATGAGGGAAGAATGAACTCCATTTCCTAGTCATAGGCTGGTTCACCATGTTCCTATTGTGCACTTTGATCCTAACCTGGGTGGTTGGGATCACCCAACAAGAGGAGAGAAAATGTATGTGTGAAATAAGGAATAAGGACAGTTATAAATTAAAGCAGGAAATAATAAAGATTCACTATGCTAAGAGGGTCAAGAATATGAGGCAAGTAAAACAAATAAGAATTTCCGCCAAGTTAAACAATAATAAGTTGCATGAATGATTAAATATGACTATATTAAACTAATATAGGGATGAGGCACCTACTGGACCTCAACCTCTGGGTGAGGGAGAGTAACACGTTCCCAAACACCAAAATCTACATAAAGTAGGGAGAATTATCACATTCCCCTAGGGAGAGTGGTCACATTCCCCTCGGCTCATGCCCAAAACTATGGTTGGTTTGTCCTCATGTACACTACATTAATTAATTAGTCATTTTCATCATCATGTTAATGTATTTCAATGGAAGATATAAGGAATTTAATTAACTTTGCAAATGGGGTCCAAGACCCTAGAATAATTGAATAAGTTCCACAAGAAGGCAATGAAGAGAATAAACGCTAAGAAATGCCTCATTGGAAATATTAGGATGGATAAAATATTCCCAATTTAGGGCATTGAATGCACATACATACCTCACTTGTGATCCTAGAAAATATATTTCATCAATTCAGTATGTCTAATGTACTTTTGTCCCAGATACAAGTGTTTAACACGAGAATTAGGGTTTATAAAGCATATTATGTGAAAAACCCTAATTTTTGGACCTTCTATGAAAACCATCAAATTGGGACTCAAAACTAGGACCAATCGATTACTTGGATTCTCTTGATTAAGAAAACATATTTATTTCTTAATTTTGGAGTTGAAATTAATTAAATATATATATATTAAGGAATTTTATATAATTAAAATGGTTTTTAAAATAAACATTGAAATAGGGATACAAATTGATACTCAAAAACCTTAAATTCGGATTCTATAGGAAAAATTCTTTCCAAGGACTATTTATTTATATTTTTCTGAGGTCGTATGTAAAAGTTATGAATTTTGCATTGTGGACCAATCAGAAATTAGGAAACCATAGGCATTACATTGATTTCTTTCCAAATCAATCTTGATATAATTGAAATGCAGAAATACAAAAATGCCTTAGGCACGCGTTATATGTAATTGATTATACAGGGGCAAAATAGTCATTAGGTCACAAATCAAATTTGCACATTTGAGAAATAAGGCATCAGTGAAAATACCAAACTGCCATTGTAAATCAAATTGTTCGATTTACTCTGTGGGGGCTCCATGGTCAATTGATTACTTGGTTTCTTTCACCCCCATCCATGGTGACAGTAGCATATTAGGCTCTCCCGACCTCCCTTGCATGAGGATTCCCATTGCTTCCAGTGGGACTGGTGCGATCATCCATCTCCTCACACCAAGACGAAGCCAATGACCCTTGTCTTCGGCAGAGAGGTCCATAAGAGCTCAAAAGGTGCTCCAGACATGGTCAGAATAGGGGAAAAGGATCGTGGAGGAAAACCACCAAAAAGGACTAAAAAATGCTAACCAAGCTTCCTATGACACACGCGGGATCAAGGCTGCGCCAACTAAGTAGTTTGTTTGGCTGAAGAAGCAGTGGGTGGCCCAAATGATGCACCCAGGGAGGTTGTACACAACTTCCTATAGGATACAATGATAGGGGGGATCTTAGGGTATGGGGCAAACTAAAAAGACATCAGGGAGTATGGGGATGCTCACCATGAACTCAATTTGTCAGTGGCAACGTATAGGGTCGGGGCTAGGTCTTCGTCGCTAGAGATGAGGAGCGAGCAGGTTATGGAGACTCAAGGCACTAGTGAAGAAATTGAGTAAGGAGGAGGATTGTGTGTGGCTTGAGGGTTCTCTATGAAACCTTATATAGGTGGGAGAGGGGTAGAAGCACCCTCTGTAATTCTGTAGAGGAGAGGAGAGTCTCTACCCGAATGGGCATTTCGTGCTCAGGCCACAAGGGGGGGGCAAGTGATATCTCATTCAACATGGGAGAGAGACGAATCTGGAGGAAGAAGAATCATGTGGAACAATTGAGTAAAGAGGGAGAAAACATTTTCAATTGAAGAGATGTGAAAACGGCTCTGACCCACGATTTAACAGAGGTAGGGGAAGACCTCTGGGCTGTCGGATCAGCTTTGGGCTCACTGATGATGAAACATGGGCCGTCGGATTGCATGCATGTGATTGAAATAGCTACTATAATGTGACGTCCCCAGATTTTGATTTCTCCAAACCCTGTTGGGAATGAGATGTCAGAATCTGAAAACATCATCCAATCATATCAGAGAGCGATGCGGAAGCATAATACGCATACATGAATGTACAACAATAGACATTCACCATAACATTCTAAACATTTAACACATTTATATTACAACATGAATTACAATTGCATATTGAAAGAGAATTTTACCAAGTCTGAACATGTATGCTAACTAGGATCTACACAAAAGGTACAACCTGAACATTGCTCACTTCACGTCTTTTATCCCATGCTAGCTTTGAACCTACAACATACGTGAAACAAGAAATCAACACATAAGGTGTTGTGTACATGGGCAAAACGATACATATATTTATGGCTTTCATAATTTTGAAAAAAAATTGCAGAAGGAAATAAAATCATAGGAAACACTTCTTTATTAAGCGAAATACGCCAATTTAAGTCATTTTCCTAGGTGAATTGCATTATCAAGGTGGACTAGTACCAAAACATAAATATTCGGCTCATCCCCATGTACCAAATACTCTAGGGAAACTTCCCTGTACACCGTGTGCTCTAGGGAGGTGTACTAACCAACATTAATCCATTCCCTCGTAAGGGGGATAATGAACACCTTAAATAACTACAAAACATCTACTTATCATTTATGTTTACAAGTGATAAAACATCGAGTACTATATAGTGCTACTACATCCAATATTTGCAAATAGAAGAGAGCATACATACCTATCATGATTTCAAGCAAGAAAACCATAGTCATATACTTAAATAAAACCCACATACCTGAGTTTAGAGAATTCTAATCATCTTGGATCATTTAGAACTTTGTCCATGACCTGATTAAATATAATTGAGCATCATTAATACAAGGTTCATCATTATTAATGGTATTTAGGTTCAATTTAGGGTTTAGGTCAAATCTAGGTGTTACTAATCTAAACTATGTCTCTAGTATTTTTATAATGATCTAAAGGTCATTATTTAGGTCTGGTTCAGTTTTCATAATTTTTTGATGCTTAGTCCATTTCCTAGAATTAAAATGGGATTAAAAGCATTTAAATAGTCATTAATAGAAAATGACCTATTATTTAGATATATTACTCAGATCATAGTCTAAATATGGATGTATATCATCATTAAGGTTCTTGGACAATTTTCTGAGAATTAATATCAATTGCATACTATTTATTTAATTTAATGAACCCTAAAAAGGAGCATCATATTCTAAATTAAATATCATCATTCATAATGGTTCAAGGGTCTGATCTAGGAGTCTAGGATTAAAGGTAATGTTTTTTTGAGTCTGTGGGTCTCTTATATATATTTATTGGCCATGGGAGCTATTTACTAGGCATTTTCTAACAACAAGACATTTTCTTGGAATATTTGCAAATGTTACCTTTTGGGTGGCTAACTGTAGTCGGATATTTGGTGTGGACCCACCAGCTATATGACCCGCCTACCAGAGTCATGATGTCCTCCTTCCGTTCTCGTGGTTCTGCCTCAGTGGCGTGCGACGCCCGAGAGTCCTGGGATGCCTCTGCCCACCTATCCTTGCTCTTCACTATCCACACAACAGCATCCCCGACCGCCGCGGCAGACCCGTTGGACCTCATGGTGACACCTGAGATATCATTGGGGCGACTCAGCCAACATCAAGTTTACTACCCCGGCGTGCTTGAGCGTCGTCGCCCAGGTAGGACTCCGGTGTGTCCATGGACCTATTTCTCTCCTTTTTGCCCCTCCCAAAAACTCCTCCGCAATGATGATAGCAATGTAGAGGATGAGAGGAGTGCATGGGGATGGTCTTCTAGGAACTCAAAGCTCTGCAACTCTTTTGTGAAGCTGCCATGTCTTGCTCCTCCAGCGAGCACTAGGCACCGTTCTGTCCTCACTCCACTGAACATCGCCATCCCTGAAGAATCCTACTGAGTCACTGACGTCTAGGAATCCATCTACCTACTCCCTCTCATAAGCTATCTCCAAGGCTGCAGCATTGCTCCCGCCGCATGCGTCAAAGATCTCAGCGTCAGCGCCGCTTGGGCCAGCGAAGGACTTGGTCTCCGCTCCCATCTCCTCATCTATTTCTTAGGTACAACCAATCTCCACAACGGTGTGAATCATCGAGACAACAGCCTCACTGATGGGGCGCCGTCGTGGGAACGGATAAGAAGGGAAGTCGGCGTTGGGTATTGGAGGTGCGTCGATCTTCAGTCTCCTTCCCACCGCCTATAGCAACCCAAAGAGAGTGGAAAGAAGCAGCATGTCTTTCTCTCCGTGTAGGTGGTGGTTTGCCCCAAATGAGGGGTCTTTAAAGAGATCCCAGGCTGCCGGAGCTAGTAGTTCACTATATATCCCGATCTCCATCCTATTGTCTCAAATATGTGGCACCAAGGGGACTTGGTCTCAAAGGTACCTACTTCTCCATGAAAGACGGAGGTAGAAGACAACAAGGGGCCGTCAGATCTTCTCTACTAAGGATTGAGATCAAGCCCTTGCCCCAGCTGAACCGGCCACGCCTAAGAAAAAGGCACATGCCTGTGTGACACAGAAATGTCACACCTAGGTACTGAATGGCCAAAGTTCTTGTCATCATATGAATAAACTAAGCATATCTTCCAAAGCTTATGCAATCTAGTATAAACTTTCAAATAGGATGAAAAGTAGTAGCATAGTTCTCCATCGCACAAACCCTCTTATCCACAAATTTGAAACCAGAAATCCAAAATTCGGTCATCTAACTTAAATAATTGAATGTGTATAAACCTTGATCTCAAATCAAATAATAATTGAATCTTGATCCTACAATTCCTAAATGCACATTATAGTCATAGCATACATCAAGTCTCATCAATTTTCTACTTGTGTTCATTATGACTACTAAATGGACCTCTTGATCTCCTAAATACCCAAGTCGATAAATAAAAATCTATTCATTGTAATTAGACTAAATTATATGTAATAATCATTCAAGGTCTTCATATTCTATATGTGTTATCAGAACCCTAAAATCCGGGTTATCACATTCACCCCATCTTATATGGAATTTCATCCACGAAATTCAATTAATGTCATACAAAAGGGGATTTCAAGGAGTCCAACTTCATATAGGTCAACACTCCTAGGTATCAAAGCTATCATAGTTCTAGATATACCCTGAGTTGTCATCTTAGGATTTTAAAGTATCTTGGGTATAACCACCCGACCTTATTTAGGTTGAAGCATCATGTTTGTTTTTGGAGGATTTGAATCATCACTTAACTTCACCATAACATTCTCAACATTTAACACATTTATATTACAACATGAATTACAATTGCATATTGAAAGAGAATTTTACCAAGTCTGAACATGTATGCTAACTAGGATCTACACAAAAGGTACAACCTGAACATTGCTCACTTCACGTCTTTTATCCCATGCTAGCTTGGAACCTAAAACATATGTGAAACAAAAAATCAACACACAAGGTGTTGTGTACATGGGCAAAAAGATACATATATTTATGGCTTTCATAATTTTGATAAAAATTTGCAGAAGGAAAGAAAATCATAGAAAACATTTCTTTATTAAGCAAAATATGCCAATTTAAGTCATTTTCCTAGATGAATAGCATTATCAAGGTGGACTAGTACCAAAACATTAATTTGGACCCATCCCCATGTACCAAGTACTCTAGGGAAACTCCCCATACACCATGTGCTCTAGGGAGGTGTACTATCCAACATTAATCCATTCCCTCGTAAGGGGGATAATGAACACCTTAAATAACTACAAAACATCTACTTATCATTTATGTTTACAAGTGATAAAACATCGAGTACTATATAGTGCTACTACATCCAATATTTGCAAATAGAAGAGAGCATACATACCTATCATGATTTCAAGCAAGAAAACCATAGTCATATACTTAAATAAAACCCATGTACCTGAGTTTAGAGAATTCTAATCATCTTGGATCATCTAGAACTTTGTCCATGACCTGATTAAATATAATTGAGCATCATTAATACAAGGTTCATCATTATTAATGGTATTTAGGTTCAATTTAGGGTTTATGTCAAATCTAGGTGTTACTAATCTAAACTATGTCTCTAGTATTTTTATAATGATCTAGAGGTCATTATTTCGGTATGGTTCAGTTTTCATAATTTTCTGATGCTTAGTCCATTTCTTAGAATTAAAATGGGATTAAAAGAATTTACATAGTCATTAATAGAAAATGACCTATTATTTAGATATATTACTCAGATCAGAGTCTAAATATGGATGTATGTCATCATTAAGGTTCTAGGACAATTTTTTGAGAATTAATATCAATTGCATACTATTTATTTAATTAATGCACTCTAAAAAGGAGCATCATATTATAAATTAAATATCATCATTCATAATGATTCAAGGGTCTGATCTAGGAGTCTAGGATTAAAGGTAATGTTTTTTTGAGTCTGTGGGTATTTTATACATATTTATTGTCCATGAGAGCTATTTACTAGGAATTTTCTAAGAACAAGACATTTTTTGGGAATATTTGCAAATGTTACCTTTTGGGTGGCTAACTGTAGTCGGATCTTTGGTGTGGACTCACCAGCTATATGACCCGCCTACCAGAGTCATGATGTCCTCCTTCCATTCCCGTGGTTCTATCTCAGCGGTGTGCGACGCCCGAGAGACCTGGGATGCCTCTGCCCACCCGTCCTCACTCTTCACTATCCACGCAACACTGTCCCCGACCGCCGCCATAGACCCGTCGGACCTCATGGTGACGCCTGAGATATCATTGGGGCGACTCAGCCAACATCAGGTTTACTACCCCGGCGTGCTTGAGCGCTGTCGCCCAGGTAGGACTATGGTGTGTCCATGGGCCTATTTCGCTCCTTTTTGCCCCTCCCAAAAACTCCTCCGCAGTGATGATAGCAATGTATAGGATGAGAGGAGTGCATAGGGATGGTCTTCTAGGAACTCAAAGCTCTTCAACTCTTTTGTGAAGCTTCCATGTCGTGCTCCTCCGGAGAGCAATAGGCACCATTATGTCCTCACACCATTGAACATCGCCATCCCTAAAGAATCCTGCTGAGTCACTGACGTCTAGGAATCCATCTACTTACTCCCTTTCGTAAGCTATCTCCAAGGCTGCAACATTGCTCCCGCCGCGTGCATCAAATATCTCAGCGTCGGCGCCGCTTGGGCCAGTGGAGGACTTGGTCGCCGCTCCCATCTCCTCATCTATTTCTTAGGTACAACCAATCTCCACAACGGTGTGAATCGCCGAGACAACAACCTCACTACTGGGGCGCCGTCGTGGGAACAGATAAGAAGGGAAGTCGGCGTTGGGTATTGGAGGTGCGTCGAACTTCAGTCTCCTTCCCACCGCCTACAACAACCCAAAGAGAGTGGAAAGAAGCAACATGACATTCTCTCCATGTAGGTGGCGGTTTGCCCAAAATGAGGGGTCTTTAAAGAGATCCCAGGCTGCCGCAGCTAGTGGTTCACTATATATCCCGATCGCCATCCTATTGTCTCGGATACGTGGCACCAAGGGGACTTGGTCTCAAAGGTACCTACTTCTCCATGAAAGACGGAGGTAGAAGACAACAAGGGGCCATCAGATCTTCTCTACTATGGATTGAGATCAAGCCCTCGCCCCAGCTGAACCGGCCACGCCTAAGAAAAAGGCACATGCCTGCGTGACACAGAAATGTCACACCTAGTTATTGAATGGCCAAAGTTCTTGTCATCATATGAATAAACTAATCATATCTTCCAAAGCGTATGCAATCTAGTATAAAATTTCAAATAGGATGAAAATTTGTAACATAGTTCTTCATCGCACAAACCCTCTTATCCACAAATTTGAAACCAGAAATCCAAAATTCGGTCATCTAACATAAATAATTGAATGTGTATAAACCTTGATCTCAAATCAAATAATAATTGAATCTTGATCCTACAACTCCTAAATGCACATTATAGTCATAGAATACATCAAATCACATCAATTTTCCACTTGTGTTCATTATGACTACTAAATGGACCTCTTGATCTCCTAAGTACCCAAGTCGGTAAATAAAAAGCTATTCATTGTAATTAGACTAAATTATATCTAATAATCATTCAAGGTCTTCATATTCTATATGTGTTATCAGAACCCTAAAATTTGGGTTATCACATATAACGTGTGACAACAAAAATAACTAAAACTTTAGGTTAAATGTGATGTGTTAATGAAATTAATTGAAAACCATAGTTTCACTTTACTCAAATCTTATAAAATCGATTTGGAGGGTCAAACATGGGTCAAATCACCTCAAATTTGAACCATAGTCTAATATTAATCCCTATATATATATATATATATATATATATGCATTTTGAAAGGCTGAATTAATACAAAGCTATTTTCTTAGTTAATCCTTTAATTGGATATGGATATTATAAATTCATTCAATAGAAATGTCCCACCTCCTACTCTCCTTTTTATGCTTTAATAACAACATAGAGGAGAGACGAGATAAGAGGGTGAATATCTCATTAATGAAACTCAATTTCACATTAATTCTTATTTCTTATTCCAAAGAGCCAAAATTACTCTAAATTAGCATAATATACTCATTATCTCTCATAATTGTCCAATTTGCATTAATAGACTCTAACTAACACATAATTTGAGATATTTGTACAAACACACATTCATTGTCATGAATGTGGGTAAATGTAGTTCAAGCCATCAACTATAGCTCAAATTCAACATTGAGGCCAAAGGGGATAGAAAAAGCTAGGAAAATTTAGGGAAAAGTCCAAATGGACAAGAAGGAAATTAAGGATGAAAAATGGGTAAGATTGAAATTGAAACCAAGATTCAGTATGTTACAACACTCCACCCCTTAAAGAGGATTTCTTCCCTAAAATCTCAATAAGAGGAAAGGATGAGTACGTAACATACCAACACTTAGCAAATAAGTGGCTACCTCTAATCTATGATACTTCACATGCTCTACTAATAAGTCAGGTTTTACTATGGTTTCCACTATTCATGTTACCTTTTATCAAATATAACATAGTTAACATTTGTGGCTTATTAGTATTATCTCTATTACAAAACTACATCCTCATTATTATGCTATTAATTGTGTCAAGTTATATTCACATTGTTGTTAAAAGAATTCTATCTCAACATTATGTACAATTCATCTATATTTCTCATTACTAATTAAGAATTTTAAGCAATGTTAGGGTTTACTAAATCATCTCAATATTTATTAATGTATTAGGTCACAATCATTAATACCTTGAATTTTAGTATCCATTATCCTCATATTACCATCTTGTAGAATTTTCACAGATTATTTTGTAAGAAATAGATAATATTATCCAACAAGTTATTAAGTCTAAATATTGTCACATTAATTTCTTACACCTATATTACACATTATCACATCACTTTTCATACTCACATTATGTAATCACGAACCATTATCTCCTATTTACACTTCATATCATAAATTATACATTTAACATCACATTAGTCATTCAAAATTATTGTAGAATAAAAAATCATCTTATGTAAACCCAATTACTCCTTATCACATTTGAGTAATTACATATATTTAAGTGAGTAGGATGGAACAGATTACATTTTAATGAATTGACTCATATACCAAGTTATGATTAGGTGATTATATGTCATTTATGTGTATCAAGTGTATTATTGATGACGAAACCTAATGTCACTAATGCATCATGAAGGCATTAAGTATATGTATATATGTTTAGGTTACATGATTACATCTTTAAGGTTTAGGTCAACATGATCATTACATGTTATGAATTCTTAAAATGCATTAGATCTATTTATCTTACTTACCATATCATTAGGGTGACATGGTCAACATTATGTGCACAATTAGTGAGTTACTCATATTAAGTTTTTTTGGGGTTCAAGCATATGAAATATTCATTAGGTGGCTTAATATATATTCATTTATATATAAACAAACAAGTTAAATTATAATTATAATTTTATTGGTCAAAATTAATAATATAAACTCACATATCTCTTGTCCATGGAGTTAGGGTTTCTAATTCCAAAGTGGCTAGCTTTTCCTATGTATAGGATTCCATCCCCCTAAAAAGGGATTTTATCCTTTAAATTGGCAAATGCAAAATATATCAATGTAACACTACTTTACCCCTTAAAAGGGTTGACCTACAAAGTCAAACTAAACTTGAGGTAAAAGGGTGAGTCTAATTAAATCAGGTATAAGATCCCACACTCAATTGTTTTACTATTCCCTATTACTATACTTCAAATTCTAGTAAAGAGTAGACTACCTTAAACAAGGAAATATAAGTATCATATAAGGAACTTATAGGTCACAAGGTGATTTTGTTTGGGTAATCAAATCATCACATTAGGTTTTCTAAGGATACTTAACATTGAGGTAATATGAATAATGGTATGCTATTTTGAGCATTCTGTATCAGATCAGGCCAGGCCGGTGTCATATAGACTCGGGAGTCCCCGTAAACCAAGCTAGTGGCATAGAGGAAAATATTGCCAACCCCCAAGTTTTGATCTTTTATAGACACCATTACTTTCAACTTCGTTCCCTAGTAGCTACCTAGTAGGTTAATCACCTAAAAGTTGATTAAAGATATTTCTAATATGAAATTCTTATGGTCCGATATCAACCTTTCATCATAGGTTAATTCTAAAGTGAACTCAAGGGAAACTATATGAGGTAAGGGTTTCTAACTAAGGAGACAAATTGAAATAGTCAAGACTCCGACTACCATTGGCTCTGATACAATGTTGTAAAGGACTGAAATCACCACCCCTTTACTAATTACAATGGTAAACAAAATCCAATCGAGGTAGAAGTGGAAGATAATTTTTTTGACTATATTCAATTTAATAAAGTGTACATAAAAATTTCCCCAATATGGGTTTACATGCTTTATACAAAAAGAGGATCTAAGTAGAGGGAAACTAGACTACAACACCATGTCTCCAATAAAAATAACTTAACAAATAATTTCATGAGGGAAGGTTGAACTACATTTCCTAGTCATAGGCTGGTTCACCATGCTCCTATTGTGCACTCTGATCCTAACCTGGGTGGTTGGGATCACCCAACAAGAGGACAGAAAATGCATGTGTGAAATAAAGAATATGGACAATTATAAACTAAAGAAGGAAATAATAAAGATTCACTATGCTAAGAGGGTCAAGAATATGAGGCAAGTAAAACAAATAAGTATTTCTTCCAAGTTAAACAATAATAAGTTGCATGCATGATTAAATGTGACTACATTAAACTAATATAGGGTTGAGGCACATAGAAGACCTCACACTCTGGGTGAGGGAGAGTAACACATTCCCAAACTCCCAAATATATACAAAGTGGGGAGAATTATCACATTCCCCTGGGAAGAGTGGTCACATTCCCCTGGGCTCATGCCCAAAACTATGGGTGGTTTCTACTCATGCACACTACATTAGTTAATTAGTCATTTTCATCATCATGCTAAAGTATTTCAGTGGCAGATATTAGGAATTTTAAATAACTTTGTGAATGGGGCCCAAGACCCTAGAATAATTGAAGAAAAAGTGCCACAAGAAGGCAATAAAGAGAATAAAGGCTAAGCAATGCCTCATTGGAAATATTAGGATGGATAAAATATTCCCAACTTAGGGTTTAGAATGCACATACATACCTCACTTGAGATTCCTAGAAAATATCTTTCATCAATTAAGTATGTCCAACATACTTTTGTCCGAGATACAAGTGTTTAACACAAGAATTACGGTTTATAAAGCATATTATGTGAAAAACCCTAATTTTTGGACCATCTATGAAAACCATATAATTGGGACTCAAAAAAAGGACCAATTGATTACTTGTATTCTCCTGATTAAGAAAACATATTTATTTCTTAAATTTGGAGTTAAAATGAATTAAATATGTATTTTAAGGCAGTTTATATAATTAAAATGGTTTTTAAAATAAACTTTTAAATAGGGATAATAATTGATACTCAAAAACCTTAAATTTGTATGCTACATGAAAAATTCTTTCCAACGACTATTTAATTCTATTTTTCTGAGGTCATATACAAAAGCTATGAATTTTACATGATGGACCAATCAGAAATTACGAAACCATCGGCGTGACATTGATTTCATTCGAGATCAATCTTGATATAAATGAAATGTGGAAATATGAAAATGCCATAGGTGCGTATTACATGTAATTGATTATATGGGGGCATAATAGTCATTAGGTCACAAATCAAATTTGTATATTTGAGAAATAAGGCATCAATGAAGATACCAAATTGCCCTTATAAATCAAATCGTTCGATTAACTCTGTGGGGGCTCCATGGTCGATTGATTATTTGGTTTCTTTCACCCCCATCCATGGTGACAGTAGCATATCAAGGCTCTCACGAGCTCGCCTTGTGTGAGGATTCCCACTGCTTCCCATGGGATTGGTGCGATCATCCATCTCCTCACGCCAAGACGAAGCCAATGACCCTTGTCTTCGGCAGGGAGGTCCCCAGGAGCTCAAAAGGTGCCCCATCCATGGTCAGAACAGGGGAGAAGGATCATGGAGGAAAACCTCAAAAAAGGAATGAAAAAATGCTAACAACGCTTCTTATGACACACACAGGATCAAGGAGACACCAACTGAGTAGTTTGTTTAGCAGAAGAAGGAGCAGGTGGCCCAAATGAAGTGGCCTATAGGATGCAATGACAGAGGTGATCATAGGGTGATTGGGAAAAGTGTAAAGACATCAGGGAGTCTGGGGATTCTCTCCATAAACTTGATTTGTCATTGGGAGTGTATAGGGTCGTCGGGGCCAGGTCTTCGTCGCAGGAGATGAGGAGCGGGCAGGTCATGGAGACTTGAGGCACTAGTGAAGAAATTAAGGAAGGAGGAGGAATGTGTGTGGCTTGAGGGTGCTCTAAGTAGCCTTATATAGGTGGGAGAGGGGTCATAGTGCCCTCTATAATTTAGTGGAAGAGAGGAGAGTCGCTGCCCTAATGGTTGTTATGTGCTCATGCTACAAGGGGGGTGAGTGATAGCTCGTTCGTAATGAGAGAGAGACAAATCTAGAGGAAAAAGAATCATGTGAAGCGATCGAGTAAAGAGGAAGGTTGAAGAACAAATTGACCTATAGGGAGAGGAACAAATCGACCGATTGGGAGAGGGGAGGTTTTTCTGTTTCATCGAAAACAAGCCGAGGATGGCCTATTGGCATCCCAACCTTCCACTGACTCGAGCTTTGGCTGCCCTTTTCTGATTCTTATAAAGAATTATGGCTCAGCCTGGGAAAGCACTGGCAACAACTAAAAGGAAGGGGTCCATGTAGTAGCAGTGCCCGCCCATGGAGTAGCATGTTCGACATCTACTATGCAGAAAAAGAGAGAATTAGCTTCAGATAACCATGCCTCTTCTCGGCAGCGTGTGGAATGGCCGAGAGCGGACGCTTTTGGATATATAACCAAGTTGGGAGTGGAGTTAGGGGAATAGCTGTATGATGGAAAACCACTTTCACGTTCGGTTCAGAAAGCACTTTTTTTTGTTTCGTTGATCATTCCTTGTTCCCTTTTGTGTGAATTACCCAGTGGCGAATCCCCACCTTTTTGGGCCCTCCATCTCTCGAGCCCCAAGGAACACCCCCCCAACCCCCGAGCCCTGGTATTTTGACTCATTATATGTGGTCACTTGATATCTATGAGGCTTCACCCACCCCGGTTACAATATTCCTTTCTATTGCGCCTAAAATCTCTATTTTTGCAAATATGTCACATCTTTCTATTGTGGGTTCCCCTGTCGCTACATTGCAACAAATCCTCTTTTTTTGTAGCATTGCTTCTACAATCTTAGGAGCACTGGCTGCCATGGCCCAAACAAAAGTCAAAAGACCTCTATCTTATAGTTTGATTGGACATGTAGGTTATATTTGCATTGGTTTCTCATGTGGAACCATAGAAGGAATTCAATCACTACTAATTGGTATTATTATTTATGCATCAATGACGATAAATGCATTCACCATAGTTCAAGAATTATGACAAACTCATGTCCCATATAAAGTAGATTTGGGTGCTTTAGCCAAAATGAAAAGTAGTTGTCGATTGAAGAGTAGTGAAACGGCTCTAACCCACGAATATTAACAGAGGTAGGGGCGACCTCTGGACCGTCAGATCAGCTTTGGGCTCACAGATGATGAAATGTGGGCCGTTGGATTGCACATGAGATCGAAATAGCTATTGTAAGGTGTGATAGCAAAAATAACCAAATCTATAGGTTAAATGTGATGCATTTATGAAATATTTTGAAAACCATAGTAACACTTTACTCAAATCTTATAGAATCGTTTTGGAGGGTCAAACATGGGTCAAATGACCTCAAATTCGAACCATAGTCTAATATTAATGCCTAGATTAATGCTATGTAATTATATTTTTGTTTTACAAAATCTTGGCCCTTAATCACTATATTGGCCATTAATATTTATATATTAATGACTTTTTAAAGGGTGAATTAATACAAAGATATTTTCTTAGAAAATCCTTCAATTCGAGATGGATATTATAAATTCATCCAATAGAAATGTCCCACATCCTAGTCTCCTTTTTAATGATTTAATAATAATTTAGAGGAGAGAGGAGATAAGAGGGTGAATATCTCATTAATTAAACTCAATTTCACATTAATTCTTATTTCTTATTCCAAAGCGCAAAATTACTCTAAATTAGCATAATCTACTCATTATCTCTCATAATTGTCCAATTTTAATTATTAGACTCTAACTAATACATAATTTGAGATATTTTTGCAAACACCCATCCATTGTCATGAATGTGGGGAAATGTAGTTTAACCCATCAACTATAGCTCAAATTCAACATTGAGGCCAAAGGGGATAGAAAAAGCTAGGAAACTATAGGGAAAAGTCCAAAAGGATTCAGTATGTTACAACACTCCACTCCTTAAATAGGATTTTGTCCCAAAAATCTCGACAAGAGGGAAGGGTGAGTATGTAACAACCCAACACTTTGAAACTAAGTGGTTACCTCTAATCTATGGTACTTCACATGCTCCACTCATAAGTTAGGTTTTACTAAGGTTTCCACTATTCATGTTACCTTTTATCAAATATTACAAAGTTAACATTTGTGGCTTATTAGCATCATCTCCATTATGAAAATGCATCCTCGTTATTATGCTATTAATTGTGTCAAGTTATATTCACATTGTTGTCAAAAGAATTATATCTCAACATTATGTATAGTTCATCTGTATTTCTCATTACTAATTAAGAATTTTAAGCACAATTAGGGTTTACTAAATCATCTCAATATTTATTAATTTATTAGGTCGCAATCCTTAATAATTTGAATTTTATTATCCATTCTCCTCATATTACCATCATGTAGAATTTTCATTGTTTTTTTGTAAGAAATAGATAATATTATCCAACAAGTTATTAAGTCTAAATAACGTCACATTAATTTCTTACACCTATATTACACATTGAAAATGTCAAAATACATTTTCAATTGTATATTTATTTATTCAGATTGGTTGGTTGGTCAAGTTGTTGCTTATAAGAAACTCGGCAGCACAACACTCTGTATCACTCATATATCATCCAAAATATTATTTTTATTTAATAATAAGAATATATTTCTCCAAGATATGTTAAAAAATCATGTAATTTGGATTTATCCATAAATATATAAAAATCAAATGCTAGACTGTTATATTTCATCCTAAAAGCATGGGCGGCTGAATTTTTCTTGGGGAATGTCAACTGACCAGTAGGTGAAACAATAATCCAAAAAATCTAATATATTTCATTAACACTTCTATTTATGATATTCAAATTATGAAAAATTTGAAAGTTAATAAGAATTACAAAAAATATAAAAATAAATTAGCATACTTATCACCTTTTATTTATTATACAAGGAAGAGCCTGAATTTGGCCACCACGATTTTCATTTCTCAGACACTACTTATTCAAACAAATCATGTGTAATTATATTATCAAGTTCAAATATCATAACAAACTACCATCATTAATGAAGAGTAAAATAGGATCATCTTTGTAAGGCATGTGATTCTCCAAGTAAACCCTAATTATCTATCTAAGATGAACTCGGGTCAATACATATCCTATATTCCTTTTAGGATTTTGTCTTGAGTTCCAATAAAAGTTAGGGAATATAATTATATTATATAATCTTTGATCACTTTCAACATTTTTTTATAATGATTTCTAGTTTATATTTCTTTCATATTGCATCATTTTCTAAGTTCTTGGATATTTTATGATAAATTTCTAGATTTATTATTGTACATGGATAGTCCTTTACATATCATCCTCATACCACTCTTTGAGTGGTTTAGACATTTATTTCACAAATAATTTTAGTATACGACTATCAAGACATGATTCATGTCACCTTTTATGATCTTTGAAATTTTGGTTATGTACCTCAGCAACCAAGATTATAATTCACTATGTGTTGTTCTCCACATCCATTAGTTTTCTTAATAAAGAATATTATCTTAGTGGGCATCATTCACATATATTTTTTCTCAAAATTTTAAATGCAATTTCACATTCAATATCATTACAAAGTATCTTCATAATCCATTAGATTCATTCATCTTTCATGTCTGAAATTTCTATTTTGGTCAGGGCATCTAGAAGAAGTACAACCAACACTTTCACACAACTTTATTCCAATATTGTGATACTTGAATAGAGTAGCCAAATGTTGAATTCAGTCAGTATGTATATTATCTATGTTATGTTTGACATCCATATCATCTAACCTAAGCTCTAATAGAACGTTGTGGGGACCTCTTTTTTCTTACATAGATATCAACCATTAGAGAGAAACCCTAGATCTAATCTTATATTATGAAATAAAACACCTCATGCTTAAAAAACATGATTTACATAGTCTATGAGAAACTCATATACATTTTTCACTTTTCTTCACCAAACATGAGAAACAAATTCCACATCTGGAGATTCACAACTCAATTACCACAAATCTCACTGTAATCTCCCATGATTTGAGGCCTTGGATAATATGATCTTAAAAGGAATGATTGTACTATCTATATGTGCCCTCCTTTTCAGGGAGCCTACTGCTAAAGAACTCTATGGTTAAGTATGCTCAACCCAAAGTAGAACTAGGATGGGTGACTAGTCAGAAGTTTATCTTGGCATGTGTGTGAGTGAGGTCAAAGCACATAGTTAAGGCTAGTGGTGGTTTGTGGGGCCAAACATCATTCCTAAACTCTACTAGAGCCTTATGTAGTGGCTCAGGTGTTACAAATGGTATCATATCCATTACCCCTCCAATAGGTGGGGCTTACATGAGCATGTAGCATACCAGTCTTGAGTCATGCGGTCCGGGCATGTTGGAAAGGGTTGTCCATGGTGATGTGGCCACCCTTGCACTAGTATTTCTGTGATCATGATATGGGTGTCCATGGGCCATTTTGGGTCTATACCGAAATGGAAAATATAATGATGCCATATGATTGAGCCTTGATGAGGATGTCAAGAGTCTAAGTGAGGGAGATTGTAACATCTCAGGATTTGAGGCCTTAGATAATATGATCTTAAAAGGAATGATTCCACTACCCATATCACCAAGGTGCACCTCCTTTTTAGGGAGCTTATCACTATAGAACTTTATGGTTAAGCATCCTTATCCCACAGTAGTACTAGGATGGGTGACTAGTCGGGAATTTTATCCTAGATTGCATGTTAGTGAGGAAAAAGCACGTAGTCAAGGCTAATGGCGTTCTGTTGGGCCAGTCGTCATTCCTAAAATTCTACTAGAGCCTTGGGAGTGGCCCTGGTGTTACACTCATTCAACATCAATAAAGCCAAATAAAGTCTTGTTTCTCACATGTACTTTGATATACAATAGATTAAATATATATGAAAGTAAAAAATACTAAATACAACTCATTAGAGAAATAGGGGGTATGTGGACATTTTAATCTATATTATTCTACTTGCATCTTCTGCTTCATGACCTCTCTACTAGAAAACATTATAGCTTACAACATTTGAAACAACCGCATGAGACTCATAAAGGTTCCAAGTGAGTGGATACCTCGTACTCAATCTAAGCACATGCATCATCATCAGACTAAGTGTACTGAACTTAAAGGGAACTTATCAATATTCAAAGTTATAATAGATTACTCTAGCATTTATTAAAAAATAAATGTAATAAAATTAATATAATTATTTATTGGGACATTCAGTTAATCAACACGATCCTTTTAACCATCATTATAGCATTTTATAAACATACTATCAAATAGTAATCATTTGAAAGTTACAATTTTGTTGCGAAGGTAACAAGTCAAGATATAAACCTTTCAAATCAAGACATAAAAATAACATCATCTTTGTAATACCCCACCAGCTGGACCATGAACATTTCTTGTAGTCTTGAAGATGAAGTCCACAAAAGACACGTATTAGAGTGGATATTAAATCCCAACATTAACTAGCTGTCAACATTTGAGATCAGATTCTAAACAAGACAGATAAGAAGATGGAAATATATTATCTCTATAAAAATGATTAATTTTCACAAAAATAATTATATTAAACAACTATAGATTAATCAACTAGCAATTAAGGGATGTAACAAACCATCAACTCATATTCTACATGTCTTGTCATCTTTTATTCATTTTCCCCAAAAATTATTGGCTTGTACCACACCAAACAGAACTCACCATATCTAATTTTTTTTTAGAATTCAGATGGCCACCCTAAGATTTCAATAACAAGCCCTTATCCACCACAACGTTTCCTAAAGAGGCTTAGGTCCTCATTCGGGTATGCAAGATAGGAACAAACTTAAACAAATATCACATATCATCACATTTCTCATGTTTCATAGTTAGAATTTCATCAAAGTCTATTCCTCATGGACATATAGAGCCAAAAGCACACCATATGAGTCACTCATGTTGGTTTAACTTTTACAGCCTTTATCCACAATTAGAAATCCTTGTGATAGTTCTTTCACTACAAGGATATTTGTTTCATTTCCCCAGCTGGGACCTAGAGGAAACTCACGGTGCTTAGGGCACTAGACGAGATATTCATCAATTCGCTTGTTACTTAATCATATTACTCATATTAAGAGTATTCAAATCCTCATTATCAAGAGTGTGTGTGTGTTCTCACATCACTATAACAACGTGAATCATATTACACATGAAAATAAAGACATTGATCAAAACAAGAAGGACAACCATATGTATTTTGCAACATATATGTTTCTTTTCATTTCAACATCATTTCATGTAAGTCATGATCAGTGGTCTATCTGCTCGAGACATAATCCATATCACACTTTTCATCAAATATTCACAAAGACATGTGGAACCACAAAAATATAAGGATATAAACATCTTGTATTGTTCATCATACTTTGAATAGGTTCAATATACATCATAAACTTACTCCATTGGATTTCAATAGTTATTGTTAAATATTAATGCATAAATGTGCGTAACATACCTAATACTCATCTTTCACTATTTATCATTCTTAATATAGGGTTACTATTCAAAACTTATTTGATCTCAATAGAAATCCATCAAAGTAGAGCATTCTCAAATTACAAGTATTAACGTAGACAATTACAATCCAAGCATGCATTCTTATGAATCAATTCACATACTTGAACTTCATCATTTAATATAATTAAACTATATTGATCTAAATTCTATAATCTCTCATTTGAGTAAATTATTCAATATTATCACAAAGCTCATCTTATTTGGGTTAGAGGGTTCTCAGAGCAACCAAGATAATTACTTGGTTTTCTCCCCATATTAGGTTTGTCACTCTTAACTTCTTTGATTTCTTTATTATTATATATGGAATCAATCATCTTTCAATCATTTAATCTACAATGCTTATCTTTCATTGCCATCCATCAAAGTATAATTTTGATGTATTTCTTTCAATTTAGGTCTACCCACATGGAATTAAAATAAATAGAGTATAGAGTTCATCATACTCATTTGATTAATTTCATCCACAATTTATAATCACCACTCAGTTCACTCTTGTTCATTTCCTTTCTTGTATTTAGATGAGCATGCTTGACTTCCAATGACATTTGGGTACTTAATAAAAATCTTCAATTCCTTATATGACTACTCACCATAGGAAATTAGAAAGGATTATGGTTTTTTAACTATTAATCTCTACTCATCTTCTCAATTCATTATTATGTGACTTGTATAAAGGCCACGATTCATGTGAGGTTTACTCATTATTCCATGTATTATACTAGAACAAATGCATTATGGTTGGATCATCTTAATAAGTCTTATTACCTTCAGTTGAAGTAATAATACCTACAATTAAGCATATCACACACTTACAAGATTATATATAAATTTAGGTTTTATCCCCCATACTTATCCAAAAAATGTGGTTTTATGGTTTCCAAGAATTCCTCTTAGGTAAATACATTGTAAGAACCTTATTTTTAACTAACCTCATCAAGGTTTATAGGGGGTCACAAAGGCTATTCGCAGCACATGGGAACCCTAGCTGTTATTTCCACACAACATTATCAGTTATTTGTATGCATCGATTCATTACCTCATTTGAGCCAATCCTGCAACACTAGCCTTAAACATGGGATACCTCCATTGCAAACCCTCATATTGATTCCCATGTACATACCATATGTGATTCTAGAAAATAATTGAAAATATAGTTGAGGAACATATTCTTATATATTCAAACATGATTCTATACATGCCAATTAAACTTTCATAAATATCATTTATTAAGCTAATTTTAGGCATTATAGGCACATGGCAAGGTAGTTCTTTGACCAACAATTTCTCAACTAGAATTTAAATATACAAATTTGGAGATAAACATATAAAACTCATTAAGAATAAATTTAGATCAGTTGTATTCAGTTTCCCAAGAATTCCTCTAATTGATTATCCATCCACATATAATAGAACCACTTTTCATTAAATATTAGTCATATAGTATTAAGCTTTCAACATGAAAAAATTTCTTAAGAGGGATATAAAAACTAACCTTAGGAACAAAGAATGTCAAACATGTTGTTGATGTTATAAATATCAATAAATCCAACGAACTCTTGAAAATTCAATCAATTTATCACTCTTCTCAACTTAGGAACCCTAGAAAACAGGAATATGAGAGAAAGAAGGTGAAAAGAGGGTGATTTGATATAAAATTTATGATGCCCCATCATGCTAAATGAGATTACTCAAATCCAAAACACATGATCGATCACTAATTTAGCACATAGCTAGAAAAAAGGGGATAATTAAAATTGATTCAAACATTATCCAGAAATAATTACATATCAGTCCAACAACCTGCATATAAGTTCATACCATATCAGGTATTTACATATTTGTCCAGTGCTCTCAGCCACAACTTGTATACGAAACATATTGTTCCAAAATTTTACATGCCATTAAAACATTGACATACTACCGAAAAAAAATTGAGTCAATATATATTATCTACAAAACATCCCTTGCCCAGACCTAAGAGTACATGGATGACTCTAGGATACACGAACTACAAACCAACCTTATGCTCCTACTGCTCTTCAATATACTCTTCCACACCACCTCAAACCTAATGATGTAGTTGGAGATCACCTAAAAAGATGTGATGACCCATGAGAGTGAGACCCATGTCCCAGTGAGAGATATAACTCTCAACAATACTTATTGATTGTAGAAGGTTATTTAATTAAACAGATAAGATAGGTTATGCAAGATAAGTAGACTAATTAGATAGTATGACAACAATATACTTTCCAGGAGACTGAAATGAGTAGATAAAGTAATCACAATTTTAACATTAGATCTCTCTTATTGCATTATATAGAAACCAAACAGTATAAGAAATAAGGCACAAACTAACAAACAATGTGAATTGTGTTTAACCCTAAACAAATATATTGCACGGCTGAATTATGTCTTTTATTAAGCCATGAGGAACTCGTGGTATACCACCAAAGTCCCATTGGAAACTGCTAAGTCAAAATAAGTTTCATACAAGATATAGGAGAGCCAAAATCCTAAGATCTCATCCTCACTCGGTCAGTAGAAATCCACTGTAGTCACATAAAAGTCAAGATGCAATGAAGCCTAGTCTATCCTTGGTATATAGTTCATGCCACTACTAACTAGGGTATATAAAACCCTATCATCTGAGGTACAACCATAGTTTTCCTCAACCATATCACATATAATGAATCATAAATATCTGAGATACAAACTTGGTCATTCTCCTACCGAGGCATGACTATAACCATCCTCAAAACATGAATATACTCAACAATATACGACTCTGAGCTTCCATTAAAGGAATAATTGTTTCACCATCCAGCAAGTCCTGATACTAGAATGGATCTACGGAGCAAGTCACTACATGATTGGGGTTTCCCTTGATTAGTTAATGCCAATTAGGTACATTAAGGTTGTAATCAAACAAGTGACATACAAACCCTAAAATAGTTTTACAAAACATGGGTATATTGCAACTTCAGAAGATATAAGATGTATGAGATTCATTCCTTATCACATCATGACATGATATGAATCTCTATCATATAATGGAAAGGATTACACCTCTATTAGGGCACAAATCATGATTAATAGTCATTAAGATCATCACATCATACCCTGGAAGAACATCATTTATATTTCAATGACTTACTAAAGGCTCAACAAACCATCACCATACATGTGATATGCATGTTTGACATAACACTTCATTATGGGCTTATGATCTTCACATGACAGCATATTAGGGTTACAAAAACATTGACAGAGTATTCCTTTATCATATTGATCATACGAGGAAGCTAAGCATGATTAACCATCATCATTTATCTGAATTAGGGTTAGGTTCAATCAAGATAAGTTGCTATGAAGTTATAAATCAGACCCTTAGATGTGACCATAATTTTGTGTTCATACGAGGGAAAAGGTAAGACTTCAAGATCATGGGATTCAAACCATTGACTCCTAACATCAAATTCAAACCATTGGATCAAGTGCAACAAGCACAAAGCATATAATCATAGACCACATGTAAGACCAACCAATTAGAAGCATCAAACCCAAACTATGGAATCATAACCACACACAATACCATTGGGTTATAAACAAGCAAACCTTAAATCATACACCTAGGTAAACCATACAGTTGTGATCTAGATGGGTAATCAACTTGACCTAGAAAGATCATCAATTGTAGACACTTAAGACACCATCATTTGTTGATCTCATAAGATCCATCGGTTGTGGACGTCAGAGCAACCATCGATTGTGAAAAAAATACCACCATCAGTTGTTGGAACCAGTAAATCCATAAAGTTTGAAACCACAACAATGATTGGTTGAGGATCATCAGACAAAACCCAATGAAACCATCAAACTCAAGCACCAGACCACCGTCGAGTGTAGACCAAAAAAGCCATTGGTTGTTGGCCCAGTGGAACCAATGGATGTGCACCACCAAGCCATGAACTAGAGAAGCCATGGGTTGTGGACTTAGAAGGGCCATCGAGTGTGGAACCCAGTGAGACCATCGAGTTTAGTCAACATATGGAAAAACAAGCTTCAAACACCAAGTACAACCATCAAATTTGGGAGGGGAGAAAACCATCGAGTGCACCACTTGAAGGAGTACCAAAACAATCATTTCTTGAGCATATAAACATCCAAAATAGAATTAAGACAAAAACATCGGTTTGCATAATAAAGTCAACCAAAAGAGCACCAAGCTTAAAACCATCAAGTTTCATCTCAAGGAGGAAAAACAACTCAAAACCCTAGAAGAGAACCATTGTTTGTTAGAGAGAATGTCATCATTTTTGTGATGGAGTGAACTTTTAGTATTCTTGAATACCCAACCGGATAATCATGTTCATAGATTTGAGATTTGAATATGCATATGTGTGTTTTGATCATAGGAAGGTGTTTCCTTTCATTTGAAAGAAGTTAAAAGTTGTTTGATGTTAATAGCATGAATAATACCCTTAAGTATGTGATATTGAGGATTAAGTTGTTGATTGGTCAATTAGTAATAAATATGCATTAAAATGGAAGAGGATGTATATTCTAGTATTGTAAATTTGTGATC
Source organism: Alisma plantago-aquatica (assembly GCA_963693085.1). Lineage (NCBI taxonomy): Eukaryota > Viridiplantae > Streptophyta > Magnoliopsida > Alismatales > Alismataceae > Alisma > Alisma plantago-aquatica. The sequence continues at coordinate 474,608,386 of OY856410.1, forward strand.
AAAGTTTCATGAAGTTTTGACACTCCTAGATGGAGATATTTAGATTTGAAGTAGGCTAAATGATTAATATTTTAATGTACCTAGGAGTAATGTTTTGTATTTAGAAAATTAGGCCTAGATGAATGCAATGTAACACGCCTTTAATCACTGATTTGACCTTCATCTCTGCCACACAAGAGAGACAGATGACTAGGAATGTGACTTTGACCTTGTAGTTAGAGCAAGGTAGTAGACTAGTTGAGGCCATGAGTTTCCCCACCACCACTCACCTAGATTGTGGGGTGAGAGGAGAAAGCATGCACATGAAGTTGGTCTCAGATCACTATAACAAGGAGTTAGACCCTTCATTTATGGTTAGTAAGTAAGAGACGAGGGAGAGCACACTTCTAGTTTCTCCCCTTTCTCCATTGTGGTGCACATAATAGAATAAGGAGGAGAACAAGGGGAAAGAGAGACCACAATAGGGATCTAAATAGAGGAGAAGCAAGGATGAGACTAAATGAGAAGGATGTAGGAATTTACAGTGAACTTTGTTGTCTTCTTCATGGTTGACAACCACTAGTTTCCTGGGGACATAGATCGAGTTGAAGGAGGGATGCAATGGGTTTCCCTCTATGTTTTGGAGTCTCAAAGGAGGTTCAGAAGACCTCGCAGTGCTATTGGAAGTTTGCTGAGAAAGCTTGGAGGTCCAGAGTCTTTTTCCCTATTCTACTCCGCCACAGAAGTGCTAGTGGTGGCGAGCTCACCAGGACTATGACGGAGAGGCTCCAGAGGAAATCAATGAGACCTTTGGCATAGTCTCAGATCTAACGGTTCCCATAGTGGTGTTTTCATGTAGCAAGGAGTGTTGTGGAGAACATGGCTCCTTCCAGTCCTTCTTGCATACAACGATGCTATGGTTTGGAGGTGAAATAGAGAACGCATCGTCTGTGTTATGAGAGAAAGTGAGAGGAGGCGGACTGAAAGCTCTGATCTCCAAACCACGAAATAATCACGATTTAAACTTGAGCGGAAGCAATCGATAATCAGCGGAAGACAAAAATCACGGGAAATTAAAACTTTTTGAGATAAGACCTTGAAACCACAAACCTTTTCCATAGAAAAAGGATTTAAACTGTATACATCTCTGTCAAATTACTTCTTGAGTAATTATATACAACATGATACAAAATCTCAAGAACTCATGACCAAAACACTCTAAGACCTGAGAGTACAGAGGACATATAGGACTGACTCTAACTACACCACATAGCAGGATGAATCTCCACCTGAGATTTACTACTGCTCCTGGTGCTGCTGCTGCTGCTGGGATTGGTCACCTTTAGACCGGTTCCTCCGTCCTCGACGACCACCTAAAAAGTTGAAGTCTACGGGGTGAGACAATTATACATAATTGCCCCAGCGAGAGTTATAACTCTCCACTAGAAGCTTTATAAGCAAACAAAGAATAACTTAAGCAGTAAAAGCTTTCAAAGGATTCATTAGCAGTTTTGATAATAAGCAAGAGTTCAACATTTATGAAACATGAAGAACATATACTTTATCTAGTATAACATCAATCAAGTAACTCATAGTTAACTCTAACAGATATACTACGTTGTTGATTATGTTTTTCAAACATTATTACGCCCTGTGGATATGAGGCATACCACTCATACTCCAACTGATCGCTGAGAAGTCTCATCAGTATCATACATAGGTCATTAAAAGAGCCGGATTCTTATGACCTCATCTTCCTCAGTCAGTTAGAGGATTGTTTGCAGGACATCTGGCAGGACGTCTGCTATTTATAGCTCACCAGGGTAAACTGGACCTTCGCTATGTTTTTAGAGTTACAGTGGCGTTCTGTACTCTCTTCGTCATCGGAAGATTTCTTGATTATCTTTCACCGATGCGGTGTTTGTGTTTACTTTGGGAGAATAGTGATACATCTCACCTTTGGGGTTTGTAGTGAAGGTTTGACGGACTATAAAAATCTACATCAATTCCTACACTAGGATGTAAGGTTCTACACATCCATATACCCCACATACTCAAAAGTATGTGATCCAGGAGTTCCCTTGGGAAAACCTGTTTCACCATCATTTAGACTTTGACAATGATGGATCTATGATCAGGGCTCTACATTACACTTGATTAGTTAGGTACATTCAGTATTCTTTTAACATCATACATGGTTCTTCAAACAATAACATTAGCATAACAACTATAAATGAGAATACTAAAATGTAGCAAGCCTAACTCTTTTCAATCATCAGTTCTCAATCATTTCACCACAAGTCATCTGTTAAGCATGACCTTGATGGTATTTATGGCTCTTACAGCCCATAAATCTCAATAGATGTCACTAGCAGTGCATCAAGATATTTCACTTATTCATAAATCTTAAGACATGCTTTCAATGAATATAGTATTATAATCCATACCTGGATATGATCATCATCTCATAACAACCTGCAAGGTTAATTCAACTGGTAATAGTAAACAATTCATCAATCAGGGTTTACTTATTCATCTTTCATGTCACCACACTAGAATTAGGGTTTACTATTCACACCATGGTGAATTGTACTCATTACATCATCATGTATGAGAAACATCATCATTAAAGCTCTTAAGTAAGATTAAGATTCACTAGTTATCATAATTAGGGTTTCCATGATCTCACATAGGTGGATCATTCCCTACTCATGTACATTCATGTGTATTGAAAGTATCTTACTTAAGTTTCCACCATAAAAGGGTACTTTCTCTCTCTTAGGATACTTTCTCTCTCCTCTTACTAGTAGATGGTGATAACACCACACTAGATCAGGTTGGGTTAAGTCCTCATTGCTTAACATAAGCCAAAACATCACTATCATGTGATTAGGGTTTGATTAAAATAAGGTTTTACTCCATTAAACCCCTCAAGGGTATTTTAGTAATTTACCTCATGATCACCATCATGGGTCAACTTATTAATAACTTAGTCCCTTAATGACCTAGGTTACCATTAGGGTTTAGATTAGATCATCATTGAATCAATTACATCATCAATTGATTAAATACAAACCACCTTGAACACCTTCAAACGGTTTCAACCTTCAACCACCAAACGGTCTTGAGACCGTTTGGTTTCAAACGGTCTTGAGACCGTTTGCCCTCAAATGGTCTTGAGACCGTTTGACCTCAAACGGTCTTGAGACCGTTTGGGTGCGTTGACCGTTTTGACTTTCAAACCGTTTGAAGCTCATGCGGTTTGAAACCGTTTGATCAAATCAACTTGAGATCGATTGGACCAAACGACCTTGAGATCGTTTGAGCCCAAACGGTCTTGAGACCGTTTGGCCCCAAACGGTCTTGAGTCCGTTTGGATCCAAACGGTCTTGAGACTGTTTGGTCCAAATGGGCTCAAACCGTTTGGACCTCCAAAGTGGTTCAAAAGTTACAATTAGTCATGGTTAAGTATGTTGAAGCCCTCAATTGGCCAAAGCCATATTAACCACTTATAAATTGAGTCAATTAGGATGAACCTCAATCACTTGGACACCAAATTAACCCTCAATTTAAAGTCAATTACGGTTAAGTCCATCTCAATTAGGGTTTCAAATCGGATGGTCATCAATATTCAACAATGTGAATCAATTCAAGGTTGAACCTATCAATTGACCTCCAATTGGACCCAAACTTGGCCCAAACGGTCTTGAGATCGTTTGGATGACCTCCAAACGGTCTTGAGACCGTTTTCCCAAAGTTTGACCAAAAACCAAGTCGGTTGGTTTAGGGTTGAACTCCAATTAGGTCTAAAAATCAACATTTTTATCAATTCATCAACTTGTTGCAATTGGACCTTCAAACCAATAGATTATCTCAATCCTAGACCTTCAAACGGTCTTGGGTTGTTCCCAAACGGTCTTGAGACCATTTGGAGGAAGCCCCAAATGGTCTTGAGACCGTTTGGGTCCTTCAACCCAAAACTCAACAAGATCTATGCTTTAAAACAGTAATTTCAACCCGATTAGGGTTAGGATGTTGAATTGCCTTCAACTCTCAATTGGTTAAGAATTAATCTTGGATTCTTTGCAGGAATAAAACTCAACATATTACCAACAGACCCTCAAATGGTCGTCCCTTGGTCAACCCTATCAAACGGTCTTGAGACCGTTTCAATCTAAACGGTCTTGCAAGACCGTTTGAGAGCAAACAGTTTGAAACCGTTTGACCTTAAACGGTTTGCAACCGTTTGGACCAAAAGGGTCCAAGGTCGTTTGATAAAGTAGCATAGGAATTCACGACCATCATCTTCAACCTTGGGTAAGTTCGGTTATTCCACCGTTTTGCTTGCAAAAGTGCAAGGAAGAAGGGAGGTAGAAGAAGAAGTATCATGCTAATTTGCAAGAACTAAGTATGCATATAAAGCAAAGAGTTTAGAGTTATAAAACCCGCCTAAAGGTCGTTCCTTGAGCTCCAAGCTTTAATGGCATCTTTGAGCTCCACAGGTTCGGCCAAGGTGTATTCTCCAAGGAAACGTTGGAAAGGAAAGGCTAGAAAGATAGAGCTAGGTGAGCTAGCCATGAATCTAACCTTGAAAACGAGTTTCCTCCATGAATTCAAGCAAAAGGGATGATCTAAACTTACCTAGAACCCTTGGTCGTCCCTCTCTGCTCTAGAGCTACCCTTGGTCGGTTGAGAAAGAAGAGAAGAAGTGAAGGAAATGAAAGGTTCGTTCACTTGTTACAAGGAAAGGGCTTATATACTTCAGGCCTTTTTACACCATAAGGACCTCTAAAGTATGGAATTTACATCTAAGTACCCCCTTGCTCAAGGCACATCCAAACTCATCTAAACTTATGAAAAGCTCATGAAATCTCAATATCTAAGGGTAAAGAAAGCCAACTTTCAACTAAGGTACATATATGAAAGGTTTCCATACCCATATTAGGTGATTTTTACCACCAGGATCATTCCACAAGCTGCATCTTGATGCCCAAGCTTGGAAAATCCTTCTTACTTCATCATATTTACCCATATGATGTCTTATTATCATAAGAACATCTTAACCTGTGAACACTGCAAGTTAACCCTTTTAACTGGGTAATTTGCACATAGGTCCCTACACCCCAAAACTATGCTACAACTTTACATATAAAGGAGCAAAATTGAAAGTAAATTGTAACATCCCTGACCTGGGTTATGATTTAACCCTAGATTGTTTTGCTTAATAAGGTTAAGTAGATTCTTAATCTTATCTTGTGAAAAGTAATTAGGGCCCATGAGAAACTTATGTTTCAATTTTGGTCCTGTTTGAACAATGTTGAAGCAATGTTTGCTTATTTTGGACTAAAGTGCAAATTACCCAAGTTGAGGGGTTAACTTGCAAATTTCATATGATAAGATGTTCCTCTGATGTTGAGACATCATAAGGATGAATATGATGTAGTAGTATCGTTGCCACAAGCCTGGACACCAAGATAGAGCTTGTTGGACAATGTTGTGCATTAAAACCTAGTTTTGGAGTAAAGTGCAATTTACCCAAAATCTAGGGTTCAATATGCAAATTACCACTTCAACAAGGTCCCTAATGTTTCTTGGCATCATGTAGAGTAAATAAAATGAGATGGGTGCCTCATTTGAATTAAGTTGGAGGAGAGAGAATCTTGATATTAAAATAATCAAGATTAATGCCTAATTGAAACCCTAATTTGATTTAGGGCAAAAATAAATAAAAATAATTGAAGGGCTTTCAACCAAAATGTTTTGGGTTGATTTTGAATAAGGATGGACGTTCCTTTGCCAAGATAAGGAACGAAAATATCCTAAGTAGGTGAAATTCCACTCACCTTATTATAAGAAAAAGAAAACCCACTCACATATGGATATTAATATAATAAGCATTAAGGTGCTTAATTTGATTTTCTTTAAATCAAGGATAATGAAGGAGAATTAAAGGCAAAGGAAAGTGCCTCGTCCTTAAGGGATTTGAGGGGGAAGAGGCGGCCTTATTTTTGGAATTTAATGCATTTTAATAATGCATTTTCTCTCTCATCAATTTCATTATAAAAGTGCCTTTTTCAAGCCAAATGAAAGGCTATTTCGGATTTTCTTCTTTCCCTTGCTTGCAAAACCGACCAAGGAGCTAGGGAGGAGCAGGGAGAACGTCCCCAACCTGTGGGTGAGCCCTTGACCTTCGTTCTCCTTGATTTCATGGTGGAAATCGAAAATAAATTATGGATTCCTTCTTATTTCTATCTCCTCTTCAACCCTAGCCAACTTTTGCAATCAAAAGCTTGAGGACGAGCCTAGGGGGAGTTGCAAGAGCTTCATCCACCATTAATGGCGTGAGCTTGGAGCTTTGGAGCTCAATTGGAGGCCGGTTTTATAACTCAAACCCTTAATCATTGCTATTGCATCAATTCTCTATGCTTTGTTGATTGATTTCTTCAATTTGATGCACTCTTGTTTCTTGCTGCAATTTCCATCAAGAACGGTTGCTGTTCTTGGTTGTTCGAAGGAAGGGGATGATGACATCATCCTAGATGCTTATCCAAAGAAAATTACCAAGCCAAATGGTTTTGATAGCTATTCCAAATAATTTTAATTTGATTGGCTATGCGGTTTCTGCAAACCGTTTAAGGGCAAACGGTTTGAGACCGTTTGGGAGCAAACGGTCTCAAGACCGTTGTAGATGGTTGACCAAGCGTTGACCGTTTGGGACTTTTGTTCCTAATTATGTAGGCTGATAACCCTCCAAATTTTAGGGATTAACTCCAAAGGAATCGAGAGTTGAAGGCCAATCAATTAGGCAATCGAATTGAATTATGTGCTGATTTTCAATCTGATTAACTTGACCTGCTTGGGAAAACGGTCTCAAGACCGTTTGAGTGCGTTGACCAAGCGTTGACCGTATGAGATTTTTGATCCTAATTATGTTGGCTAATGACTAACCAAGTTTTATGGGTTAACTCCCAAGAAATCGTGAGTTGAAGCCTAATCAATTAGGGAAACCTAATTGGATTAAGTGCTGATTGTCAACCTGATCAACTTGACCTGCTTGGGCAAACGGTCTCAAGACCGTTTGCGTGCGTTGACCAAGCGTTGACCGTATGAGATTTTTGTTCATAATGATGTTGGTTAATGACCCTCCAAATTTGAGGGGTTAATTCCAAAGGGATCATGAGTTGAAGACTAATCAATTAGGCAAACCCTAATTGAAAATAGTGCTGAAATTCCAATGAGTAAAGTTGAGATTTTGGTTTGATTAGCCCAAACGGTCTCAAGACCGTTTGGGGATCACGCCAAGACCGTTTGGAGGTATGGGGTCAAGTATAGTTGACCAATTGAAGGTCCAAAGGTACCAAATCATACTGCAACTAAATGTTGATTTGTTGATCAACTCGATAGACCAATCCGTGATGAATTTTCAATAGAGTCCAAAGGTTGGATGGGAAAACGGTCTCAAGACCATTTGGTTGTCATCCAAACGGTCGCAAGACCGTTTGGTGGTCACCCAAGACCGTTTGGAGGTCTAGGGTTGAGTATAGTTCAGTGGTTGAAGGTCTAAAGATATCAAGTTGATCTGCAATAGATTGCTGATTTGGTGAGCACTTCAATGAACCAAACCCTAATTAGATTGCTTGGATTGGAGTGATATGATGGGCAAACGGTCTCAAGACCGTTTGGAGCTCATCCAAACGGTCTCAAGACCGTTTGGTGGTCACCCAAGACCGTTTGGAGGTCTAGGGTTGAGTATGGTTAGGTGTTTGAAGGTTTAAAGGTACCAAGCTGTTATACAATGCAATGTTGATTTGGTGATCAATCCAATGATCCAAACCTTAATTGGATGGCTTGGATTTGAGTGATATGATGGGAAAACGGTCTCAAGACCGTTTGGATCCAAACGGTCTTGAGACCGTTTGGTCCAAATGGGCTCAAACCGTTTGGACCTCCAAAGTGGTTCAAAAGTTACAATTAGTCATGGTTAAGTATGTTGAAGCCCTCAATTGGCCAAAGCCATATTAACCACTTATAAATTGAGTCAATTAGGATGAACCTCAATCACTTGGACACCAAATTAACCCTCAATTGAAAGTCAATTAGGGTTAAGTCCATCTCAATTAGGGTTTCAAATCGGATGGTCATCAATATTCAACAATGTGAATCAATTCAAGGTTGAACCTATCAATTGACCTCCAATTGGGCCCAAACTTGGCCCAAACGGTCTTGAGATCGTTTGGATGACCTCCAAACGGTGTTGAGACTGTTTTCCCAAAGTTTGACCAAAAACCAAGTCGGTTGGTTTAGGGTTGAACTCCAATTAGGTCTAAAAATCAACATTTTTATCAATTCATCAACTTGTTGCAATTGGACCTTCAAACCATTAGATTATCTCAATCCTAGACCTTCAAACGGTCTTGAGTTGTGCCCAAACGGTCTTGATACCGTTTGGAGGAACCCCCAAACGGTCTTGAGACCATTTGGGTCCTTCAACCCAAAACTCAACAAGATCTATGCTTTAAAACAGTAATTTCAACCCGATTAGGGTTAGGATGTTGAATTGCCTTCAACTCTCAATTGGTTAAGAATTAATCTTCGATTCTTTGCAGGAATAAAATTCAACATATTACCAACAGACGATCGTCCCTTGGTCAACCCTATCAAACGGTCTTGAGACCGTTTCAATCCAAACGGTCTTGCAAGACCGTTTGAGAGCAAACGGTTTGAAACCGTTTGACCTTAAACGGTTTGCAACCGTTTGGACCAAAAGGGTCCAAGGTCGTTTGATAAAGTAGCATAGGAATTCACGACCATCATCTTCAACCTTGGGTAAGGTCGGTTATTCCACCGTTTTGCTTGCAAAAGTGCAAGGAAGAAGGGAGGTAGAAGAAGAAGTATCATGCTAATTTGCAAGAACTAAGTATGCATATAAAGCAAAGAGTTTAGAGTTATAAAACCCGCCTAAAGGTCGTTCCTTGAGCTCCAAGCTTTAATGGCGTCTTTGAGCTCCACAGGTTCGGCCAAGGTGAATTCTCCAAGGAAACGTTGGAAAGGAAAGGCTAGAAAGATAGAGCTAGGTGAGCGAGCCATGAATCTAACCTTGAAAACGAGTTTCCTCCATGAATTCAAGCAAAAGGGATGATCTAAACTTACCTAGAACCCTTGGTCGTCCCTCTCTGCTCCAGAGCTAGCCTTGGTCGGTTGAGAAAGAAGAGAAGAAGTGAAGGAAATGAAAGGTTCGTTCATTTGTTACAAGGAAAGGGCTTATATACTTCAGGCCTTTTTACACCATAAGGACCTCTAAAGTATGGAATTTACATCTAAGTACCCCCTTGCTCAAGGCACATCCAAACTCATCTAAACTTATGAAAAGCTCATGAAATCTCAAGATCTAAGGGTAAAGAAAGCCAACTTTCAACTAAGGTACATATATGAAAGGTTTCCATACCCATATTAGGTGATTTTTACCACAAGGATCATTCCACAAGTTGCATCTTGATGCCCAAGCTTGGAAAATCCTTCTTACTTCATCATATTTACCCATATGATGTCTTATTATCATAAGAACATCTTAACCTGTGAACACTGCAAGTTAACCCCTTCAACTGGGTAATTTGCACATAGGTCCCTACACCACAAAACTATGCTACAACTTTACATATAAAGGAGCAAAATTGAAAGTAAATTGTAACATCCCTGACCTGGGTTATGATTTAACCCTAGATTGTTTTTCTTAATAAGGTTAAGTAGATTCTTAATCTTATCTTGTGAAAAGTAATTAGGGCTCATGAGAAACTTATGTTTCAATTTTGGTCCTGTTTGAACAATGTTGAAGCAATGTTTGCTTATTTTGGACTAAAGTGCAAATTACCCAAGTTGAGGGGTTAACTTGCAAATTTCATATGATAAGATGTTCCTCTGATGTTGAGACATCATAAGGATGAATATGATGTAGTAGTATCGTTGCCACAAGCCTGGACACCAAGATAGAGCTTGTTGGACAATGTTGTGCATTAAAACCTAGTTTTGGAGTAAAGTGCAATTTACCCAAAATCTAGGGTTCAATATGCAAATTACCACTTCAACAAGGTCCCTAATGTTTCTTGGCATCATGTAGAGCAAATAAAATGAGATGGGTGCCTCATTTGAATTAAGTTGGAGGAGAGAGAATCTTGATATTAAAATAATCAAGATTAATGCCTAATTGAAACCCTAATTTGATTTAGGGCAAAAATAAATAAAAATAATTGAAGGGCTTTCAACCAAAATGTTTTGGGTTGATTTTGAATAAGTATGGACGTTCCTTTGCCAAGATAAGGAACGAAAATATCCTAAGTAGGTGAAATTCCACTCACCTTATTATAAGAAAAAGAAAACCCACTCACATATGGATATTAATATAATAAGCATTAAGGTGCTTAATTTGATTTTCTTTAAATCAAGGATAATGAAGGAGAATTAAAGGCAAAGGAAAGTGCCTCGTCCTTAAGGGATTTTAGGGGGAAGAGGCGGCCATATTTTTGGAATTTAATGCATTTTAATAATGCATTTTCTCTCTCATCAATTTCATTATAAAAGTGCCTTTTTCAAGCCAAATGAAAGGCTATTTCGGATTTTCTTCTTTACCTTGCTTGCAAAACCGACCAAGGAGCTAGGGAGAAGCAGGGAGAACGTCCACAACCTGTGGGTGAGCCCTTGACCTTCGTTCTCCTTGATTTCATGGTGGAAATCGAAAATAAATTATGGATTCCTTCTTATTTCTATTTCCTCTTCAACCCTTGCCAAATTTTGCAATCAAAAGCTTGAGGACGAGCCTAGGGGGAGTTGCAAGAGCTTCATCCACCATTAATGGCGTGAGCTTGGAGCTTTGGAGCTCAATTGGAGGCGGGTTTTATAACTCAAACCCTTAATCATTGCTATTGCATCAATTCTCTATGCTTTGTTGATTGATTTCTTCAATTTGATGCACTCTTGTTTCTTGCTGCAATTTCCATCAAGAACGGTTGCTGTTCTTGGTTGTTCGAAGGAAGGGGATGATGACATCATCCTAGATGCTTATCCAAAGAAAATTACCAAGCCAAATGGTTTTGATAGCTATTCCAAATCGTTTTAATTTGATTGGCTATGCGGTTTCAGCAAACCGTTTAAGGGCAAACGGTTTGAGACCGTTTGGGAGCAAACGGTCTCAAGACCGTTTTATATGGTTGACCAAGCGTTGACCGTTTTGGACTTTTGTTCCTAATTATGTAGTCTGATGACCCTCCAAATTTGAGGGATTAACTCCAAAGGAATCGAGAGTTGAAGGCCAATCAATTAGGCAATCGAATTGAATTATGTGCTGATTTTCAATCTGATTAACTTGACCTGCTTGGGAAAACGGTCTCAAGATCGTTTGAGTGCGTTGACCAAGCGTTGACCGTATGATATTTTTGATCCTAATTATGTTGTCTAATGACTAACCAAGTTTTATGGGTTAACTCCCAAGAAATCGTGAGTTGAAGCCTAATCAATTAGGGAAACCTAATTGGATTAAGTGCTGATTGTCAACCTGATCAACTTGACCTGCTTGGGCAAACGGTCTCAAGACCGTTTGAGTGCGTTTACCAAGCGTTGACCGTATGAGATTTTTGTTCATAATGATGTTGGTTAATGACCCTTCCAATTTTAGGGGTTAATTCCAAAGGGATCATGAGTTGAAGACTAATCAATTAGGCAAACCCTAATTGAAAATAGTGCTGAAATTCCAATGAGTTAAGTTGAGATTTTGGGTTGATTAGCCCAAACGGTCTCAAGACCGTTTGGGGATCACCCAAACGGTCTCAAGACCGTTTGGGGATCACCCCAAGACCGTTTGGAGGTATGGGGTCAAGTATAGTTGACCAATTGAAGGTCCAAAGGTACCAAATCATACTGCAACTAAATGCTGATTTGTTGATCAACTCGATAGACCAATCCGTGATGAATTTTCAATAGAGTCCAAAGGTTGGATGGGAAAACAGTCTCAAGACCATTTGGAGGTCATCCAAATGGTCGCAAGACCGTTTGGTGGTCACCCAAGACCATTTGGAGGTCTAGGGTTGAGTATAGTTCAGTGGTTGAAGGTCTAAAGATATCAAGTTGATCTGCAATAGATTGCTGATTTGGTGAGCACTTCAATGAACCAAACCCTAATTAGATTGCTTGGATTGGAGTGATATGATGGGCAAACGGTCTCAAGACCGTTTGGAGCTCATCCAAACGGTCTCAAGACCGTTTGGTGGTCACCCAAGACCGTTTGGAGGTCTAGGGTTGAGTATGGTTAGGTGTTTGAAGGTCTAAAGGTACCAAGCTGTTATACAATGCAATGCTGATTTGGTGATCAATCCAATGATCCAAACCTTAATTGGATGGCTTGGATTTGAGTGATATGATGGGAAAACGGTCTCAAGACCGTTTGGATCCAAACGGTCTTGAGACCGTTTGGTCCAAATGGGCTCAAACCGTTTGGACCTCCAAAGTGGTTCAAAAGTTACAATTAGTCATGGTTAAGTATGTTGAAGCCCTCAATTGGCCAAAGCCATATTAACCACTTATAAATTGAGTCAATTAGGATGAACCTCAATCACTTGGACACCAAATTAACCCTCAATTGAAAGTCAATTAGGGTTAAGTCCATCTCAATTAGGGTTTCAAATCGGATGGTCATCAATATTCAACAATGTGAATCAATTCAAGGTTGAACCTATCAATTGACCTCCAATTGGGCCCAAACTTGGCCCAAAAGGTCTTGAGATAGTTTGGATGACCTCCAAACGGTCTTGAGACCGTTTTCCCAAAGTTTGACCAAAAACCAAGTCGGTTGGTTTAGGGTTGAACTCCAATTAGGTCTAAAAATCAACATTTTTATCAATTCATCAACTTGTTGCAATTGGACCTTCAAACCATTAGATTATCTCAATCCTAGACCTTCAAACGGTCTTGAGTTGTGCCCAAACGGTCTTGATACCGTTTGGAGGAACCCCCAAATGGTCTTGAGACCGTTTGGGTCCTTCAACCCAAAACTCAACAAGATCTATGCTTTAAAACAGTAATTTCAACCCGATTAGGGTTAGGATGTTGAATTGCCTTCAACTCTCAATTGGTTAAGAATTAATCTTCGATTATTTGCAGGAATAAAATTCAACATATTACCAACAGACCCTCAAACGGTCGTCCCTTGGTCAACCCTATCAAACGGTCTTGAGACTGTTTCAATCCAAACGGTCTTGCAAGACCGTTTGAGAGCAAACGGTTTGAAACCGTTTGACATTAAACGGTTTGCAACCGTTTGGACCAAAAGGGTCCAAGGTCGTTTGATAAAGTAGCATAGGAATTCACGACCATCATCTTCAACCTTGGGTAAGGTCGGTTATTCCACCGTTTTGCTTGCAAAAGTGCAAGGAAGAAGGGAGGTAGAAGAAGAAGTATCATGCTAATTTGCAAGAACTAAGTATGCATATAAAGCAGAGAGTTTAGAGTTATAAAACCCGCTTAAAGGTCGTTCCTTGAGCTCCAAGCTTTAATGGCGTCTTTGAGCTCCACAGGTTCGGCCAAGGTGAATTCTCCAAGGAAACGTTGGAAAGGAAAGGCTAGAAAGATAGAGCTAGGTGAGCTAGCCATGAATCTAACCTTGAAAACGAGTTTCCTCCATGAATTCAAGAAAAAAGGATGATCTAAACTTACCTAGAACCCTTGGTCGTCCCTCTCTGCTCCAGAGCTAGCCTTGGTCGGTTGAGAAAGAAGAGAAGAAGTGAAGGAAATGAAAGGTTCGTTCACTTGTTACAAGGAAAGGGCTTATATACTTCAGGCCTTTTTACACCATAAGGACCTCTAAAGTATGGAATTTACATCTAAGTACCCCCTTGCTCAAGGCACATCCAAACTCATCTAAACTTATGAAAAGCTCATGAAATATCAAGATCTAAGGGTAAAGAAAGCCAACTTTCAACTAAGGTACATATATGAAAGGTTTCCATACCCATATTAGGTGATTTTTACCACAAGGATCATTCCACAAGTTGCATCTTGATGCCCAAGCTTGGAAAATCCTTCTTACTTCATCATATTTACCCATATGATGTCTTATTATCATAAGAACATCTTAACCTGTGAACACTTCAAGTTAACCCCTTCAACTGGGTAATTTGCACATAGGTCCCTACACCACAAAACTATGCTACAACTTTACATATAAAGGAGCAAAATTGAAAGTAAATTGTAACATCCCTGACCTGGGTTATGATTTAACCCTAGATTGTTTTTCTTAATAAAGTTAAGTAGATTCTTAATCTTATCTTGTGAAAAGTAATTAGGGCTCATGAGAAACTTATGTTTCAATTTTGGTCCTGTTTGAACAATGTTGAAGCAATGTTTGCTTATTTTGGACTAAAGTGCAAATTACCCAAGTTGAGGGGTTAACTTGCAAATTTCATATGATAAGATGTTCCTCTGATGTTGAGACATCATAAGGATGAATATGATGTAGTAGTATCGTTTCCACAAGCCTGGACACCAAGATAGAGCTTGTTGGACAATGTTGTGCATTAAAACCTAGTTTTGGAGTAAAGTGCAATTTACCCAAAATCTAGGGTTCAATATGCAAATTACCACTTCAACAAGGTCCCTAATGTTTCTTGGCATCATGTAGAGCAAATAAAATGAGATGGGTGCCTCATTTGAATTAAGTTGGAGGAGAGAGAATCTTGATATTAAAATAATCAAGATTAATGCCTAATTGAAACCCTAATTTGATTTAGGGCAAAAATAAATAACAATAATTGAAGGGCTTTCAACCAAAATGTTTTGGGTTGATTTTGAATAAGTATGGACGTTCCTTTGCCAAGATAAGGAACGAAAATATCCTAAGTAGGTGAAATTCCACTCACCTTATTATAAGAAAAAGAAAACCCACAAACATATGGATATTAATATAATAAGCATTAAGGTGCTTAATTTGATTATCTTTAAATCAAGGATAATGAAGGAGAATTAAAGGCAAAGGAAAGTGCCTCGTCCTTAAGGGATTTGAGGGGTAAGAGGCGGCCATATTTTTGGAATTTAATGCATTTTAATAATGCATTTTCTCTCTCATCAATTTCATTATAAAAGTGCCTTTTTCAAGCCAAATGAAAGGCTATTTCGGATTTTCTTCTTTCCCTTGCTTGCAAAAACGACCAAGGAGCTAGAGAGGAGCAGGGAGAACGTCCCCAACCTGTGGGTGAGCCCTTGACCTTCGTTCTCCTTGATTTCATGGTGGAAATCGAAAATAAATTATGGATTCCTTCTTATTTCTATCTCCTCTTCAACCCTAGCCAACTTTTGCAATCAAAAGCTTGAGGACGAGCCTAGGGGGAGTTGCAAGAGCTTCATCCACCATTAATGGCGTGATCTTGGAGCTTTGGAGCTCAATTGGAGGCGGGTTTTATAACTCAAACCCTTAATCATTGCTATTGCATCAATTCTCTATGCTTTGTTGATTGATTTCTTCAATTTGATGCACTCTTGTTTCTTGCTGCAATTTCCATCAAGAACGGTTGCTGTTCTTGGTTGTTATAAGGAAGGGTATGATGAAATCATCCTAGATGCTTATCCAAAGAAAATTACCAAGCCAAATGGTTTTGATAGCTATTCCAAATCGTTTTAATTTGATTGGCGATGCGGTTTCAGCAAACCGTTTAAGGGCAAACGGTTTGAGACCGTTTGGGAGCAAACGGTCTCAAGACCATTTTAGATGGTTGAACAAGCGTTGACCGTTTGGAACTTTTGTTCCTAATTATGTAAGCTGATAACCCCCCAAATTTGAGGGATTAACTCCAAAGGAATCGAGAGTTGAAGGCCAATAAATTAGGCAATCAAATTGAATTATGTGCTGATTTTCAATCTGATTAACTTGACCTGCTTGGGAAAACGGTCTCAAGACCGTTTGAGTGCGTTGACCAAGCGTTGACCGTATGAGATTTTTGATCCGAATTATGTTGGCTAATGACTCACCAAGTGTTATGGGTTAACTCCCAAGAAATCGTGAGTTGAAGCCAAAGGTTGGATGGGAAAACGGTTTGAGACCGTTTGCGAGCAAACGGTATCAAGACCATTTGCGATGGTTGACCAAGCGTTGACCGTTTGGGAATTTTGTTCCTAATTATGTAGGCTGATAACCCTCCAAATTTGAGGGATTAACTCCAAAGTAATCGAGAGTTGAAGGCCAATCAATTAGGCAATCGAATTGAATTATGTGCTGATTTTCACTCTGATTAACTTGACCTGCTTGGGCAAACGGTCTCAAGACCGTTTGAGTGCGTTGACCAAGCGTTGACCGTATGAGATTTTTGATCCTAATTATGTTGGCTAATGACTCACCAAGTTATATGGGTTAACTCCCAAGGAAGCGTGAGTTGAAGCCTAATCAATTAGGGAAACCTAATTGGATTAAGTGCTGATTTTCAACCTGATCAACTTGACCTGCTTGGGCAAACGGTCTCAAGACCGTCTGAGTGCGTTGACCAAGCGTTGACCGTATTATATTTTTGTTCATAATGATGTTGGTTAATGACCCTCCAAATTTGAGGGGTTAATTCCAAAGGGATCATGAGTTGAAGACTAATCAATTAGGCAAACCCTAATTGAAAATAGTGCTGAAATTCCAATGAGTTAAGTTGAGATTTTGGGTTGATTAGCCCAAACGGTCTCAAGACCGTTTGGGGATCACCCAAACGGTCTCAAGACCGTTTGGGGATCACCCCAAGACCGTTTGGAGGTCTGGGGTCAAGTATAGTTGACCAATTGAAGGTCCACAGGTACCAAATCATACTGCAACTAAATGCTGATTTGTTGATCAACTCGATAGACCAATCCATGATGAATTTTCACTAGAGTCCAAAGGTTGGATGGGAAAACGGTCTCAAGACCATTTGGAGGTCATCCAAACGGTCGCAAGACCGTTTGGTGGTCACCCAAGACCGTTTGGAGGTCTAGGGTTGAGTATAGTTCAGTGGTTGAAGGTCTAAAGATATCAAGTTGATCTGCAATAGATTGCTGATTTGGTGAGCACTTCAATGAACCAAACCCTAATTAGATTGCTTGGATTGGAGTGATATGATGGGCAAACGGTCTCAAGACCGTTTGGAGCTCATCCAAACGGTCTCAAGACCGTTTGGTGGTCACCCAAGACCGTTTGGAGGTCTAGGGTTGAGTATGGTTAGGTGTTTGAAGGTCTAAAGGTACCAAGCTGTTATACAATGCAATGCTGATTTGGTGATCAATCCAATGATCCAAACCTTAATTGGATGGCTTGGATTTGAGTGATATGATGGGAAAACGGTCTCAAGACCGTTTGGACGTCATCCAAACGACCTCAAGACCGTTTGGGGTCAGGTCATACCCAACTTGGATGATGGTTCAATGGTTTCAAAGCAACTAGTCTTACATTGATTAGTGTTGTTGAATCATCGATTCCAAACCCTAATTCAATTGAATCAAACCCTAATTGACGACCAATTGAGGGTTAATTAAGGGTCAAATAAGTTGAAGGTTGACCTATTTAAACTCAATTAAGGTATGGGTATAGGTCCAATTGATGATTGGTTCCATGAATCCAATGATTGAAGGAATCAACATTGGAAACCCTAATTCAATTGGATACCTTATGCCATTAAAGGTCCAATGGATCAACCCTTTTTGAAAACCTAATGTGATTAGGTGGGAGATACCTTTAATGGTACTAGTCATTAATGCATAGAAAATGCATGGATCCAATACATGATGTAAACCCTAATTGAGGCCGATTTCATGTATAACCCTATTAAGAGGTTGCCTACATGTGAAATCACTAATTAGGATGAATAGTAAACCCTAATTCCTTTGGATACCTTATGTAATGGACGTCAAATGTGATGATGAATGTACTATTGATCCAATGATGGTTAGTAATGTTAACCAATAAAAGAACAAAGGTTAAAACCCTAATAGTACCTAAGTGATTAGTGTCAATTAAGGGATGAACCCCAATTGCTGATAAGATCAATGACTTGGTACACTATGTAAATCATAGTTGTATGTACTTGATTGAAGGGTTGATATGACCTAATCAAGTTAAGAAGCTGATAGCATGAATTCATACATGAATATGAATCATGTGGTGTATAAGGGTTATGATCCTTAATCAAAGAGATCATGAAACCCTAAACATGAACATAAACCCTAATTGACAGGGTTATTGAATTCAACCCTAGTTGAGGGTGATTCCATGTGAAACCCTAGTTGAGGGTGATTCAATGTGAAACCCTAGTTTAGGGTGATTCCATGTGAAACCCTAGTTGAGGGTGATTCCAAGTGAAACCCTAATTGAGGGTGAATCCATGTGGAACCCTAGTTGAGGGTGATTTCATGAGAAACCCTAATTGGGAATGCATCCCTAATTGCTTATAGGACCAATGACTCGGTACCCTATGTTAATCATAGTTGTATGCATATGATTGAAGGGTTGATGTGACCTAATCAAGTTGAAAGGATCAAATAATAGAATTCATATATAAATATGATTCATGTGATGATCCTATGTAGCACGACCGTGCAAGGCAGCACAGCCGTGGTGACTTTACTCAGCACGACCATGCAAGGTAGCATGGCCGTGGTAGCTTTACTTTGCACGACCGTGCAAGGTAGCACGGCCGTGGTGGCCTATGCTTGACTTAGAGATGAATTGAAAGTGACCTAACATGGTCGTTTTGTTAATTCTCAACTTAAGGATGAGAGAGATACTCATACCTTGTGATGATAATCATTTAATGATAATTGATGAGAATAAATAAGTATGATTGAATACTTATGGTATAAATGTTGGCTCCTAGATGTGGGGAGCAATGAACTAGGGTTTGATCATTGATAATATGATCTTGAAAACCTAAATGGTTAATAATGGAAAACCCTATTCTTAATGAAGGGTAATGATATGTGAGAGAAAGCCCTAATTGATGGTAAACCCTAACCCTGGTAAGGGAATAGTGGTATTACCCTGTATTGCATGATGTGTTGTAAACCTGATAAGTCTATTATCATGTGTGACAATCATACAGGTCTCATGAGTTGATGATCATATCCAGGTATGAGCTATGATGTTTATTTGATAAGAATTGATTGGCCATATGTGCCATTATGTTTTTGTTACTGAGAAAGAAGTAACAAGATGAGTTGGGCTTGTAAGCCTTTGTTTTAAGTTGTTTCCTAGTGAGAGGTGACAAGATGTGAATGGCCTTGTGCGCCATGTGAATAAAGTTGTTGCCTAGTGAAAGGTGACAAGATGTACAGTGTTCTGATGAGACATGTGTGATGGAAACCCAAATCTTGATAAAGGATTAAGGGTAATACCCTTGAATTATTAATACATTGTTTTTGCATGGTATTGATAGATAATTGATGTACTGCTATTATATGTGCTAACCATGCAGATATTATGAGATGATGAGCATAGCCAGGTATGAGCTATGATGTATTATTAGTTTGAATTGTTAATTGGGCCTTGTGTGCCATAATATACCTTGTTCCTGGTAAGAGGTGGCAAGAGAATTAATGTGCATCAAGTGCCATGATGGATGCTTGTGTAGAAAGTATCATACTTACCTTGGTCAAATGACCTAAAGGTGTTAGTTACCTGAGAAAGAGGTAATAATGCTCAAGTGATGAACAAAGGGATTGAATACCCAGGATTTCATGGTTATGGTATTGAAATTGAGAATGGATGAGAAGCCCCAGTGTTGAAATGAGGGATTAAGATCCCAACACCTTGTGAAAAGAGTATGGCTACGGGCCATGACTCCACAATGATAATGCCACGCTTTAGTCATATGATCTAAGCCTGAAGACAGTTAATGCAATGATAATGATTCTGTAGTTTGAATATATGTTATACATGTTCTTCATATTCATTAAAGGAATAGTAACATGTTTATTCTATCAAGTTACAGTTGCAATGCTTTTGATATAGAATAATGATTTAATCTGTTAGACATCAAAATATCTGCTGTCAAATAAATATGATTTCCCTATTCACATTTATCTTATTAAGTTGCAATAATAATGTTTCTGGCGGAGAGTTATATCTCTCGCTGGGGCAATTTTTATAATTGTCTCACCCCCGTGGGAACCACATTTTTAGGTGGACGCGGACGAGGAGATAGGAATCCTTCAGGAGGTGAAGGACATCAGCAGTAGTAGGGACAGCAGTAAAGTCTCAAGTGGAGACATTGACTGTCATGTCATGTTCAGATGTATATAGAAGTCCTATGTGTCGTCTCTGTACTCTCAGGTCCTTGGAGTAGTAGTTAATGATTTCGAGATTTTGGCTTAGTGCCTCGAGGGTTTTATACTACCTGTGTACAGTTAAGACAGAGTAGTTAATGTTTGTATTCCTCGAGAAGCAAAAGTACATGAGATGTATATATATGAACCAGGATGTAAAGTTTTACTTTGGTTCTGAATGAAAGAGTTTTCCTATGAATGGATCCCTTTGCAAAAAGTTTTAATTTTTAGTGATTTTCGCTAATCTGCTGCTTGATGAATGCTTCCGCATTAGTTAATCTTGTTTTCGCAAGACGTTCATCACAATTTAGTGGTATCAGAGCTCTAGGTTCGCTGAGTCTACATAGACATAGGACTAAGTTGTTGAGTCTGTGTTAGTGTCCTCCAGTATACCCTATAATGATTTCTGCTTGTGTAGAAAAAGGGTAAAGTTTAAAATGATTGGAGAACACAAGAAACACATTGCTGAGGGCAATGTTGTTGCACCAAGAAGAGGTGCAAGGGATCAGACGAGAATAGTATGAGTGCCTGAGAATCCCCATTAAGACCTGATCAGGATAGAGAATCCTATGATCATGCTCTTATTGGGCAGATTAGGGCAACAATAATGCATATAGTGGACTGGATACTAGCCTTACAACCTAGATTATCAATCCTTAATACAGAAAGTTTGATCTTTAAAAGAGTTCCTAAATGACTTAGTCATGTTGGAACAAGGGAAAATCGTCTGTGTATAATGATATGAAAAGCAAGGAATATGATAGCATGTAAGTGCATACTACCTAATCTCAATACTTATATACCCTGGCCAGGTATATGAGCATTGAAGATAAGGCAAGTATGAAACTCTTAGATTGTTATCTTTTTGATTGCTCTGATCAAGTAGTCATTCTGAGACAATCTAATGAGTATCATGAAATAAGAAATATTGAATCAATAAAGGAAGATGCTTTGTGCAATTCCAATAAAGGAAGATGCTTTGTGCAATTCCAATAAAGGAAGATGCTTTGTGCAGTTCCAATAAAGGAAGATGCTTTGTGCAATTCCAATAAAGGAAGATGCTTTGTGCAATTCCAATAAAGGAAGATGCTTTGTGCAATTCCAATAAAGGAAGATTCTTTGTGCAATTCCAACCCTAAACAAAAAGGGAAGAGCTATGTGTAATTCCCAATCAAAAAGGGAAGAGCTATGTGTCATTCCCAATCAAAAAGGGAAAGCTATGTGTCATCCCCAACAAAAAGGGAAGAGCTATGTGTCATTCCCAATCAAAAAGGGAAGAGCTATGTGTCATTCCCAATCAAAAAGGGAAAGCTATGTGTCATCCCCAACAAAAAGGGAAGAGCTATGTGTCATTCCCAATCAAAAAGGGAAGCGCTATGTGTCATTCCCAATCAAAAAGGGAAAGCTATGTGTCATCCCCAACAAAAAGGGAAGAGCTATGTGTCATTCCCAATCAAAAAGGGAAAGCTATGTGTCATCCCCAACAAAAAGAGAAGAGCTATGTGTCATTCCCAATCAAAAAGGGAAGAGCTATGTGTCATTCCCAATCAAAAAGGGAAAGCTATGTGTCATCCCCAACAAAAAGAGAAGAGCTATGTGTCATTCCCAATCAAAAAGGGAAGAGCTATGTGTCATTCCCAATCAAAAAGGGAAATCTATGTGTCATCCCCAACAAAAAGGGAAGAGCTATGTGTCATTCCCAATCAAAAAGGGAAAAGCTATGTGGCATTTCCAACTAATAAGAAGAACTATGTGAACAATCCCAATTACATAGAGTTTGTTAAAGGATTACTGAGTAAATTATCTCTGTTGGATATATATGTTTCTCTTTTGGTATATATTCTTGAGTAATGATTGAAGTATGTTCTTTTATGTTTCTTCCTTTCAATAATATGGACATCATATGTTAGGGGTTTATGCTCTGCATAAACATTGATGAGGTTGAGCTAATGAAAGGAGCTTTGTGTGGAATCACAGAGTTCATGATATCTCCATGATATTAAGATGATATGTGGAGACTTGAGGGCATGATTAATGAATAATCTGTTCCTCCTTTTGTCTAGGATTTCGAGGACGAAATCCTTGTTAGGGGTTTATAATTTGTAACATCCCTTACCTGGGTTATGATTTAACCCTAGATTGTTTTGCTTAATAAGGTTAAGTAGATTCTTAATCTTATCTTGTGAAAAGTAATTAGGGCTCATGAGAAACTTATGTTTCAATTTTGGTCTTGTTTGAACAATGTTGAAGCAATGTTTGCTTATTTTGGACTAAAGTGCAAATTACCCAAGTTGAGGGGTTAACTTGCAAATTTCATATGATAAGATGTTCCTCTGATGTTGAGACATCATAAGGATGAATATGATGTAGTAGTATGGTTGCCACAAGCCTGGACACCAAGATAGAGCTTGTTGGACAATGTTGTGCATTAAAACCTAGTTTTGGAGTAAAGTGCAATTTACCCAAAATATAGGGTTCAGTATGCAAATTACCACTTCAACAAGGTCCCTAATGTTTCTTGGCATCATGTAGAGAAAATAAAATGAGATGGGTGCCTCATTTGAATTAAGTTGGAGGAGAGAGAATCTTGATATTAAAATAATCAAGATTAATGCCTAATTGAAACCCTAATTTGATTTAGGGCAAAAATGAATAAAAATAATTGAAGGGCTTTCAACCAAAATGTTTTGGATTGATTTTGAATAATTATGGACGTTCCTTTTCCAAGATAAGGAACGAAAATATCCTAAGTAGGTGAAATTCCACTCACCTTATTATAAGAAAAAGAAAACCCACTCACATATGGATATTAATATAATAAGCATTAAGGTGCTTAATTTGATTTTCTTTAAATCAAGGATAATGAAGGAGAATTAAAGGCAAAGGAAGGTGCCTCGTCCTTAAGGGATTTGAGGGGGAAGAGGCGGCCATATTTTTGGAATTTAATGCATTTTAATAATGCATTTTCTCTCTCATCAATTTCATTATAAAAGTGCCTTTTTCAAGCCAAATGAAAGGCTATTTCGGATTTTCTTCTTTCGCTTGCTTGCAAAACCGACCAAGGAGCTAGGGAGGAGCAGGGAGAACGTCCCCAACCTGTGGGTGAGCCCTTGACCTTCGTTCTCCTTGATTTCATGGTGGAAATCGAAAATAAATTATGGATTCCTTCTTATTTCGATCTCCTCTTCAACCCTAGCCAACTTTTGCAATCAAAAGCTTGAGGACGAGCCTAGGGGGAGTTGCAAGAGCTTCATCCACCATTAATGGCGTGAGCTTGGAGCTTTGGAGCTCAATTGGAGGCGGGTTTTATAACTCAAATCCTTAATCATTGCTATTGCATCAATTCTCTATGCTTTGTTGATTGATTTCTTCAATTTGATGCACTCTTGTTTCTTGCTGCAATTTCCATCAAGAACGGTTGCTGTTCTTGGTTGTTCGAAGGAAGGGGATGATGACATCATCCTAGATGCTTATCCAAAGAAAATTACCAAGCCAAATGGTTTTGATAGATATTCCAAATCATTTTAATTTGATTGGCTATGCGGTTTCAGCAAACCGTTTAAGGGCAAACAGTTTGAGACCGTTTGCGAGCAAACGGTATCAAGACCATTTGCGATGGTTGACCAAGCGTTGACCGTTTGGGAATTTTGTTCCTAATTATGTAGGCTGATAACCCTCCAAATTTGAGGGATTAACTCCAAAGTAATCGAGAGTTGAAGGCCAATCAATTAGGCAATCGAATTGAATTATGTGCTGATTTTCACTCTGATTAACTTGACCTGCTTGGGCAAACGGTCTCAAGACCGTTTGAGTGCGTTGACCAAGCGTTGACCGTATGAGATTGTTGATCCTAATTATGTTGGCTAATGACTCACCAAGTTATATGGGTTAACTCCCAAGGAATCGTGAGTTGAAGCCTAATCAATTAGGGAAACCTAATTGGATTAAGTGCTGATTTTCAACCTGATCAACTTGACCTGCTTGGGCAAACAGTCTCAAGACCGTTTGAGTGCGTTGACCAAGCGTTGACCGTATGCGATTTTTATTCATAATGATGTTGGTTAATGACCCTACAAATTTGAGGGGTTAATTCCAAAGGGATCATGAGTTGAAGACTAATCAATTAGGCAAACCCTAATTGAAAATAGTGCTGAAATTCCAATGAGTTAAGTTGAGATTTTGGGTTGATTAGCCCAAACGGTCTCAAGACCGTTTGGGGATCACCCAAACGGTCTCAAGACCGTTTGGGGATCACCCCAAGACCGTTTGGAGGTCTGGGGTCAAGTATAGTTAACCAATTGAAGGTCCACAGGTACCAAATCATACTGCAACTAAATGCTGATTTGTTGATCAACTCGATAGACCAATCCATGATGAATTTTCACTAGAGTCCAAAGGTTGGATGGGAAAACGGTCTCAAGACCGTTTGGAGGTCATCCAAACGGTCTCAAGACCGTTTGGTGGTCACCCAAGACCGTTTGGAGGTCTAGGGTTGAGTATAGTTCAGTGGTTGAAGGTCTAAAGATATCAAGTTGATCTGCAATAGATTGCTGATTTGGTGAGCACTTCAATGAACCAAACCCTAATTAGATTGCTTGGATTGGAGTGATATGATGGGCAAACGGTCTCAAGACCGTTTGGAGCTCATCCAAACGGTCTCAAGACCGTTTGGTGGTCACCCAAGATCGTTTGGAGGTCTAGGGTTGAGTATGGTTAGGTGTTTGAAGGTCTAAAGGTACCAAGCTGTTATACAATGCAATGCTGATTTGGTGATCAATCCAATGATCCAAACCTTAATTGGATGGCTTGGATTTGAGTGATATGATGGGAAAACTGTCTCAAGACCGTTTGGAGGTCATCCAAACGACCTCAAGACCGTTTGGGGTCAGGTCATACCCAACTTGGATGATGGTTCAATGGTTTCAAAGCAACTAGTCTTACATTGATTAGTGTTGTTGAATCATCGATTCCAAACCCTAATTCAATTGAATCACCCCCTAATTGACGAACAATTGAGGGTTAATTAAGGGTCAAATAAGTTGAAGGTTGACCTATTTAAACTCAATTGAAGTATGGGTATAGGTCCAATTGATGATTGGTTCCATGAATCCAATGATTGAAGGAATCAACATTGGAAACCCTAATTCAATTGGATACCTTATGCCATTAAAGGTCCAATGGATCAACCCTTTTTGAAAACCTAATGTGATTAGGTGGGAGATACCTTTAATGGTACTAGTCATTAATGCATAGCAAATGCATGGATCCAATACATGATGTAAACCCTAATTGAGGCCGATTCCATGTATAACCCTATTAAGAGGTTGCCTACATGTGAAATCACTAATTAGGATGAATAGTAAACCCTAATTCCTTAGGATACCTTATGTAATGGAGGTCCAATGTGATGATGAATGTACTATTGATCCAATGATGGTTAGTAATGTTAACCAATAAAGGAACAAAGGTTAAAACCCTAATAGTACCTAAGTGATTAGTGTCAATTAAGGGATGAACCCTAATTGTTGATAAGATCAATGACTTGGTACACTATGTAAATCATAGTTGTATGTACTTGATTGAAGGGTTGATATGACCTAATCAAGTTAAGAAGCTGATAGCATGAATTCATACATGAATATGAATCATGTGGTGTATAAGGGTTATGATCCTTAATCAAAGAGATCATGAAACCCTAAACATGAACATAAACCCTAATTGACAGGGTTATTGAATTCAACCCTAGTTGAGGGTAATTCCATGTGAAACCCTAGTTGAGGGTGATTCAATGTGAAACCCTAGTTTATGGTGATTCCATGTGAAACCCTAGTTGAGGGTGACTCCAAGTGAAACCCTAATTGAGGGTGCATCCATGTGGAACCCTAGTTGAGGGTGATTTCATGAGAAACCCTAATTGGGAATGCATCCCTAATTGCTTATAGGACCAATGACTTGGTACCCTATGTTAATCATAGTTGTATGCATATGATTGAAGGGTTGATGTGACCTAATCAAGTTGAAAGGATCAAATAATAGAATTCATATATAAATATGATTCATGTGATGATCCTATGTAGCACGACCGTGCAAGGCAGCACGGCCATGGCGACTTTACTCAGCACGACCGTGCAAGGTAGCATGGCCGTGGTAGCTTTACTTTGCACGACCGTGCAAGGTAGCACGGTCGTGGTGGCCTATGCTTGACTTAGAGCTGAATTGAAAGTGACCTAACATGGTCGTTTTGTTAATTCTCAACTTAAGGATGGGAGAGATACTCATACCTTGTGATGATAATCATTTAATGATAATTGATGAGAATAAATAAGTATGATTGAATACTTATGGTATAAATGTTGGCTCCTAGATGTGGGGAGAAATGAACTAGGGTTTGATCATTGATAATATGATCTTGAAAACCTAAATGGTTAATAATGGAAAACCCTATTCTTAATGAAGGGTAATGATATGTGAGAGAAAGCCCTAATTGATGGTAAACCCTAACCCTGGTAAGGGAATAGTGGTGTTACCCTGTATTGCATGATGTGTTGTAAACCTGATAAGTCTATTATCATGACAATCATGCAGGTCTCATGAGTTGATGATCATAGCCAGGTATGAGCTATGATGTTTATTTGATAAGAATTGATTGGCCATATGTGCCATTATGTTTTTGTTACTGAGAAAGAAGTAACAAGATGAGTTGGGCTTGTAAGTCTTTGTTTTAAGTTGTTTCCTAGTGAGAGGTGATGATGGAGTTTGTGCAACACCACTAAAAATCCTAGAGATGATGAGTCTCTAAGTTTAGCCTTGCTAGTACTATGGTAAGAACTCCACCCACATGTGCTAAGACATGTGGAAGTCTTATCGTAGTATAGTTAAGGGTCGAATCCTCGGGACAACGGTCTTGACAAAGTCAAGATGGAAAACGTTTAGCCTTTACTTAACAACTTAAAGATTGATATTTAGATCAAAAGTTTGATTTGGTTGTTTTAAACTAAGTACAAAGAAAGTAAAGCAAGAAAGTAAATAAAGCAAGTAAATCTTAAGAGTTAACAAATGATGATGAATCACTGGGGTTAAGCAGGTAATTACCACCGCTACACATGCATTGTATATGTACTAAGCAAGACTTATAAGCTAGATGCATGGATGTTTCCACAAGACCGATGCCTTATAAGACAAGAGCGATGCGTTGCATCCAAGGGTGTTCCACAAGACCGATGCCCACATAAGACAAGAGCGATGCATTGCACCCTTCGATGTTCCACAAGACCAATGCCCATATAAGAAAAGGGCAATGCATCTCATCCTTCAAGGGTTAAGTAACTCTCATGCGGTACATCACTACGCGTCACTGAAGGATGTAGTCTCCGAAGAGAGAATCTTACTCAACCTCAAGAAACGTGCATCTAAAACTAACAAGCGAGCGATAATTATCAAATCGAATAGCGTCCTTGTAGGCCTAGTCTCCTATTCGGATAACCTAGCTACGAGAAGTGCGGGAATGATGCAACGCCAACCATTCCCGAACAAATGGTCACATGCTTTACATCATTCCCCTCGCAAAGTGTGTTCCTCGACTTACCAAAGGTCTCTTCCATACAGATGGGAGTGTGCCATATGATAGTGAGTTTACTCCACTCTTTGAGATACACTTCTAGACACCGAAACGGATGCGTGGTGGATACACACACCAGAAACCAACACTAAATCGGTATTCAAGCCTCGATAGCGGTCGTAGACAAACCACAACGAAAGACAATAAATGCATACAAGAACGTGGCCATCATTCAAGCATGTGTGAAACGATTTAGTATTAAAACGAAATGATAACATCTTTTTTACAGTACAAAATACAAAACATGGGCAGCGGGGCTAGTCCCTGCGCCCCAGTGGATGGAACTACTCGCTCCTCATAGAGGGAGCAACAAAGAAGGAGGCAAGAAGAGATAGAAAGAACATCATCTCCACTGAGGAGAGAAGGTTGAACCCTTGGTGGAGAGAGCAACGATCTCCACCCCTTGTAGCTTGCTTGATGACGGATCTTCTCCTCTCACCTTCCTTGTTGATGAGAGAGAAAGTAGCTTGCAATGGACGTGAGTCTCAGACCGGCAGCCTCGAGTGATGGATGGAGTTGTTCTGGTAGTGGAGAGACAGCCTCTGGACGTCTGGACTCTCCCCATGAACGGCCCTGAGGTCTTATTGATAGGCTTTGAGTGAGATCCAAACGGTTTGGAGACCGTTTGGGCTCAAACGGTCTTGGGACCGTTTGGCGTCAAACGGTCTTGGGACCGTTTGGCGTCAAACGGTCTTGAGATCGTTTGGCGTCAAAGGGTCTTGAGATCGTTTGGCGTCAAACGGTCTTGAGATCGTTTGGCGTCAAACGGTCTTGGGACCGTTTGGCGTCAAACGGTCTTGAGACCGTTTGAGCTCCATGCGGTCTTGGGACCGTTTGGCTTCATGCGGTCTCGGGACCGTTTGAACTCCATGCGGTCTTGGGACCGTTTGGCTTCATGCGGTCTCGGGACCGTTTGAACTCCATGCGGTCTTGGGACCGTTTGGCTTCATGCGGTCTCGGGACCGTTTGAACTCCATGCGGTTTTGGGACCGTTTGGCTTCATGCGGTCTCGGGACCGTTTGAACTCCATGCGGTCTTGGGACCGTTTGGCTTCATGCGGTCTCGGGACCGTTTGAACTCCATGCGGTCTTGGGACCGTTTGGCTTCATGCGGTCTCGGGACCGTTTGAACTCCATGCGGTCTTGGGACCGTTTGGCTTCATGCGGTCTCGGGGCCGTTTGAACTCCATGCGGTCTTGGGACCGTTTGGCTTCATGCGGTCTCGGGACCGTTTGAACTCCATGCGGTCTTGGGACCGTTTGGATCCACTCGACCCTTGGGCTGGTTTATTCTTTTGTTATTTTTTTGTGCTTTTTCTGCAATTATAAAAGGAAAAGTTAGTTTGATGATGTATTTACAAAAAGGGGTAAAATTAGGTTTAAGTACAATATAAATGTAGAAAGAGTATGGAAAACTAAAGAAAAAGACTAAGATAAACTACTAAAATAGGAGGTTATCACCCCCCCCTAACTTAGAGTCTAGCTTGTCCTCAAGTTAGATAGAGCTGAGACATGAAATGGCGCGGCGATCTTAATTAAAATTTCCGTACTCTTGCTTCAATTCTTGACCTGAGTTCCCCAGGGGTCGTATCGAGGCTTATTGCATGCCTTGATCCTTTTGGATTTCGAGAGTTGCTTGGATTTCAGGTTTTTCCGTATCTCAAAGTTTGCCTTGGGACCACATTTATTTTGTGCATGCTGTTGACTCTAATCAACTTTATACCTCTCTGGAAACCTATTGGAAGCTAGAGAGGGTATGAGGGTTGGCTAAAGGCTTTGAAGTGTAACTCCCCTTCGAGTGGGGGAGGGGCTGTCTATGCTTTTTAGGATCTCACTACCGGACACGACACATCTGCCTTTATGAGGGCAGCTGAATGTACCGGCCGGGAAAGTCCTTTATTAGCCTTTTCATATACTTGGAACTTTTAGGGTTTCACTACCGGACGCGACGCATCTGCCTTTGTGAGGGCAGCGGAATGTGCCGGCCGGGTGAGCCCTTTATCAGTTCTTTATATAGGTCCTTATTCGTGGCACAACTCTCATGATTTTATTCGTCTCTCTGGCTTTTATTCAATAACTCACAGGCTTGGGTTTTGGGATGAGGATTTATTTTGGGCGGCCAAGCCTCTTTTATTTTGAAGAGAGGAAAGTTGTTCTTAAAGTTTTTCAGCATGCACTTATTTGGTTTGTGGTCCACTTGCGGAGCTTTTTGACTTGGAAGTTGCCTGATTTCCCTCTCATCCTTGAGATCTCGGCTTATTTCTGCCCTGATTTTGACCTATGGAGAGTCAGATAAAGAATTGGAGCAAAAATATAGGATCCATAGTGGATGGGGGTTGATAAATTGCCATTTGATGTCTAAGTGCTAAGTACTTGTAGAGACTAACATGATTCTAGAGTTAGTTGAGGTGACTTATTTTAAGGAAAAGGGTGTATAGAGATTGATACCTAGCCCTTGTCTGATGACCCCCCCCCTAACTTATCACACACTCTGTCCTCAGAGTGGGAAAGTGATAGGTTGAGAAGTCATTAGAACAAGGGCTGCGAGTTGAGCCAAATTTGCGGTAGCTCCTGGAGATTGGAGTAGAGTGGATGCGAATTGGGGTGCCTTGTAGCGCTGACTCAGGAGATTTATTGATGTCGCAGTGCATTCTTTTGCAATTGTGTCTTGATATTGTAGATGAAATCTGCAATTCTAGCAATGAATCTGCTAGACAATATCAAGACAAAATTGCAAAGGAGTGCACTGCGATATGTGCTGCTTGATTACACAAACGGTTTGAGGATCGTTTGGTTCCAAACGGTTTGAAGACCGTTTGGTCCCAAACGGTTTGAAGACCGTTTGGTCCCAAACGGTTTGAAGACCGTTTGGTTCCAAACGGTTTGAGGACCGTTTGGGAAGCGAGGAGCCGCAGGTCGCCGACGCGGGGGGGGGGAGGTGGAACGGGGCGAAGGTGGGTGAGCGCGCCGACGATGGCGGAGGAAAAAGACGTTGGACGTTGGTAGAGGAAACGGCGACTGGCGCGATGGTGGCGACAGAACGGCACGGCAACGAAGAACATCATTTGACGACGACTGCGAAGGTGGCGCGGAGTGAGCAGCGTGCTTGGAGTCGCCGGACAATCTTGTGGGAGGTGGATTGAGAAGCTTGCGCGGAAGCACAGAAGCAAAAAGGTGAAGTTCTGCGCACGAAAAGACTGTAGAGTGCGAAGATTCGAAGAGAGGAAGATGGAGATGCGGGGTCGGTATTTATAGCGGTGACTTATCGTATTCCAAACGGTTTCAAGACCGTTTGGTTCCAAACGGTTTCAAAACCGTTTGGTCCCAAACGGTTTGAGGACCGTTTGGTCCCAAACGGTTTCGAGACCGTATGGTCCCAAACGGTTTGAGGACCGTTTGGTCCCAAACGGTTTCGGGACTGTTTGGTCCCAAACGGTTTCGAGACCGTTTGGTCCCAAACGGTTTGAGGACCGTTTGGTCCCAAACGGTTTCGAGACCGTTTGGTCCCAAACGGTTTGAGGACCGTTTGGTCCCAAACGGTTTCGGGACCGTTTGGTCCCAAACGGTTTTGAGACCGTTTGGTCCCAAACGGTTTGAGGACCGTTTGGTACCAAACGGTTTCGAGACCGTTTGGTCCCAAACGGTTTGAAGACCGTTTGGAGGTAACAAAAGGGGTTATATATTTTTATGTTTTTGAGTATATATATATTTGTATATATATTTTTTTGTATTTTGGTTTATGGATTTTTATGTTGTTTGTTTTATATATTGTTTTTGTAGTTTTTATTATGTAGATTTTTTTGTATTTTTAGATTTAGTAATGAAATAACTTAAAGAAAGCAAAACAAAATTAAGAGAGAATAAAACTAGAAAATTGGAGAAATTGATACTCAGGTCTTGGGTTGCCTCCCAAGAAGCGCCTTGGTTTTACGTTACTGGCTCGACGAAACTGTGGGCGTAGCGTTTCTGACATCGAGGGTTTGTTGATGTGTTTTGTCTTCCTGAGTGTAGTATCTTTTTAAACGGTGTCCGTTGACCGTTCGTTCTCCTCCGTTGTTGTTGATGATAATGGCAGCTCCAGTTGGGTAGATATGTTTTATAGTGAAGGGTCCGGACCATCTTGTTCGAAGCTTTCCGGGGAATAATTTGAGCTTGGAATTGAATAAGAGCACTTTGTCACCAACGGTGATATCTTTTCTCCTAAGATGTCCATCGTGCCACATTTTCGTTTGCTCTTTATAGATTCTGGCACTGTGATATGCTGTCATGCGGAGTTCTTCTAGCTCCTGTAGCTGAAGTTGTCTGTTCTCTCCTGCACTTTTAAGGTCGAAGTTTAGTTGCTTGATGGCCCACCAGGCTTTATGTTCCAGTTCTACTGGAAGATGACATGATTTTCCGTACACTAAGCGGAACGGAGTTGTTCCAATTGGTGTTTTGTAAGCCGTACGATATGCCCAGAGGGCGTCAGGAAGTTTGGTGGACCAATCAGTGCGATTTTTGTTCACTGTTTTTTCAAGAATCGCTTTTATCTGTCTATTGGATACTTCCACTTGGCCACTAGTTTGCGGGTGGTAAGGTGTGGCAACTTTGTGATGGACTCCATATCTTCTTAGTAATGCTTCGAAACTTCGTTCCAGAAAATGGGTCCCGCCATCAGATATGACCGTTCTTGGGACTCCAAATCTTGGAAAGATGGTATCTTTGAACAATTTGACAACAGGTTTGGAGTCATTAGATGCAGTGGGTACAGCTTCGACCCACTTCGAGACGTAATCCACAGCGACCAAAATGTACGAGAAACCATATGATGAGGGGAAAGGTCCCATGTAGTCTACCCCCCATACATCAAACAGCTCAATTTCCTGCCACATGGTAAGAGGCATTTCATCTCTTTTTGATATGTTGCCCGAAAATTGGCATTTATCACAGGATTTGACAAAATTATGTGAGTCTTTTGATATGGTGGGCCAAAAGAAACCAGATTGTAGAACTTTTATGGCAGTTTTCTTGGCGCCCATGTGCCCCCCCGTGGGTCCGGAGTGGCAGTGTTCCAAAACCGATGTTATTTCTTCTTCTGGAAGGCATCGACGAAAAAGTCCGTCGGCACAGAGGTAGAACAAGTAGGGTTCATCCCAATGATAACGTTTTACGTCATGAAGGAATTTCCTTTTATCTTGATAAGAAGCAGACGGGTGAATGATCCCTGTGGCCAGATAATTGACGATATCTGCAAACCAAGGGAAGCTATGAGTGGCTTTCATAAGTTGATCATCAGGAAGAGAGTCCCTGATAGGGATTTTATCTTTTTCTTCAACCTCGATTCTACTGAGGTGATCGGCGACAACGTTCTCTACGCCACTTTTATCTTTGATTTCTAGATCGAATTCTTGAAGCATCAATACCCAGCGGATGAGCCTGGGTTTGGCGTCCTGTTTCTGAATCAAATGTCTGATAGCAGAATGGTCAGTGTAGACAATTACTTTAGAGCCGATCAGGTAAGAGCGGAATTTTTCAAAGGCGTAGATGATAGCCAGGAACTCTTTTTCCGTGGTCGTGTAGTTTCTCTGTGCTTCATCAAGTGTTTTGGATGCATAGTAGATGACATAGGGTTTCTTGTCGATTCGTTGTCCTAAAACGGCCCCTATGGCATAGTCACTTGCGTCACACATGATTTCAAAGGGTTGTGACCAGTCTGGAGCCCTTAGAATAGGTGCGGAAACTAGTGCTTCTTTAAGGGTGGAGAAACTTTGCATACATTCTTGGTCAAAAATAAACTCGGCATCTTTTGTCAGGAGTTGGGTCATGGGTTTAGCTATTTTTGAGAAATCTTTGATGAACCTTCTGTAAAACCCGGCATGACCTAGGAAAGCTCGAACTCCTCTTATGTCCTTCGGAGGTGACAACTTCGAGATGACATCAATCTTTGCTTTGTCGACCTCGATCCCTCTATCACTTACTCTATGTCCGAGGACGATACCCTCTGTTACCATGAAATGGCATTTTTCCCAGTTCAGGATAAGGTTTGTTTCCTTGCAACGTTGCAGGACTTGTTCGAGATTATTTAGACAGTTATCGAAAGACTCTCCATAAACAGAGAAATCATCCATAAAGACTTCCATAATAGATTCAGTTAATCCGGCGAAAATGGCGGACATGCAGCGTTGGAAAGTAGCAGGAGCGTTACATAGCCCGAATGGCATTCTTCTAAAAGCATATGTCCCGAAGGGACAAGTGAAGGTGGTTTTTTCTTGGTCCTCTGGATGTATGGGTATTTGGTAGAACCCAGAATAACCATCGAGATAACAAAAATATTTTTGGTGGGCCAAGCGCTCCAGGACTTCGTCTAGAAAGGGTAGAGGGTAGTGGTCTTTCCTTGTAGCTTTATTCAACTTCCTATAATCGATGCACATTCTCCACCCCGTTACAGTCCTAGTAGGTACGAGCTCATTTTTATCGTTGATCACTACAATAGTGCCCCCTTTCTTTGGGACAACTTGAACTGGACTAACCCACTGAGAGTCGGAGATAGGGTAGATCATACCAGCTTTAAGCAGTTTGAGGACTTCCAAACGGACTACCTCTTTTAAATTTGGGTTCAGTTTTCTTTGATGTTCGCGAGTGGGTTTAAATTCTTCAACCATAGGAAGCTTGTGCATACACAGAGCCGGATTTATGCCTGTGAGGTCGGTTATTTCATAACCGATGATCTTTTTGTGTTTCCTTAGTTTGTCTAGAAGTCTAACTTCTTGGTCTTCGGTGAGGGTGGAGCTGATAATAACTGGGCATAGCTCTTCCTTATCCAGGAAAACATATTTGAGCCCTGTGGGTAAGGTCTTCAATTCAGGGGTTTTTGGTGGTTCTGCTGCTTCAATAGTCGTTATGGCTTTAAGCTCTTCAAAGGTAGCCTTTGGTGCTTCTTCTACCTTTTCTAGATATTGGATGCATTGCTGGACTAGTTCATTTGCAGAGAACTCGACTTCGGGATTGATAAGAGCATTTTCAAGTTCGTCGATTGGCTCGGAGATTTCTAGTTGCGACATTTGTTGGATTGCGTCTAAAAGAAAGACTTCTTCTTGAATGTTAGGGCCTTTCATGCTATCAAGGACACGGAATTGAATGGCTTCCTTTCCGAGCCTAAGGATGATGGTTCCGGCTTCGACATCGATTAGCGCTCTGGCTGTAGCTAGGAAAGGCCTGCCGAAAATGATCGGATATCTCAAGTCCTCTTTAATATCCATGATGACAAAATCACATGGAACGTAAGCATCTTTGCCTATTCTTACTGGAACGTCTTCAATGATTCCCAAAGGTGCGGTTATGGTGGAGTCAGCAAGTTGAATAGTCATTGCTGTAGGTAGCAGATCTGTGAAACCGAGGCGTTGGCACATTGAGAAAGGCATAATGGATATACTAGCCCCGAGGTCAGCTAATCCTTTCTTTGTGGATGCGTTTCCAATGCAACATTGGATTCCGAAAGAACCTGGGTCCTTCTTCTTTTTGGGCAGTTTGTTCAAGATGATGTCAGAGGTGGTTTGGGCAAGCTTGACGGTTTCCTGCTCTTTGGTGATATACTTACGTGATAGCAAAGTTTTGAGATACCTTGCCCATGCTGGTACTTCGGATAGAGCGTCGAGGAGTGGGATGTCGATATAAAGTTTCTTCATTGCTTCCTTGAATTTCTGAAACCTGGCATCCATTTTTGTTTCTTGCAGTCTGCCTGGATATGGAATCCTTGGTTTGAATTGCGGGACCTTGCGTTCTGCGGGTACATACTCTTTGTTTTTGTCCTCGGTGTCTTCGGGAGATTTCCCAATCTCTTGTTGTGAGATCTCTTTCGTCAAAAGAATGGGCACATCATCATCGTCTCGAGTGATCTTGATGGGTTCAGGCAGAATGCGTCCCGACCTTGTGGTGATGGCGTTCAGCTGTTCATGTTCATTTTGCCCATTTGGTTCAGGCTGCCTATCAGAAACGCCAGCCGACGACTTCAACTGTGCAGCAATCTGAGCTAGCTGGGTTTCAACTGCCCTTTGTTGGGCTTGCTGGTTAGCTAGCATAGTTTGCTGAGACTGAAGCATTTGCTTTATCAAAGATAGTTCGTCTTCTGGTTGTTGCAGAGGTGCGGTTAACTGTGGCTGCAGGGGCTGCTGCAACTGGGGTTGCTGTGGCTGCTTCAACTGGGGTTGGTGCAACTGAGGGTGCAGTCCTGAATGAGTGTATTGGTAAAAAGGATTCCTGGGATAGTTAGGTCTTTGAAAACCTTGTCTGTAATTCCCTTGACTGAAGTTATTCTGAAGTCCCGGTGGTTGTCTGTTGAAAGATCCACCTTGTGCCTGCTGCTGTGGGTTGGCAGTCCCTGCAGGATTCCCGTATTGGAAACCAGGATGGTTCCTTGGTTTATATGGGTTGTAATACATTTGGCCAGGTATTGAATGTATGGAGTTGACTTGCTCTGGCATTTGGTCTTCGGGATGCTCGATGATGGGTTCATATTGCGGCATAGGTGGTTGTAAATCCATCATGACATTGTACAACAATCCACATGATAATGTGGGATGATCGGATGCATGACAGGCTTCACAAGTTCCAGTAGCTGCCTTAACTTGTTGAACCTGGGAGCTTTTCTTCTTATCATATTCCCCGAAAGAAGTTTCGAGGGCTTGTTGCTTGCTAGCAATAGTCTTCAAAGCCTCAGCAATGGCTTTGAGTTCCATAGATTCTTCCGCTTTGTAGACCTTGAGAACGCCTTTGGGTTGGTTAGATGACCTTCCCCAATTGGATTGGTTCTCGGCCCCCAACGTAACTATATTCCAGGCGTCTTCGTAGTTCTTTCTCATAAAGTTTCCTCCAGATGAGGAATCTAGGAATTGCTTGATATCATCACTTACTCCTCTGTAGAATGTTTCTATTAGTTGATTTTGAGAAATGCCATGGTGAGGACACTTTCTCAGGAGTTCTTTGAATCTTTCCCAAGCTTCAGAAAGTGTTTCTCCAGGTAATTGGGAAAAGTGATTGATCTGTCCCCTGATCTCATAGGTTAGGGAAGGTGGGAAGAATTTCTCAAGAAACTTCTCTTCTAAGGGAGTCCAGGTAGTGATGATAGGGTGTCTATCCAAAGCGTTGTACCAGCTTAGTGCTCTTCCAGATAGGGTGAAGTGGAAAAGGTGTAACATGATTGCTTCCATTGCAATGCCTGCTTGGGGTACAAGTCGGCAGAGTGACTTGAACCTCTTAAGGTGATCCATGCAATCATCTCCGTGTGCTCCGGAGAAAGAGATGCCTTGCATGATCTGGATCCATTGCGTCCGAATTTCAAAGTGTGGTATGTTGATAATCGGTGGTCGGACAGGATGATCATCTTCATAATTCTTTGGGACTGCATAGTCCCGAAGTTGCTTGTTTCTTAACGCAAGCTGAGCGGCAGCCTGCTCTGCTTGGATGCGGGCTTGTTCCTCAGCTCGGATCTCAGCTTGCACCTGAGCACGAGTGTCAGCGATAAGTTGTGCTCGTTGTGCTGCTATGGCGGCGTTGACTCTTTCTGCAACAAGGCGTTGCTCTTCGGCCATCTGTCTGGCTCTTTGGCGGTTAAGTCTATTCCTTCGGTGAAAACTTCTTTCTACCTCAGAATCGTATTCTGGTTCAGGGGAGAATCCGATGCTATGCGGGGGTTGCATAAACGTTTTCTACCTGAGTAGAAGGAAAATCTCAAGTTAGGAAAAATGGAAGGAAATGAAAAAGATCAAGAAATATTGGATTGGTTATTAAGAAAAAGTGTAAAATCCTAATCAACCAAGAAATTGGTAAGTAAAAACTAAAAAGTTCCGTTGTCCCCGGCAACGGCGCCAATTTTTGATGGAGTTTGTGCAACACCACTAAAAATCCTAGAGATGATGAGTCTCTAAGTTTAGCCTTGCTAGTACTATGGTAAGAACTCCACCCACATGTGCTAAGACATGTGGAAGTCTTATCGTAGTATAGTTAAGGGTCGAATCCTCGGGACAACGGTCTTGACGAAGTCAAGATGGAAAACGTTTAGCCTTTACTTAACAACTTAAAGATTGATATTTAGATCAAAAGTTTGATTTGTTTGTTTTAAACTAAGTACAAAGAAAGTAAAGCAAGAAAGTAAATAAAGCAAGTAAATCTTAAGAGTTAACAAATGATGATGAATCACTGGGGTTAAGCAGGTAATTACCACCGCTACACATGCATTGTATATGTACTAAGCAAGACTTATAAGCTAGATGCATGGATGTTTCCACAAGACCGATGCCTTATAAGACAAGAGCGATGTGTTGCATCCAAGGGTGTTCCACAAGACCGATGCCCACATAAGACAAGAGCGATGCATTGCACCCTTCGATGTTCCACAAGACCAATGCCCATATAAGAAAAGGGCAATGCATCTCATCCTTCAAGGGTTAAGTAACTCTCATGCGGTACATCACTACGCGTCACTGAAGGATGTAGTCTCCGAAGAGAGAATCTTACTCAACCTCAAGAAACGTGCATCTAAAACTAACAAGCGAGCGATAATTATCAAATCGAATAGCGTCCTTGTAGGCCTAGTCTCCTATTCGGATAACCTAGCTACGAGAAGTGCGGGAATGATGCAACGCCAGCCATTCCCGAACAAATGGTCACATGCTTTACATCATTCCCCTCGCAAAGTGTGTTCCTCGACTTACCAAAGGTCTCTTCCATACAGATGGGAGTGTGCCATATGATAGTGAGTTTACTCCACTCTTTGAGATACACTTCTAGACACCGAAACGGATGCGTGGTGGATACACACACCAGAAACCAACACTAAATCGGTATTCAAGCCTCGATAGCGGTCGTAGACAAACCACAACGAAAGACAATAAATGCATACAAGAACGTGGCCATCATTCAAGCATGTGTGAAACGATTTAGTATTAAAACGAAATGATAACATCTTTTTTACAGTACAAAATACAAAACATGGGCAGCGGGGCTAGTCCCCGCGCCCCAGTGGATGGAACTACTCGCTCCTCATAGAGGGAGCAACAAAGAAGGAGGCAAGAAGAGATAGAAAGAACATCATCTCCACTGAGGAGAGAAGGTTGAACCCTTGGTGGAGAGAGCAACGATCTCCACCCCTTGTAGCTTGCTTGATGACGGATCTTCTCCTCTCACCTTCCTTGTTGATGAGAGAGAAAGTAGCTTGCAATGGACGTGAGTCTCAGACCGGCAGCCTCGAGTGATGGATGGAGTTGTTCTGGTAGTGGAGAGACAGCCTCTGGACGTATGGACTCTCCCCATGAACGGCCCTGAGGTCTTATTTATAGGCTTTGAGTGAGATCCAAACGGTTTGGAGACCGTTTGGGCTCAAACGGTCTTGGGACCGTTTGGCGTCAAACGGTCTTGGGACCGTTTGGCGTCAAACGGTCTTGAGATCGTTTGGCGTCAAACGGTCTTGAGATCGTTTGGCGTCAAACGGTCTTGAGATCGTTTGGCGTCAAACGGTCTTGGGACCGTTTGGCGTCAAACGGTCTTGAGACCGTTTGAGCTCCATGCGGTCTTGGGACCGTTTGGCTTCATGCGGTCTCGGGACCGTTTGAACTCCATGCGGTCTTGGGACCGTTTGGCTTCATGCGGTCTCGGGACCTTTTGAACTCCATGCGGTCTTGGGACCGTTTGGCTTCATGCGGTCTCGGGACCGTTTGAACTCCATGCGGTTTTGGGACCGTTTGGCTTCATGCGGTCTCGGGACCGTTTAAACTCCATGCGGTCTTGGGACCGTTTGGCTTCATGCGGTCTCGGGACCGTTTGAACTCCATGCGGTCTTGGGACCGTTTGGCTTCATGCGGTCTCGGGACCGTTTGAACTCCATGCGGTCTTGGGACCGTTTGGCTTCATGCGGTCTCGGGGCCGTTTAAACTCCATGCGGTCTTGGGACCGTTTGGCTTCATGCGGTCTCGGGACCGTTTGAACTCCATGCGGTCTTGGGACCGTTTGGATCCACTCGACCCTTGGGCTGGTTTATTCTTTTGTTATTTTTTTGTGCTTTTTCTGCAATTATAAAAGGAAAAGTTAGTTTGATGATGTATTTACAAAAAGGGGTAAAATTAGGTTTAAGTACAATATAAATGTAGAAAGAGTATGGAAAACTAAAGAAAAAGACTAAGATAAACTACTAAAATAGGAGGTTATCAGGTGACAAGATGTGAATGGCCTTGTGCGCCATGTGAATAAAGTTGTTGCCTAGTGAAAGGTGACAAGATGTACAGTGTTCTGATGAGCCATGTGTGATGGAAACCCAAATCCTGATAAAGGATTAAGGGTAATACCCTTGAATTATTAATACATTGTTTTTGCATGGTATTGATAGATAATTGATGTACTGCTATTATATGTGCTAACCATGCATGTATTATGAGATGATGAGCATAGCCAGGTATGAGCTATGATGTATTATTAGTTTGAATTGTTAATTGGGCCTTGTGTGCCATAATATACCTTGTGCCTGGTAAGAGGTGGCAAGAGAATTAATGTGCATCAAGTGCCATGATGGATGCTTGTGTAGCAAGTATCATACTTACCTTGGTCAAATGACCTAAAGGTGTTAGTTACCTGAGAAAGAGGTAATAGTGCTCAAGTGATGAACAAAGGGTTTGAATACCCATGATTTCATGGTTATGGTATTGAAATGGAGAATGGATGAGAAGTCCCAGTGTTGAAATGAGGGATTAAGATCCCAACACCTTGTGAAAAGAGTATGGCTACGGGCCATGACTCCACAATGATAATGCCAGGCTTTAGTCATATGATCTAAGCCTGAAGAGAGTTAATGCAATGATAATGATTCTGTAGTTTGAATAGATGTTATACATGTTCTTCATATTCATTAAAGGAATAGTAACATGTTTATTCTATCAAGTTACAGTTGCAATGCTTTTGATATAGAATAATGATTTAATCTGTTAGACATCAAAATATCTGCTGTCAAATAAATATGATTTCCCTATTCACATTTATCTTATTAAGTTGCAATAATAATGTTTCTGGAGGAGAGTTATATCTCTCGCTGGGGCAATTTTTATAATTGTCTCACCCCCGTGGGAACCACATTTTTAGGTGGACGCGGACGAGGAGACAGGAATCCTTCAGGAGGTGAAGGACATCAGCAGTAGCAGGGACAGCAGTAATGTCTCAAGTGGAGACATTGACTGTCATGTCATGTTCAGATGTATATAGAAGTCCTATGTGTCGTCTCTGTACTCTCAGGTCCTTGGAGTAGTAGTTAATGATTTCGAGATTTTGGCTTAGTGCCTCGAGGGTTTTATACTACCTGTGTACAGTTAAGACAGAGTAGTTAATGTTTGTA
This sequence comes from Alisma plantago-aquatica, assembly GCA_963693085.1. Lineage (NCBI taxonomy): Eukaryota > Viridiplantae > Streptophyta > Magnoliopsida > Alismatales > Alismataceae > Alisma > Alisma plantago-aquatica. The sequence goes on from OY856410.1 coordinate 474,649,639, forward strand.
TTCCTCGAGAAGCAAAAGTACATGAGATGTATATATATGAACCAGGATGTAAAGTTTTACTTTGGTTCTGAATGAAAGAGTTTTCCTATGAATGTATCCCTTTGCAAAAAGTTTTAATTTTTAGTGATTTTCGCTAATCCGCTGCTTGATGAACGCTTCCGCATTAGTTAATCTTGTTTTCGCGAGATGGTCGTCACATAAATGTTCCTAAGGAACTTAATTACATGCCAGGGAGTATTCACAAGTATATAATTACATATTTAGTCAAAACTTCTAGGGTTAGGTTATAACCCAGGTCAGGGATGTTACAAATTATCCACCCCTTCATAAGGATTTCGTCCCCGAAATCGATAAAACGTATTAGGAGAAAAGAGCAGGGTATTTCCTTCTTATCTCATCCTCTAGTTCCCATGTGGCTTCCTCAACACCACGATGGTTCCAGAGGACTTTCACAAGGCTTATATCTTTCTTCTTTAACTTTTTAGTTCTGTTATCAAGGATTGACACTGGTCCCTCCTCATATGTTATATCATCATTTAATTCTACTTCCATTGGTTGCAGAACTGACTCGGTGTCTGGGTGACATTTCCTCAGCATGGAAATGTGAAACACAAGATGTAACTTCTGCAACTCTTGAGGTAACTCTAGTCTATAGGCCACCTTTCCAACTCTCTCAACAATTGGATAAGGTCCCATAAATCTAGGAGCTAACTTTCCTTTACTTCCAAAATGAAGGACTCCTTTCCAAGGTGAGACCTTGAGATACACTCTGTCTCTAACCTAGAACTCTAGGGGTCTATGATGTTTATCAGCATACGACTTCTGCCTATCCTGTGTAATCTTAAGCTGTTGCTGTATAACTTTAATCTTCTCTGTAGTTTGCTGCACAAGATCAGGACCTAACAACTGGTGCTCACCAGTCTCATACCAACACAAGGGTGATCTACAATGTCTACCATACAAAGCTTCATAGGCAGCCATATCAATACTATGTTGATAGCTATTTTTATAGGCAAACTCTATCAAGTTCAGATGTAGATCCCAACTCCCGGTAAACTGGAGAACACATGCTCTCAACAGGTCTTCCAAGGTCTGTATAGTCCTTTCCGACTGTCCATCAATCTGTGGGTGAAAGGCTATACTAAACCTTAGTTTGGTGTCTAAGGCTCTGTGTAACTGCTCCCAAAAGCGACTTGTAAATTGGGGACCTCTGTCAGAAACTATTGTGATAGGAACTCCGTGCAAACGCACTATCTCTTGTACATACAACTGTGATAACCTTTCAGCAGAATAGGTTGTTTTGACAGGTAGGAAATGTGCTGTCTTTGTCAACCTATCAACAACTACCCAAATGGAATCATGTCCTTTGTTTGTCCTGGGTAGGCCAACAACAAAGTCCATGGTCACATGGTCCCACTTCCATTGTGGTATGGGTAAGGGTTGCATTGTTCCTGCAGGTTTCTGGTGCTCAGCCTTGACCTGCTGACACACAGAACACCTTAGAACAAACTCAGCTACATCCTTCTTCATCCCAGGCCACCAATACATATCCTTAAAGTTTCGATACATCTTGGTGCTTCCTGGATGCATGGCATACATTGAAGAATGAGCTTCCTCTAGAAATATCTTCCTCAGGTTATCTACATCAGGTACTATCATCCTCCCATGATAGCATGCCACATGGTCATCTGAATCATGAAAACCTTCTTGCTTCTCACTACCATACGCGGATCTAAACTGCTGAACTGCAGCATCTACTTGTTGTGCCTCCTTTATCTGCTCTCTTAGGGTAGTTTTAATCTGCATCTCAGCTAACAAACCAGCTAACAATGACACCTTCAACTGTACATTGTTTTTCCTTAAAGAGATAAGCATATCTCTCTTAGAGCATACTAAAGAGTTTAGTTGTGCTCTATCCATGGTTGATGTTGCTGATTTCCTACTCAAGGCATCTACAACAACATTGGCCTTCCCTGGATGGTAATCAATTGTACAATCATAGTCCTTGATTAACTCCATCCAGTGACGTTGCCTCATGTTAAGTTCATGCTGAGAGAAGATATACTTAAGGTTCTTGTGGTCTGTGAAAATCTGGAAGGTTTCTCCATAGAGATAATGTCTCCAGATCTTTAAGGCATGGACCACATCAGCTAACTCTAGATCATGTGTTAGATAATTCTCCTCGTGTTTCTTAAGCTGTCGGGAAGCAAAAGAAATCACCTGTTTATCCTGCATCAACACACATCCAAGTCCATTCTTGGAGGCATCACAGAAGACTACATATCCTTTTCCTTGCTCAGGTAGCACAAGCACAGGTGCACTTGTCAACCTCTCCTTCAACAACTGGAAAGACTGTTGACACTTATCACTCCAAGAAAAAGGAGCATCTTTCCTGGTTAACTTGGTCAAAGGTAAGGCTATAGAACTGAAATTCTTAATAAACCTTCGATAATAACCAGCTAACCCCAAGAAACTTCTAATTTCCGTTGGTGTCTTCGGTTGTTCCCATTGTAGAATAGATTCCACCTTTGCAGGGTCAACACGAATTCCCGAGGCAGATATTACATGTCCAAGAAAAGATACCTCAGGCAGCCAGAACTCACACTTGCTAAACTTTGCATACAGCTTGTGTTCTCGTAGTAAGGTCAGAGCTTGGCGAAGATGCTGCTCATGCTGCTGGGCATCTTTACTATAAATCAGGATGTCATCTATAAAGACGACAACACACTGATCAAGGAAGGGTCGAAAGACTCTATTCATGAGTTCCATGAATGCAGCTGGTGCATTGGTTAGTCCAAATGACATAACCGTGAACTCATAGTGACCATATCTTGTCCTAAAAGCAGACTTGGATATGTCACTATCCTTAATGCGGAGTTGATGATATCCAGATCGCAAATCTATCTTTGAGAAGACTGTTGCACCACGCAACTGGTCAAAAAGATCATCAATCCTCGGCAAAGGGTACTTGTTCTTTATTGTTACTTTATTGAGTTGTCTATAGTCAATGCACAACCGCATTGATCCATCTTTCTTTTTAACAAACAAAACCGGAGCACCCCAAGGTGAAGTGCTTGGTCGGATAAAACCTTTCTCAAGTAACTCTTGAAGTTGTTTCTTGAGTTCTGCCATTTTGGCAGGCGCCATCCTATAAGGAGTCTGGGCTATAGGTTTTGTATCTGGGACTAAATTGATTTCAAAATCAATCTCCCGAGGTGGTGGTATACCAGGAAGTTCTTCAGGAAACACATCCTCGAATTCCCTGACTATAGGAACTTCAACAGGGTTGGGACTCTCCTTGGTAACATCTACCACATGGGCCAAGAATGCATAACATCCTTGCCTCATCAGCTTATCAGCAACCATAGCTCATACAAGACAAGTGGGAAGAATCTTTCTTTCTCCTTGAAAGATCCATGTGTTGCTTTCATCAGCAAACACTGCCAACTTGGACTCACAATCCAAGACAACTCGATACCTTTCCAAGGTATCCATCCCTAGGATTACATCAAATCCTTGCATATCAAGCTGTATAAGGTCCACTTGAATGCGATGTTTAGAAAAGAAGAGGATGCAGGGAGAGCATACCTCCTACAAAACAGCAGACCCACTCAACGGAGTCTCCAACAACAACCTATCTGCCCTATGACTAGCTGTCATATTGTAGTTGTGAATCACTCTTCGAGTGATGAAAGAGTGTGTAGAACCCGGGTCAATCAGAACATATATTACACAAGGTTTAGACATATCAGAATATAAAAGTTCCATCTGACCTGTCACCACTTGTGGATCGACCACTGCCTCTGGTGGGTTCATAGCATAGAACCTCGCTATTGCCTAGTGTTGAGGTGGTGCTGATGATCCAGCTTGAGACGCTTGTCCACGTCCTCGAGCTGCTCCTTGAGATTGCATTCTCTGAGATCCTTGTTGATTCTGTCTCGGAGGCTGTGTCACACTGACAGGCTTAGATCGGCAGTCCTTCATCAGGTGTCCCACTTTACCACAGTTGTAGCAACTTCTCTCCAGTTGTTGTGGTCTGGGTGGTCCAGTAACTGATATTGATGCAGAACTCTGAGTCTCCTGAGGTGGTTGTCTTCGTCCTCTACCTCTACTTGGAGACCACTGAGTCTGAGAACTAGATCTAGGTGGTGGAGGGTTAGGTGCAGAGGATCTAGGCTTCTTAAAGTCCCTAGATGAAGAACCATGGAACTGTGGATATCTTTTCTGAGTTTGCCTCTTCTCAACCACAGATCTCTCTATCCTTCGGACTGACTCAACGAAGGTAGAGAATCTCTCTCGGTTTTCTAAGGCAGACACGGGGGTACTCATGTCAGCATTCAAACCCCTCTCGAATCTCCTGATTCTTTCTTCTTCTGTGGCAGCCATGTGCAGACAAAACCGCAACAACTCCATGAACTTATCTTCATACTCGCTAATGTTCATTACTCCCTGCCTCAGTCTCTCAAATTGAGAGATCTTCTCGTCTAGGAAGGTCTTTGGGAAATATCTATGAACAAACTCCCGCCGAAAATCTTCCCACGAGATCTCTATTCCAGGTCTATTCTGCTCTTCCATTGTCCACCAATGACCAGCGCTTCCTTTGAGAAGATAGACAGCATGTCTGACCTTCTCAGTTTCAGGGATATTGAGGATTCTGAAAGCCTTCTCCAACTCCGTCAACCACAAATCAGCATCTGCGGGGTCAGCAGTCCCAAGGTACTCGGTAGCTCCGACACGACATAGTCACTCGAACGTCTTACCGATACCTTGTCCTTCAGGCTGGGCTGGTGCCCTAGGTGCAGGCATAGGCATCCTGTCAGTTATGTGTGTCATGGCAGTCATAAACTGCCCGAACATCGTTTGTACTGCTAGGTTACCCATGTCAGCTGGGTCAAACTGGGGTGGCTCCCTGAGTGTCTCAGGTGCAGGCTGTTCTATTTCTGGAACCCTTGCACCGCCTCAAGGTGCACTAGCACTACTCTCTGCCACGTACTCATCTTGTGGCTCAGCCATCCTTATGTATCTTCTTCTCTTGAGGAGCAGAAGATTCTATTAGATAAGGAAGGAATACTAGAGATAGACTCGACTTCCTAAGTCCTATGCCTCTGTAGACTCGGCGAACCTGGAGCTCTGATACCACTTAATTGAAAGCTCTGATCTCCAAACCACGAAATAATCACGATTTAAACTTGAGCGGAAGCAATCGATAATCAGCGGAAGACAAAAATCACGGGAAATTAAAACTTTTCGAGATAAGAGCTTGAAACCACAAACCTTTTCCATAGAAAAAGGATTTAAACTGTATACATCTCTGTCAAATTACTTCTTGAGTAATTATATACAACATGATACAAAATCTCAAGAACTCATGACCAAAACACTCCAAGACCTGAGAGTACAGAGGACATATAGGACTGACTCTAACTACACCACATAGCAGGCTGAATCTCCACCTGAGATTTACTGCTGCTCCTGGTGCTGCTGCTGCAGGGATTGGTCACCTTTAGACCGGTTCCTCCGTCTTCGACAACCACCTAAAAAGTTGAAGTCTACGGGGTGAGACAATTATACATAATGGCCCCAGTGAGAGTTATAACTCTCCACTAGAAGCTTTATAAGCAAACAAAGAATAACTTAAGCAGTAAATGCTTTCAAAGCATTCATTAGCAGTTTTGATAATAAGCAAGAGTTCAACATTTATGAAACATGAAGAACATATACTTTATCCAGTATAACATCAATCAAGTAACTCATAGTTAACTCTAACAGATATACTACGATGTTGATTATGTTTTTCAAACATTATTACGCCCTGTGGAGATGAGGCATACCACTCATACACCAACTGATTGCTGAGAAGTCTCATCAGTATCATACATAGGTCATTAAAAGAGCCGGATTCTTATGATCTCATCTTCCTCAGTCAGTTAGAGGATTGTTTGAAGGACATCTGGCAGGACGTATGCTATTTATAGCTCACCAGGGTAAACTGCACCTTCGCTATGTTTTTCGAGTTACAGTGGCGTTCTGTACTCTCTTCGTCATCGAAAGATTTCTTGATTATCTTTCACCGATGCGGTGTTTGTGTTTACTTTGGGAGAATAGTAATACATCTCACCTTTGGGGTTTGTAGTGAAGGTTTGACGGACTATAAAAATCTACATCAATTCCTACACTAGGATGTAAGGTTCTACACATCCATATACCCCACATACTCAAATGTATGTGATCCAGGAGTTCCCTTGGGAAAACCTGTTTCACCATCATTTAGACTCTGACAATGATGGATCTATGATCAGGGCTCTACATTACACTTGATTAGTTAGGTACATTCAGTATTCTTTTAACATCATACATGGTTCTTCAAACAATAACATTAGCATAACAACTATAAATGAGAATACTAAAATGTAGCAAGCCTAACTCTTTTCAATCATCAGTTCTCAATCATCTCACCACAAGTCATCTGTTAAGCATGACCTTGATGGTATTTATGGCTCTTACAGCCCATAAATCTCAATAGATGTCACTAGCAGTGCATCAAGATATTTCACTTATTCATAAAGCTTAAGACATGCTTTCAATGAATATAGTATTATAATCCAGACCTGGATATGATCATCACCTCATAACAACCTGCAAGGTTAATTCAACTGGTAATAGTAAACAATTCATCAATCAGGGTTTACTTATTCATCTTTCATTTCACCACCCTAGAATTAGGGTTTACTATTCACTCCATGGTGAATTGTACTCATTACATCATCATGTATGAGAAACATCATCATTAAAGCTCTTAAGTAAGATTAAGATTCACTAGTTATCATAATTAGGGTTTCCATGATCTCACATAGGTGGATCATTCCTTACTCATGTACATTCATGTGTATTGAAAGTATCTTACTTAAGTTTCCGCCATAAAAGGGTACTTTCTCTCTCTTAGGATACTTTCTCTCCCCTCTTACTAGTAGATGGTGATAACACCACTCTAGATCAGGTTGGGTTAAGTCCTCATTGACTAACATAAGCCAAAACATCACTATCATGTGATTAGGGTTTGATTAAAACAAGGTTTTACTCCATTAAACCCCTCAAGGGTATTTTAGTAATTTACCTCATGATCACCATCATGGGTCAACTCATTAATCACTTAGTCCCTTAATGACCTAGGTTACCATTAGGGTTTAGATTAGATCATCATTGAATCAATTACATCATCAATTGATTAAGTACAAACCACCTTGAACACCTTCAAACGGTTTCAACCTTCAACCACCAAACGGTCTTGAGACTGTTTGGTTTCAAACGGTCTTGAGACCATTTGCCCTCAAACGATCTTGAGACCGTTTGACCTCAAACGGTCCTGAGACCGTTTGAGTGCGTTGACCATTTTGACTTTCAAATCGTTTGAAGCTCATGCAGTTTGAAACCGTTTAAAGTTGCATCCAAGAAATAAACCCCTGACCTTGGTTTCACTTCCTTCGGCCTCACGTTTTTCTCCATGTTTCCCCTTTTCTCTACCATGTTTTGCTCACAAACACCACAAAGCTCACCCTTCAAGTCCATGGTGAGAGGAGGGTGTTGCTCAAATCAACTTGAGATCGATTGGACCAAACGACCTTGAGATCATTTGAGCCCAAACGGTCTTGAGACCGTTTGGTCCAAATGGGCTCAAACCGTTTGGACCTCCAAAGTGGTTCAAAAGTTACAATTAGTCATGGTTAAGTATGTTGAAGCCCTCAATTGGCCAAAGCCATATTAACCACTTATAAATTGAGTCAATTAGGATGAACCTCAATCACTTGGACACCAAATTAACCCTCAATTGAAAGTCAATTAGGGTTAAGTCCATCTCAATTAGGGTTTCAAATCGGATGGTCATCAATATTCAACAATGTGAATCAATTCAAGGTTGAACCTATCAATTGACCTCCAATTGGGCCCAAACTTGGCCCAAACGGTCTTGAGATCGTTTGGATGACCTCCAAACGGTCTTGAGACTATTTGCCCAAAGTTTGACCAAAAACCAAGTCGGTTGGTTTAGGGTTGAACTCCAATTAGGTCTAAAAATCAGCATTTTTATCAATTCATCAACTTGTTGCAATTGGACCTTCAAACCATTAGATTATCTCAATCCTAGACCTTCAAACGGTCTTGAGTTGTGCCCAAACGGTCTTGAGACCGTTTGGAGGAACCCCCAAATGGTCTTGAGACCGTTTGGGTATTTCAACCCAAAACTCAACAAGATCTATGCTTTAAAATAGTAATTTCAACCCGATTAGGGTTAGGATGTTGAAGTGCCTTCAACTCTCAATTGGTTAAGAATTAATCTTCGATTCTTTGCAGGAATAAAATTCAACATATTACCAACAGACCCTCAAACGGTCGTCCCTTGGTCAACCCTATCAAACGGTCTTGAGACCGTTTCAATCCAAACGGTCTTGCAAGACCGTTTGAGAGCAAACGGTTTGAAACCGTTTGACCTTAAACGGTTTGCAACCGTTTGGACCAAAAGGGTCCAAGGTCGTTTGATAAAGTAGCATAGGAATTCACGCCCATCATCTTCAACCTTGGGTAAGGTCGGTTATTCCACCGTTTTGCTTGCAAAAGTCCAAGGAAGAAGGGAGGTAGAAGAAGAAGTATCATGCTAATTTGCAAGAACTAAGTATGCATATAAAGCAAAGAGTTTAGAGTTATAAAACCCGCCTAAAGGTCGTTCCTTGAGCTCCAAGATTTCAAGCTCCAAGCTTTAATGGCGTCTTTGAGCTCCACAGGTTCGGCCAAGGTGAATTCTCCAAGGAAACGTTGGAAAGGAAAGGCTAGAAAGATAGAGCTAGGTGAGCTAGCCATGAATCTAACCTTGAAAACGAGTTTCCTCCATGAATTCAAGCAAAAGGGATGATCTAAACTTACCTAGAACCCTTGGTCATCCCTCTCTGCTCCAGATCTAGCCTTGGTCGGTTGAGAAAGAAGAGAAGAAGTGAAGGAAATGAAAGGTTCGTTCACTTGTTACAAGGAAAGGGCTTATATACTTCAGGCCTTTTTACACCATAAGGACCTCTAAAGTATGGAATTTACATCTAAGTACCCCCTAGCTCAAGGCACGTCCAAACTCATCTAAACTTATGCAAAGCTCATGAAATCTCAAGATCTAAGGGTAAAGAAAGCCAACTTTCAACTAAGGTACATATATGAAAGGTTTCCATACCCATATTAGGTGATTTTTACCACAAGGATCATTCCACAAGCTACATCTTGATGCCCAAGCTTGGAAAATCCTTCTTACTTCATCATATTTACCCATATGATGTCTTATTATCATAAGAACATCTTAACCTATGAACACTGCAAGTTAACCCCTTTAACTGGGTAATTTGCACATAGGTCCCTGCACCACAAAACAATGCTACAACTTTACATATAAAGGAGCAAAATCGAAAGTAAATGTTCCTGAGGAACTTAATTACATGCCAGGGAGTATTCACAAGTATATAATTACATATTTAGTCAAAACTTCTAGGGTTAGGTTATAACCCAGGTCAGGGATGTTACACGGACCGAGTCAGATCCTAGACTGGTCGGCTGCAAGCCAAACCCAGGCGACCCAGAAAGAAAATTGGGTCGAATCACCCGGCAAGCTAGGAAGCTAAACCGCATACTCAGCATCCTCAAGCCATGTGGCAGACTCGGATTGTCCACTAAAGGTATTAACCTTCAATAAATATGTAGAACTTCAATAATCTATAGTAATTAGCTCGATGATCAAAAAATTACAAATAAACTACCCAAATTCTCAAAAAAGTGAGAAGAATAAGAACGAATCATGATGTTAGTATTTTGATGCTTAAATGATAGTGATATCATGTAAGATATATTACACTTATTTCATAGATAATAAATATCCAAAGATGGCCTAAAATATTGAAGAAATACTAATATATCCATAATCTTGTTTGTAATTTGTATGATGTCAGTGATTATAATGATGATGCATGAATCAAATAAAATGTTTCATAGAGCTTTTCAGGGATAATAACCCTAAATAAAATGTAGAAAATACATATATGGTAAATAAATGATAGAATTTTTTGTATAAGCTCATATCAGTATATGAAACATCATGTTTAATTCTAAGAACATGATGATTCACATAATTCATGTTATATGATGACAATTACTATTAAGGTGATATAAACCCTAATTTGATTAATGAATATGATCTAGGGTTAAAACATGCACACAATGATATGGAAACTAATGGTTATACAATTGTCTCTAATGTGGAATACAACATAAGTAACATCATCATGGATGACAAAAAGAGTAAGACAAGAAATAATGATGGGAATATCATAATGGAATAAGTAAAGCCCTAATGAACTTAAATAGGGTTAACATGATGAGAACCTGATGGTGATATGTATGATCTTGTCTTGATCAGGGTTTGACCAAAGTAATATTTGACATGGTGGATACCTAATGATTAGGTTTGTCCTTCTTCAAGGTACGCTTTACCTCTTACTTGGCTTATTATACAATATTATTGTACTATATTTATAGTAAAATACTTGTCATATGATTTTGGATGAAATCATTATTCATATATGATATCTTGATTGATTTGCAATACTTATGGATATGAACACATCAAACATAATATTTTTGTTCCATTATATGAAAGAACAAAACTATTTGGTAGTATAGTGCTTGGAAGTGACTTAAGTCTTTGGTAGTTGGTCACATTGTACATATATTCTAACTCTTTGGTAGTCAATCATAAAGGCCTTAATCTTGAGCCCCGTGAGAGTCAAGAGAATGTATCAAAACCTTCAGCGGTCAATGCATGGATATATAATGGAAAATGTGCTTAAAATATGTTTTCGCTTTTGTTAATAAACGTCTTCGTTCAACTATGCTTTTTGTTATATATTTCTTTTGTTTCTGTAAAGTATTAGCTTTATCTTATTGCCAAATCTTAGTAATGAGAGGTATATAAAAGATATGTAGGCGTACTCAGTACAATATTCTAGAATATTGAGTTGATGTGTACCACATGTAATATTTTGTTTAGGTTATGAACATCTAATCTTGAAGAACCAGGATAGTTGAGAGTAGTGTCGCGAGTTGATGTACAGGTGGACCTATTATCTAAAGATCTTGTTGTAGATGTAATACATCCATTTGTAAAAGTTTACTATTCAATATGTAATATCAAATGTTGTAATAATTCATGTTGTACTTATATGTTGAATGGTGAACATATGTTGTATCATTTTGTTTTTGTTCACGTGCATGTGCCACTTTGTTCCTCTGACTCCCTTGATTTTCTTCTTCTTGGCCTAGTCTGTGTGTTTGAATTGAGATTCTCACTGAGGTGAGGGTTTCCATTTGGACATCACAAGCATGGTCAAGGTGTTGAAAATCTGGGGATGTCACAGGTGGCATCAGAGCATGAACAATAGCAAAGCCTGACATTTGCTCATTATGCAAATCAAAACTAAAGAACCTTGAACTTTAAAAACATTTAGGGTTAGATTAGTCATCTTTCAGAGACTATATGTGACCTATCCTTCAGGTTAGAACATAGATGTCTGTGAACTAGGTCTAGACTAGTGCTTGTTGTATAGCAAGTCCTATGATGTCATTATTTCCTTATAATTTGGCGGTATGGGATGTTACATTATTTGGAGATGATGTGCATCAAGGGAAGAGAAACCTTTTCCATATGATGCAACTATGTTTTGGGTAGCTACACCAGTCTGTACTTTTTTCTCACCCTTTTCACTAGGTGACATGACACTAGACTCTCTACTATGTGTGGGACACTCATTTTATGGATTTGGTTTTGATTCCGATCTTATGGGACCTCGATAGTTTTTTTTGACGCATGTTTTATCAGAGATAAACTATATGATATTTTATTATATATGTAAGTACTACAAAAATTTGTCCCCACACATGTACGGGTAGAAGGTGGTCATGAAACTTAAGTTAAAGAGAGTGACATCAGTCTAGAAGAGAGAATAGTTCTAGATTAGATGTCTAGAGCCTTGCTAGAATGTGTGATAGTTGGAATAGATTAAATTTGTTTAGATTATAATATATAAACCTTATATATATGATTTAAGATGGTTTATTATGATATATGTTTGTCTTTGAGGACTTAAGTTTAGTTTTGAGAATGCAAGATAATTTTTGATGATGCAATTAAATAGGCTATTATGAGATAAGATGTGTTAAGGTAAGACAAGGTTGTGAGTCAGCATGAGCCTCAAGATCTTTTAGAAAGGAGGACCTCTACTGTTGGGACCATTTAAATGGCTAACTCTAGAGAGTGTGATACCGAGAGGGAGAAGGTCAAAGAACCTAAACTCCAAGATATGATAATTATGAGAAATATGTGTTATGATATGTCCTAAACTAGACTACTCCCAAGTGAATGAGTTAAGTTGCTTTATGCATGATTCCTATAGGATTGTTGAACCCTAGATGTCCTTGGGAGTACCAAACCCTATAGTCAGAGACAGATTGTCTATATTTGTACATGTGAACATGATTATGAGTACCTACCATCTGGGTGAGGGAGAGAGAGCCCCAAGATCTTGGAGGAGGTAAATGATATTAGTATGTTGTGAAGCCTCATGCTTGAGTTGGTAGTTCCTTGTATAATCTAGTGGTTTCATATAAGAGAGAGTTCATGATAAGCATATATCATGGATAGAGAACATGTAAAGAGAACGATGTATCTTGTTTTTGTTGTGCTTATGTGGCTAAAGCTTGTGAATCTATCACCAATGTTAATGGCGTAAATCGAGGACCCTAAACCAAAGAGGGAATATAATGTTAGTTTATGTGCTACTAAAAAAGATGAGTGATCTCAGAAAAACTGAGCATGACACTACCCTCATGTATGTGTCAGGATAACCTAAGTTGGTTTGGATAATACCTTGGTATATGTTTGATGATCTATGTGTCTAAGTTTGTTTAGCACAACTATGATATAATATGTTTTTGTAATCTAATCTTGAGATGTGATACATGAACGTAACATGATGGAAAACCTAGCATCATTTTAATAAATATCAATGTATAAATGGTTAACCATATACATGAATAATGATGATAATGTGTTATAATTGGTTAATCAAGTGATGAAGCCACTAAAAAAGTTTATAACCAAATATGAAAGTCATGTGTAATCATATTAATGACACATGACAAACAAGGTGTTGATATTAGTGCTTAATGAATATGATGTAACAAAAAACACAATATAATGATGATGACACCTTGTTATGATCTATATGGATAAATTGCGTTAATTATAATTAACTCTTACCTAAATGTATAAGTTAATGTTGAAATCTTAATGCTTGGGGGAAATGAGTATGAAAATCCTAATGTGAAAGATGGAATGACATAACCTAAGATTCTAAACCCTTGACCTTATATGAGGGGGTGGTTCATCCTAGATTCTCTTGAAATCACCTAGAAAGGTATAGATATAGTTTAGAACTTTAGTTTTTGGATCTGTCGCACCTAGAACGGTTCCCTACATAAGAACTTTTGACTTTTTCTTGGAATCATAGAATGGCTTAATTTTGAGGGAGCGATTTCTTTTACGATATATATGATGTGATGGACTAGATTTTGGCTTAATTTTGAAGACACAATTTCTTTTAAGTTTTGTAGGATGTGATGGAGTGTACTTTTAGTATTCTTGAATGTCCAATCATATAATCATGTTCATGGAGTTGAGATTCGAATATGCATATGTGTGTTTTGATCATAGATAGGTATTTCCTTTAGTTTGAAAGAAGTTGAAATTTATCTGATGTTAATATCATGAATAATACCCTTAAGTGTGTGCTATTTTAGACTAAGTTGTTGATAAGTCAATTAGTAATAACTAGGCATCAAAATGGAAGAGGATGTAGCTTATGTTCCTATAAATTTGTGATCAAAGTTTCATGAAGTTTTGACACTCTTAGAGGGAGATACTTAGATTTGAAGTAGGCTAAATGAATAATACTTTTAATGTAGTTGGGAGCAATGGTTCATATTTATAAACTTAGACCTAGATGAATGCAATGTCACATGCCTTTAGTTTCTAATTTGAAGAGCCACAAATATAGGCTAGTGGAGACTCCATCTCTGTCGCACATGAGGGACTGACGAATAGGATTATATCTTTGACCTTGTAGTTAGAACAAGGTAGTAGACCAATTGAGGCTATAAGTTTCCCTACCACCATTCACCTAGATCATGGGGTGAGAGGAGAAACTAAGTGAGCAGTTGGTGTTGGATTACTATAACAGGGAGTTAGACCCTTCATTTGTGGTTAGTGAGTAAGAGATGAGGGAGAACACACTTCCAGTTTCTCCCCTTTCTCCATTGCGGCACACAGAACAGAAGGAGGAGAACAAGGGGAAAGAGAGACCGCAATAAGGATCTAAATAGAGGAGAGTCAAGAATGAGACTACATGAGAAGGATGCATGAATTTACAATGAACTTCATTGTCTTGTTCATGGCCTCCAACCTCTAGTTTTCTAGAGACAAAGACCGAGTTCGAGGAGGGATGCAATTTGTTTCCCTCTAATTTTTGGAGCCTCGATGCAGTTTTGGAAGACCCGGCAGTTCTATTGGAGGTTTGGAGGCTTAACCGCACACTCAGTGTCTTTCGAAGCCATGTGGCAGACTCAGATTGGCTGCTAAAGGTAATAACCTACAATATATATGTAGAAATTCAATCATTTGTAGTAATTAGCTCGATGATCAGAAAGTTACAAATAAAGTACTGAAATTCTCAGAAAAATGAGCAGAACAAGAATGAATCATAATATCAGACTTTTGATGTTTAAATCATAGTGATATCATGAAATATATATTACACTAATTTCATATATTACAAATATCAAAAGATGGCCTAAAATTATGAAGAAATGCTAATAGATCCGCAATCATGCTTGTAAATCATATGATGTCAATGATTATAATGTTGATGCATGAAATCATATAAAATGCTTCATATAGATTTTAGGGCTAGTAACCCTAAATAAAATGTAGAAAATAAATATATGGTCAAGAAATGATGGAATATTTATTATAAGCTCATATTTGTATATGAAACCTGAGATTTAATTCTAAGAATAAAATGATTCACATAATTCATGTTATACGATGATGAATGCTTTTGATGTGATATAAACCCTAATTCACTTAATGAATATGATCTAGGGTTAACACATGCACACAATGATATGGAAACTAATGGTCATACAATTGTCTTTAATGTGGAATAGAACAACGGTAACATCATCCCAGATGGAAAAAAGAGTAAGACAAGAAATAATGATGGAAATACTCTAATGGACTAAGTAAAACACTAATGAACAAAAATTGGGTTAACATGATGAGAACCTGATGGTGATATGAATGATCCTATCTTTATAAGGGTTTGACCAAAGTTATAATTGACATGGGGGATACCTGATGATTAGGTTTGTCCTTCTTCATGGTACACTTTACCTCTTACTTGTCTTATTATACAATATTCTTGTGCTATATGTTTAGTAAAATACTTGGCATATGATATTGGATGAAATGATTATTCTTTCATGATATCTTGATTGAATTTCCATAGTTATGGATATGAATGCATCAAACATAATATATTTGTTCCTATATATGAAAGCACTAAACTCTTTGGTAGTAGAGTGTTTGGAAGTGACTTAACTCTTTGGTAGCCTGTCACATTGAACATATGATATAACTCTTTGGTAGTCGATCATAAAGGCCTTAATCTTGATCTCCTTGAGAGTCAAGAGAATGCATCAAAACCTTCAACGGTCAATGCATGGGTATATAATGGAAAATGTGCTTAAAATATGTGTTCTCTTTTTTCAATAGACATCCTTGTTCAAGTTTCATTTTCATTATATATGTATTTTTTCACTGCCAAGTATTAGATCTATCTTGTTGCCAAGTTTTAGTAATGAGAGGTATATAAAAGACAAATAAGCATACTTAGTACAATAGTTTAGAATATTGTGTTGATGTTTACCACATGTAATCTATTATTCAGGTTGTGGACATCTAATCTTGAAGAACCAAGATAGTTGAAATTTGTGTAGTGAGTTGATGTACAGGTGGACCTATTGCCTAAAGATTTTGTTGTAGATGTAATACATGCATATGGAAAAGTTTACCATTCAATATGTAATATGAAATATTGTAATAATTCATTTTGTAACTATATGTTGAATGGTGAACATATGTTTTATGGTTTTGTTTTTGTTCATGTTCTACTTTTCTTCCTCTGACTCCCTTGATTTTCTTCTTCTTGGCCTAGTGTGTGAATTGAATTGAGATTGTTGCCTAGGTGAGGGTTTCAATTTGGACATCACATGCATGGTCAAGGTGTTGAAAATGTAGGAATGTCACAATTTTACACATGCATGCTAGATCCAAAGCTCACACTACTAAAGGAAGGTCGTGCATAAGGTTTAGGGTTCAAACAAGAAGATAAACTAGTCAAGGATCATCACATAAGATTAAACCATGGGCAATGATAGTATCTTTATATTTAGAACTAATTTTTTGAGCTAGTTCTTGTACATGCAAGCTAGGAGTAAGAAACAAACATGGAAAAAGTTATTTAACTCGCTTATAGGTAGAAGATGAAGCTTAGAAAAAAAGGTAGATCGAGGAAAGAAGGAAGAAAACCCTATCTTAATTAATTCACTCGGCCAAGCTAGATCCTTCTCTAAAAAGGAAGCAAAATCCTAGGTCAAGGAAGCAAGAAAGAAGACATGTTCAACCTATAGCTCAACTCCACCATTAATCTGAGAAATAAAAAGAGAGAGGAGGGTACGAAAGTAAGGAAAATGAAGGAAAATAGTGAGATCTCACTTACCTAGGTCAAGAAACAAAGAAAGGAAACTCCAAATGACCTTCGTTAGGTTAGATTCAAACCCTAGGTGCACATGCAAGAAGATCAACCACCTTCTTTTACCTAGAGCTCCTTCTTCTCCACCAAGTAAGTGGCAACAAGATCCAATAGTAAGAAGAAGATGAGGGTATTCCAAAGGGTTCATTTTCATGATTAGAGGGAGGTAAATAAAGCAATGGGTGAGAGGGGAGAGAAGAATGAGGTGTCAAGACCATCTTGTCATGTATCTAAGGTCAAAGAATCACGTCCATGCATACTCATTTGTACCATCAGTTGTGGGAGTTAGGGGAGTCATCAAATCTTGACTCCCATGGTAGCCATCGAGCTCCATAGCATGGTTACCATCATTTGTTGGCATCTTAGGTCACAAGGGTGAAAACCATCCATTTGAGCATTTCTCGAGGTGAACCATTGATCAAGGGAGATAAAGAGGGAAAACCATAGACCATAAAACCTCAAGGGACCACCATTGTCTCCCTACACACAAGAAAGTTCATAGGGAATCAAATAACTAGAAGAACCATCAAATTCTAGCACCAAAGGTAGCTCATCTATGAGAACAAACCCTAAAATCAACCCTGGATAGATGTCACCATCAAACCAAGGAGTATTTAGGATCCCCAAGGTACAACTAACTCAAAAATGATAAGAAAACATATGAGGAACAACAATCATGTGAAAAACTTTAAGAAACCCTACATATGGGTAATTATATAAAAGTCCAAAATAAGCACAAAATTGCATAACTTGCTCAAACAGTGTCCAAAACTAGACCAAACTTGAAAATTAAGTTTGTGACATGATATCTAAGCAATATTAGGGTTTAGTTAAGATTTTAAGAATCTAATTATGATAAGAAAGCATGTTTAACCAAAAAGCAAGGTTAAGGAACTTACAACCATAAACCATAGTAGGGATTTCTCCCCTGAAATCTGATCAGTGAACAAAGACATATACTTCCTACGCATCTCATCCTCTAACTCTGAAGTGGATTCCTCCACACCACGGTGATGCCACTACCACAAAACCTTAACCAAGGCTATATCCTTCTTCTTCAGCTTCTTGACTCTCCTATCCAAGATCAACACAAGACCCTGAACATAGGACACATCTTCATCCAACACAACCTCCACTACATGCAACGTTTGCTATGTATTTGGATGAAACTTCTTCAACATGGAGACATGGAACATAGGGCGCAACATGTGCAACTCTATCAGTAACTCCAACTTGTATACCACCTTTCCAACACGTGAAAAAATAGGATATGGTCCCATAGACCTAGGAGCCAACTTACCCTTCATCCAAAACCTCATCATGCCTTTACAAGGGGAAACCTTAAGGTACACATGGTCTCCAACTTGAAACTTTAAAGGTCTATGATGGTTATCTACATAAGACTTTTGTCTTTCTTGGGCTGCCTACTATTGTTGTATCACCTTGATCTTCTCTATAGTTTGTTGCACTAACTTTTTACCTAAAAGCTAATACTCATCTATCTCATACCAACACAGAGGTGACAAAAAAACCTCCCATACGAATCCTCATATTTTGTCATATTTATACTCCTATGATAATTGTTGTTGTTGGAAAACTCAATTAAATTCATATGTACATCCCAACTACCAAGAAATTTCTTAACACATGCTCTGAAAAGATCTTCCAACTTCTGAATGGTCCTCTATGACTGACCATCTATTTATGGGTGGAAAGATGTACTGAACCTCATTTGTGTCCCGAAAGCTATGTGCAGATGTTCCCAAAGCCTACTTGTAAACTAAGAACCTCTATTAGATACTATGGTAACTAGAATACCATGCAAGCAGACAATCTCATCAACATACAACTGAGCCAACTGTGACAACCTAAATTTTTCTCTCTCCTTCATTATACTATTTCTCTCTCTATTATTAACTCAAATCACTCAACATGAGTTTAATTCCATGACGCGACTTTTGGTGACCCATTTTGATTACTATATGCTCAATTTTGACCATCGTGACATAATTTGCTCATGGACCTAAGTTTTTAGCTCTTAACATATCACCATATTTGTTAGATATTTTGAAGATCATGGCCATAACCTTTTGGCTTAGTAACATGTGTCATGTTGTATGTGATTTAATTATGAATCCAACGGAACAAAAATCACCAGGATCCGAGCTATGAATCCAAAGTTACGGTATTTGGAAGATGACATGATCTAATTTCCTCTATATGCCTTAAGATGTTGGGCCGACCCTACATGGGCCCAACTAGTTTGTGGCCCAAGTGCTTGTTCTATCCTCCCTTTCCTCTTCTGGAAACTAGGGAGGTGTCTAGGGAAAAGGTTCCCCGCCTCCACAGAGTTGAGTAACAGAAGGGGAACAAGGATCTCGAACCCTAGCCTTCCTTATTACTTTATAAACCCTGCCCATCAGATCCTTGCTCCTCTTCTTGTATTTTTTCCTTTGCTTTTCCATCTGGGAACCTCCTCTACTCCCCATCAGACCTGCTGCCATCGATGAAAGGCAGAATCTTTGCCCCTTCATGGCCGTGGCAGGAGCACCGCCTCTTCATGGCTCCAAGGCACCTTTAGCCTCAGCCGCCAGCCAGCTTCTCATGCCTCCTTCTTGCTCTTGCGTGGACATCCCCCCTACCTTCCTGCTGCTTCCACCTGGAACCACCGTGGGGAGATGCCAATAGGCAGCCGCGATCCCTCAGCGCCAAAGTCTTGTATAGTAGTCATGGATCACCCACCGACCTCCGCCCGCTTCTTTGCCGTCTTCCATGGGCGCAACGGCCCTTGCGAAGGTTGGGCGCCACCCTACAACTCTCCCCTGTTCCCATTCGGGAAATAGAGGATCTGTGACCAAGGATCGTGAGGAAGGGGGAGACACTCGCTTGGGCTTGGACCAGAAAGGCCGGACCCAACCAAAAGATCCATGGGCGGCCAAGGCCCAGTCAAGGGACAGACCAAGTTTCTAGCTAAAATAAGGTATTGTTCCCCTTTTCAAGATCAATTCTTTGAAATATGATAACTCCTAGACCATAAGTCCAAAATGCATGAACCTATATATCAAATCGATCAAATCGAAAAGATCTACAACATGAGAATTGTTTCAGACCCTGAATCTTCTTCTAAATCTTTGATAATGATAGATATGTGATCTTTGACTTCTTTGACCATGCTTAATGCATAATTGTGATGAATCTTGAATATTTGATGTATACCTACCCTCCTATCCTTGATGTCAATAACTCTTGTACATATGTGCATATTTTGGAATATGTTTCTTATGACCTAATGTTGTTGATATAAACCATGTCTTATGGCATAATTTGAGCATGTGTCCTAAATCTCGTAATGTCCGCATGAAACCTCGAAATGATATGAAACATGAACAACACTCTTATGATGGACCCTAAATCAATATGAGATCAAAAAATGAACTTACAAGCAACTTGGAACCCACCTTGGCAAAAACCCTAAAATGCATCTAATTAGGGTAATGATGAGAATCTAATGGATATATGTAATCTTGTTGTTAATCAGGTTTGGCCTGTGGCTAGATGGTGAAAGACATGTTAGGTTAAGAATCTCTGAATCAGGTATGGGCCTTATCTAGTTATATGACTACCGCTTTCTTGCTTGAAAAGACATATACTGTATGATTGTTTGTCTATTTTCTCAAATATTGCCATGTAGTATTGCTATGTCTTACTCGATGTTTGCCTCGTCAGTTTTATAACTTGAACACATATATAGATAGAAATCCATTATAATATTGTTGATAAAGGGTTAACTCTTGGTTACGTCCATGACGTCCCTCTCGTATAAAAGGGTTAGCTAAGCTTCAGCACCCTTACGGATCCTTCCGACGGGAAGATGGTCAAAGGCCTTAAACATGCTTGATATTGTTGGTATAATGGAGTGAAATGACATAAAATATGATTTCTCATTTGTTATTTAATTAACATGTTTATTCTTGTTCGTTTAGTCTTGAAATCTTTTCAAAATTATGCAAAGCTTATACATATATGTATCTTTCTGCCCCATACTCAACACCTCATGTGTTGACCCATTTATCATATTTTGTTTTTAGGTTCAAAGGTGGCTAGAAGGTTGATGGGCTTGGTGAGCTACGCTAGGTGTACTTATTGTAAGATCCAGATATAGTATACATGAGCAGACTTGTACAAAGTGACTCTTGAATATGTAATTCAAATCGTGTAATATAATGATGTTGCTTAATTTGTACTTGTTGAATGTTGAGACTATGTTGGTTCCTTTATCTTGTTATATGTTCATGTGTTCTAAGCTTTACGCTTACGCATGTCACCATTGGTATTCATTTGGTTCATGGGACTGGGATTCCGGTTCCGTGTCTGTGACGTCCCCGGATTTTCTAAAACTTAATCTGATGTGTGACGTCCAAATTGAAACCCTCACCTCAGAGAGAATCCCAATTTAAACACCCCACACTAGGCTAAGAAGAAGAAAATCAGAGGAAGTCATAAGGAAACAATCAGTAGCACATGTACATGAACAATAATAAAACCATACACACATGTTCACCATTCAACATATAATTACAACATGAATTGTTACAACATTTGATATTACATATTGAACAACAAACTTCTACATATACATGTACTACCACTAAACTATAGGATCTTAAGACAACAGGCCCACCTGTACATCAGCTCGCCACACAACTCTCACTATCCTAGATCTTCAAGAGCATAAGCACAACCTAAACAAAAGATTACATGCGGTACAGGTCAGCACAATATTTCAAGAATATTGTACTGAGTACGCCTACGTGTCTTTTTATATACCTCTCATCATATCTTGGCAATAAGATAAAACTAATACTTGGTAGAAATAGAAGAATATAAGAAAAGTGTATACTTGCACAAAGATATTCATTAACAAAAGAGAACACATATTTTAAGCTTATTTTCCATTATATCATCAAGGCATTTATGATCACTACCAAAGAGTTGGATCATATGTACATTGTGACCATTACCAAAGAGTTGGGTCCAAGCACACTACCAAAGAGTTGGTGCTTCCATATGTACAATGTGACCACTACCAAAGAGTTTGGTCACTTCCAAGCACACTGCCAAAGAGTTGGTGCTTTCATATAATGGAACAAAGATATTATGTTTGATGTGTTCATAGCAGTAAGTATAGAAAATCAACCAACATATCTTACAAGAACAATCATTTCATCCAATACCATATGCCAAGTATTCTACTACACATATAACACATGCATATTGTATAATAAGCCAAGTAAGAGGTAATAGCATACCTTCCAAATAGATAGATCATACTAAACACATATCACTGATGTCAACTATAAGCTTGGTCAAAACTGATCAAAATAAAACCATATACTATCATCAGGTTCTCATCTTATTATATCTCATCTTAACCCTAATTATGTCCATTAGGGTTTCTCTTATCTCATTATGGTATTCTCATGATTACTTGTATTCTTGTCTTGTGATTATCTCACTGATATCACTTTCCATATTACATCTCATTGTCAAAGTTCATCATCTGAACATATTAACATTATGTCACACGTTAACCATAGGTTATATGCATTACTCAAATTAGGGTTTATATCATATTAAGAGCAAACATCATCGTATAACATAGATTATGTGTATCATATTAAACTCATATTTAATTCTGAGGTTCCAGATACTGATATGAGCTTACTCTGTAAATTTCATCATTTATTGACCATGTATGTATTTTCTACATTTTCTTTAGGGTTATTAGCCCTAAATAGCCATATGGAGAAAATTACATAATTACATGCATCAACAACATAATTTCTGACATCATATGCATTCTAAACATTATTTTATACTTACTGACATTTTTCCATAATTTTAGGTCTTAGTTTATTATTTATTATACATGAAAAGACCATTATACATCTTGCAAGATATCACTGAGATTTAAGCATCAAAATCCTGATATTATCATTCCATGTTGTTCTGCTCATTTTTCTAAGAAAAACGGTATATTATATGTATTTTTTGATAAGTGTGCTAATTACTGTGATTTATTGAAGAACTAAGCAAATTCTGGGATTTTACCTTTTAGGGCCAATCACGTGTTGCCACGTGGCAGGACGCTCCCCTTTGCTGGCGGCCAGTTCTTCCTGGTTCAACATTGTTCACGAATAATTTCTGGCTGGTCTGGTCTGGGATTGAGCAATTCACTGCTATCGGACCCGGTTCCTTCTTCCCCCCGTTTCGTTCTCTCATGTGATCTCGACCTGGGCGCAAGTGGAGGATATGTTCCTCCGAAAAACAACCGCCGCCTCGTGACTCCTCCACGCCATCTCCACCTGCACCTGATGCCGCCCACCAAAATGAGCGCTACCGCCGCGAAGCCCAGATCCGCTGAGCAACGATCCTCAGGTGGTGCTAGGTCTGGGTAACAACTCTTCCTCCTCATGATTCCATGCAATCTGTTCGCGTGAGATAGAAATGGAGTCACCGCTGTGATGTGCTCCTTCGGCGAGCAACACGCTCTGCCTCGGCTTCCACTTCACGTAACCCTTCTCGGTTAACACAGCTCCCTAGCTCTTCCCCTGTAGGGCGCCGCCGCACATAGGGAGGGCGACATGGACCCCTGCTCCCTCAAGCTCTCCGTCGAGGGTCCTCCGTCTGCTAACTGCGGATGCGCAAGGGACTTCGGTCAGGCCACCTCTGCTCTTCTGGCCTCTCTAGATCGCCACCCGAGTCTCCTGCTTGTGGCTCAGAGATCCAACCGCAAACATGCTCCGCCAAAGCCTCCTCCTCGCAGACTTCTTCAGGTGCCTGTAATCTTCTTCCTATTCCATCTCTTCCATCGGTCTCTCTTTTTCTAGCTCCATTACTATTCTCACCTGCACTGTAACCTCCTTCGAACTCTCACTGTGAGACGCGGGGGAGATATCTGAGGAAGTGGAAGTCTGGCTCGAACTGCTCTATGCTAGTACTCAGGGATCAACTAATCATAAGAGTCAGTTGTCTCCCCACGTTCGCGTCATGGCGAAAAAGAAAGGAACACGACTTCCCTCTCCACGATCTCCATTGACAGGAGTTAAAGGATCGTCCAATCACATCAAGGGCTAGGATTCACATCCTCATGGCCGATCCATGGCATCAAAAAGGATTGTCCAACATTTACACATCGTCAAGGGCAGAGTGACATATCCATTGTTTAGAAATTTAGGCAAACAACTTATATTTTCATCCAAAAGCATTATAATGCATCTGATATTTAAACCATTTCAAACCTAAAAGGCACCCTCTAGGAGCATCCAAATGCCACCAAATTTTAACCATAGCTCCCACACCTCTCGAGCTACCTTATATTAAAATTCGATGACAAAACGCATCTGTTGGACCACTCAATAAAATTCCTCAAAAATGCATTAAAAGAGAGATCTTAAACATTATATAAATCTCAAACAACATTCCAACTTACTAAAATACTTGAAACTCTCATTATAACTCAAGATATGGATTCTAATATGTTATTGGAGATTTATGTATTTCAAAAACCCACTCCATCACATCCTACACACCTTAAAAGATATTTTGTCCTCGAAATTAAGCCAGAAAACCCACTTTGTCACATCATATACATCTTAAAAGAACTTTCGTCCTCGAAAGTTAACCATACTCATACTCCAAGGAAAACTACCATGTCTTCATCCACATGTAGCAAACCACTCTATGTGAAACATATCCACAAACGTTACCAAGAACCATGTATCCAAAGCACTATTAGGGGATTTTACAACTATCTTGGTGCACAAACACTCCATTCAAGGTTAACTTAAGGTTATGTCATTACATATCTCATATATCAGGGCTGCATCCTTATCTTAACCTGTGCATTAGGATTCCCACATCATATTACCATGTTCTAAATGAGTTAACTAAGATTAACTCATGCGTCAAGGTGTCATAATCATTATGTTGTGCTAATTGTCACATTATATTTTTCATCTTTATTATGCACTAAGATTAACACATCATGTAACATGCTTCATTCACATGATCTTATTTCATTGCTCGTAATAAATTGCAGCATTTATTAATGATTTCTCACAAGATTAACTAACACTATCACATTATCATCATTATTCATGTATATATTTAACAATGCATGCATTGATATTTATTAAACCAAATCTAGGTTTACATCATATCATGTCTATATATCACATCTCGAGATTAGATCACATCTTACATATATTATATCATGGTTGTGTTAAACAAACTTATGTGAGTGGCTAAAGAACATATATCAAAACTTTATCTAGTCTAATTGAGGTTCTCTTGACCTGTATCATGAGGGTAGTGTCATGCTCAATCGCTCTGAGCTAACTCAACTCTATGAGTATCTCATAAACAAAAACTTTATCTTCCCTCTTTTGGGGTTACCAGGTCTACCTCATTGACACTAGTTGATTGCTTTACTAGATCTAGCCACATAAGAACCAACCAAAACATGCTATGACATACTCTTCATAGGTCTTTACTCATGAGACATGCTTACTTGAAACTCTCTTATATGCACCACTAGATTCCTATGTGGGAAACCACCAACCCGAGCATGAGGCTTCACAGAAACTAACATAGCTACCTCCTCCAGGGTCTTGGGATCTCTCCCTCACCCAGATGACATGCACTCATATCCATGTTCGCATATGTACATGTAACCAGCCTCTCTCTATCTCTAGGGTTTGGTCCTCCCAAGGACATCTAAGGTTCAACAAACTATAGGAATCGTGCATAGAGTGACTCAACTCAATCACTCAGGAGTATTCTAGTTTAGGACATATCATATCACATATTTCTCATCATGTCATAACTTGGAGTCTAGGTTCTCTGACCTTCTCCCTGTGGGTCTCACTCTCACTGGAGTTAACCCTGAAACTGGTCCTAACACTAGAGGTCCTCCTTTGTAAAAGAGCTTGAGGCTCATGCCGACTCACAACCTTGTCTCAGCTTAGCTTATCATATCTTATAAAATCCTAGTTACTTCCATTATCATAACTTATCTCAAATTCTAAAAACTGAACCTAAGTCCTCAAAGACAAACATATATTATCATATATTATCTTATGTCATCTATGTAAGACTTATATTGTATCATTAAAACTTATCATCTATTCCATCTATCAAAAAGGCTCTAGACATCTAATCTAGAACTACTCTCTCTTCAAGACTGATGTCATTCACTTTCACATAGGTTACATGACCACCTCCTACTCGTACATGTGTGGGAACACATTTTTGTAATACATATATATATTAAAATATTATATAGTTTTTCTCCGATAAAACAAGCGTCAGAGAAAACTATCGAGGTTCGATCCGTTTGGAATCAAAAAACAAATCCTGAAAACGAGTGTCCCACACATAGTAGAGAGTCCAGTGTCATGAAAACTAGTGAAAAGGGTGAGAACATGGTGTAGACTAGTGTAGCTACTCTAGACAACGAGTGCCATATGTCTAGGGTTTCTCTTCCCTTGATGCACGTCATTTCCAAATAGTGCAACGTGCCATACCGCTGCACTACAAGGAAAGAACGACATCTAGGGACTTGCTACTCAACAAGAACCAGTCTAGACCTAGTTCTAAGACATCTAGGTGCTAACCTAGAGGCTAGGTCAGATCTAGTCTCTAAAAGATGACTAATCTAACCCTAACAGATTATTAAGTTCAAGGTTCTTTAGTTTTGAGTTGCATAATGAGCAAATGTTAGGCTTAACTATTGTTCATGCTCTGATACCACCTGTGACGTCCCCGGATTTTCTAAAACTTAATCTGATGTGTGACGTCCAAATTGAAACCCTCACCTCAGAGAGAATCCCAATTTAAACACCCCACACTAGGCTAAGAAGAAGAAAATCAGAGGAAGTCATAAGGAAACAATCAGTAGCACATGTACATGAACAATAATAAAACCATACACACAAGTTCACCATTCAACATATAATTACAACATGAATTGTTACAACATTTGATATTACATATTGAACAGAAAACTTCTACATATACATGTACTACCACTAAACTACAGGATCTTAAGACAACATGCCCACCTGTACATCAGCTTGCCACACAACTTTCACTATCCTGGATCTTCAAGAGCATAAGCACAACCTAAACAAAAGATTACATGTGGTACACGTCAGCACAATATTTCAAGAATATTGTACTGAGTACGCCTACGTGTCTTTTTATATACCTGTCATCATATATTGGCAATAAGATAAAACTAATACTTGGCAGAAATAGAAGAATATAAGAAAAGTGTATACTTGCACAAAGATATTCATTAACAAAAGAGAACACATATTTTAAGCTTATTTTCCATTATATCATCAAGGCCTTTATGATCACTACCAAAGAGTTGGATCATATGTACACTGTGACCACTACCAAAGAGTTGGGTCCAAGCACACTAACAAAGAGTTGGTGCTTCCATATGTACAATGTGACCACTACCAAAGAGTTCGGTCACTTCCAAGCACACTGCCAAAGAGTTGGTGCTTTCATATAATGGAACAGAGATATTATGTTTGATGTGTTCATAGCAGTAAGTATAGAAAATCAACCAACATATCTTACAAGAACAATCATTTCATCCAATACCATATGCCAAGTATTCTACTACACATATAACACAAGCATATTGTATAATAAGCCAAGTAAGAGGTAATAGTGTACCTTCCAAATAGATAGATCATACTAAACACATATCACTGATGTCAACTATAAGCCTGGTCAAACCTGATCAAAATAAGACCATATACTATCATCAGGTTCTCATTTTATTATATCTCATCTTAACCCTAATTATGTCCATTAGGGTTTCTCTTATCTCATTATGGTATTCTCATGATTACTTGTATTCTTGTCTTGTGAGTATATTACTGATAGCATTTTCCAGATTACATCTCATTGTCAAAGTTCATCATCTGAACATATTAACATTATGTCACACGTTAACCATAGGTTATATGCATTACTCAAATTAGGGTTTATATCACATTAAGAGCAAACATCATCGTATAACATAGATTATGTGTATCATATTAATCTCATATTTAATTCTGAGGTTCCAAAATCTGTTATGAGCTTACTCTGTAAATTTCATCATTTATTGACCATGTATGTATATTCTACATTTTCTTTAGGGTTATTAGCCCTAAATAGCCATATGGAGCAAATTACATAATTCCATGCATCAACAACATAATTTCTGACATCATATGCATTCTAAACATTATTATATACTTACTGACATTTTTCCATAATTTTAGGTCTTCATTTATTATTTATTATACATGAAAAGACCATTATACATCTTGCAAGATATCACTGAGATTTAAGAATTAAAATCCTGATATTATCATTCCATGTTGTTCTGCTCATTTTTCTGAGAAAAACAATATATTATATGTATTTTTTTGATATGTGTGCTAATTACTGTGATTTATTGAAGAACTAAGCAAATTCTGGGATTTTACCTTTTAGGGCCAATCACGTGTTGCCACGTGACAGGGCGCTCCCCTTTGCTGGCGGCCGGTTCTTCCTGGTTCAACATGGTTCACGAACAATTTCTGGCTGGTCTGGTATGGGATTGAGCAATTCACTGCTATCAGACTCAGTTCCTTCTCCCCCCGTTTCGTTCTCTCACGCGATCTCGACCTGGGCGCAAGCGGAGGATCTGTTCCTCCGAAAAACAGCTGCCGCCTCATGACTCCTCCACGCTGTCTCCACCTGCACCTGACGCCACCCACCAAAACGAGCGCTACCGCCGCGAAGCCCAGATCCGCTGAGCAACGGTCCTCAGGTGGTGCTAGGTATGGGTAACAACTCTTCCTCCTCATGATTCCATGCGATCTGTTCGCGTGAGATAGAAATGGAGTCACCGCTGTGATGTGCTCCTCCGGCGAGCAACACGCTCTGCCTCAACTTCCACTTCACGCAACCCTTCTCGGTTAACACAACTCCCTAGCTCTTCCCCTGCAAGGTGCCTCCGCACATAGGGAGGGCGACATGGACCCCTGCTCCCTCAAGCTCTCCGCCGGGGGTCCTCCGTCTGCTAACTGCGGATGCGCAAAGGACTTCGGTCAGGCCACCTCTGCTCTTCTGGCCTCTCTGGATCGCCGCCAGAGTCTCCTGCTTGTGGCTCAGAGATCCAGCCGCAAGCATGCTCTGCCAAAGCCTCCTCCTCGCAGACTTCTTCAGGCGCCTGCAATCTTCTTCCTATTCCATCTCTTCCATCAATCTCTCTTCTTCTAGCTCCATTACTATTCTCACCGGCACTGTAACCTCCTTCGAACTCTCACTGTGAGATGTGGGGGAGATATTCGAGGAAGTGGAAGTCTGGATCGAACTGCTCTACGCTAGTACTCAGGGATCAACTACTCATAAGAGCCGGTTGTCTCCCCACGTTCGCGTCATGGTGAAAAAGAAAGGAACACGACTTCCCTCTCCACGATCTCCATTGATAGGAGTTAAAGGATCGTCCAATCACATCAAGGGCTAGGATTCACATCCTCATGGCCGATCCATGGCATCAAAAAGGATTGTCCTACATTTACACACTAGAACAGATGTTACAATCTGCTAGGGTCATGGCTCATGTACAAACCTCATGCGTTAGAGTGAACATTCTTACGTATTAGACAACCCTCACAAAATCAGCCTCATGCAAAAGGGGGTCGCAGAATCGATGAGCTAAGGTCAGGACCCTAATAGAAAACTACTGACAGAGTGAATATAAAGCTATAAAGTATTGTGTGGCTGCTGGAAAGAATAATTAATGAATACAGCTATATATACAGCAGATGAACAACAATATATAATACAAACGAACTGAAACGTATAACTTCTAAAAGTAAAGTCATTAATAACTCACAGCAATATTCTTTATTTCTTTAATAAAAAATTTCTTACATAGGGGAGGACCTGACCAAAGCCCCTTCAATTAAAATACAACTCATGGTTTCCCAACGGAAAGGCTATATGTTTACCAGATCTAGCTTTGGTCGATCACAGGATCTAGAACATGTCAGTTAGTTGGTCATGTTCGTGGATGCAACAACTCTTCATTTGCTATTTTTGTTTTTTGCTGACGTCGAACAACTTCATCTTCATTGGCCCTTGATTAACAGTGACTGTTTATCCAGATGGACGCCTGGATCTTATGCTGCATTTACAAGAAAGTCCTGGAAGATCCCGTGATGCTACCTGCAGCAGATTCTTATCCACATACTGCTACGCTGCAAGCATTGCACATGTACATGCTCTGTAATATCCAAGTCAATGTCTGGATCAGTCTTTGACATCATTTATTCAGTTGGTTACCCAATTGACAACCAAAACATGAACTGCAGTAAGAACAATACTTATAGATGTTTTATTTTGAGCAGTTATTGATGGCACGGCTATAACAAGACCATTGGCATACTTATTTGGGTCTGATACAATCACAGTATTGTGGCTCAGCTTCTTGCTTGGTTATGAGTGGCCTGCTGCGATCGTTAAGAAGACCCATGCACTTGAAGCTAGCCTCTACAATGTTACCCAATATACTGACATATTTTAGGCCATTATGCAGCGATACAATGAGTCTGCTTATTGGACCTAGCTAGGATATATATAGCTCGATCGGTTGCCAGCTTTCGTTCTGCGCGGATGGCTTTTGGAGAGGTTGTTTATGGCTGGCACTGCTTGAATGAGTTCTTCCTGGCAGCTGCAAGGATGGTCTTGTCTGCGGCAATGAAGAAGGCAGATCCGGCCACTGCGCATCAAATTGAGGCTTAGCATATTGTAAGAACAACCCTCAACATAATGAATGGATGTTAAAGAAAAAGACTATAAACTGTCGGCGCGTGGGTCTTTTTAGTTGTACCTGTGGAGATGATGAGAGCTTGAGTGGTGGGATTCAGGTTGGCCCTCGCCCAAGGAAGCATCCTCACGCTAGCCATCTGTGGATATATATATATGAATGTTCGATCAAATAAGAAGATTTCAAAGAAAGGTGATTTAAAAAATAAACGAAATGCTGGGATATACTCACAGTGGGCACAGCAGATGCAACTGTTGCTACCACGGTTGCTTTTACCCCAGCCATGATTCCTTCTGCAAAAGAAAAAATAGAAAGTCGTTAGCACTTTGTGAATACAGTGCCTACCCACAGCAAATTAAAGCAACACCATGCAACTTTAATATGAAGAAAGGAATCCAAAAAAGACAAATGGATGATAGTTGATCGATCGTTGCAGTATGCATTTCAAACTTCTGACAAAGAACTAAGGATTTATTACAGAACTTGACCCAGCTGTATCCTCTGCTTCAAAGTACTTGACCGTGACATGATGATCAAGTAATAGTTGACTGGATTGTCAAATTTCCTTGTAAACTGAGATTACAATTACAACTTAATGTACCAACCATTAGCTTCTGCATATACAATCCACTATGAGACGCACATCTGCAACCATTTCAGATTGGGAAAACGCATAATACATCACTTTATTTTGCTTCAAGTGGTACCAAACATGTCAAAACCATACTCATATCCCTTTTTGGATCTGTTTCACACGCATATTATTTCTTTTTTAGCTAGTACTCTTATCCTTTTCATAAACCTTTACCTCAGTATAACCCTCACATGTATTCTATCTTGCTCTATTCTTCACCCAAACTATTAACTAGTCACATCCCATTAGGAGCAGAAAGGAAGTTGGGCATTGACATTGACATTGACATTGAAAGGCAATGAGAACTGCATTAATTCACAAAGAAGGGGACCCAATGAGAAATATTCTAACAATGGTTTTAACAACATCAGTAAACTTATTTATTCACTGACAATGATTAGAAGCATATGATTTCTAGCAATCATTAGTTTAAATTATGCAATGTGCAAGTATGGAGGAGAAAGTAAATAGAATAATGACACACATACCTTGTCTGCTTGCACTATGAGAAGAGTACAATTGCTTCATTTCTCGCTTTGAAGACTACATGTTCATCCAGAAAGAGAGTGTCGAAACATGGTGGTGGGAGGATGGCAGAGAGGAGATGGAAATAATCACTTCATGGAGAAAGGATTCTGATAGTCACTGCTCCAAATTTGAAATATGTAGATAGATGCACTGTCCATTATAAGTTCCTTGACATCTAGATTCCCATGTAAGTTTTACTACAAGATCAAAAAGGATTACCATGGTAAGTAAACTTGGCATAGATAAGCAACAAAAAACATCATGTATATGTTTCTTGAAATGAATTTGAAGAATGAAATAAATAAAGAATACCTAAAATCTTTTCATACTAGAGAATAAGTACCTCAATCATGTTTGATTAGAACTCATCAGAACATATCATTTGACAATGCCAGACTAGGTACTTCATAATCTGTCCTACATGTCTCCAGTTCCCCTACACTTAATACATGTTAGAATGTCTAAAAGATAAATGTGAAAGACGATAGGAACGAAAAAGAAAGGGAACTATTACCATGGTAGTTTCACACCACTCAAAGTACAAATACGTTTCATTATATGATAATCAAGATTCCTATGATTGAAATTGCATAAGCATAACATAATACTAATGTGCTGTTTCAACATGATATATTTCTCAACACCATATAACACCTATTTTTCAAAATACACATGTATAGTAGTTGTGACTTACATTTACAAAATGTCACATTTCACAAGTTAGACTTTTACATGTATCATTTAGTCTTCTACTAAAATTAAACTAGATAACATGCATGCTTCTAGAACACAACTTAAAGGCATGTATTGTTGACAAAAAATGACCACATCTTAATTTGTAGTGTCTAGTCTTTATGAGAGTGTTGCATGTGAGAACCCATCCAAATGTTGTTTGAGTGTTCTGCCTGAGAACTTGGCCCATCCTCATTACTATTCGATCCTCGAGCATGAGAAGAACTTGACCTATCCTGTAATTATGCAACATAAAAGAGTTGGTCAAGTTCCCTTCAGCCCAACTTATAATGCATGATAAGAGTATGATGTCATTAGTTTAGGATCTCAACCTGTCCCATCATATGTGCCATCCTACGTTTTGCATTGGCCAATTCTTGAGCATGAAATGCAGTTTCCTTTTCAATCTCTTGATAGGTTTGTTGAGCCATCTCCATCATAGCGGCCTCTTTCAGCAGTTGTCGTGTCAAACCATGACCATAACCTCTTTGGTAGCCACCATGATGATCCCCATATACATGATCCACTACTGGAATAAATTCAAGGGGATTATAACTATCTTGCACATTTCTTCTTAGCGCTTCAGCTTGAACTTCCTCCTACAACAAGTATGCATGAGTATTACTTGGTAAGAAATAAATAGATCATGAATTATCTCATACAAGTATGGATATAACTCACCATCTTTGTCTTGGTATTTTCATCTGGAAATTCCCCCTTCTTATTTTTATGTGCAATGATGTATGTATGACAATCAGATGCTTCATGGCCCTCTAGCATCTAATGGAGGAAAAATAGACATTAAGAAGTGTGTGAAAATATTAACTTAAACTATAATACATACCAGTTCAAATTGTTTTCTTCGCATTGACTTGCTCCCTAATGTACAAGTAGGTCTTATATTGGCACGATTAGTTACATTCTGTTGTGCCACTAACTGCATATGAAAACAAAAATTTAATATACAAATATTACAATTGGTTAAATGCCAATTGAATCTAATCAAACATTTATGTTACCTTTGTTTCCTCCTTGCTCCAGTATATGAGCAAATGATGCCATTGTTCTTGACTAACTCTTGATTCAGGTGAAAATTGAAGCTGCTCTGGAGTCAAAGTAGATAACCACTTCTTTAAATTGTGTCGGTATGTAGTGACACTATTTTGTACTCTTGCTTCGCACCACCTCATAACACAATACATATTTGGAGTAAATTTAGTTTCATGACTCTTAAATCTGAAGAGTTTCTGATAGAAAATTGATAGTTAGATGCGAATGAAAGAATGATAGATTAGAAATGTAAATGATGATAATGAGAAAAGGAAATATAAATCACAATATGAAGACATAAATAATACCTTAACTTCTACCCAAACAGCAAGGAAATTTTTGTCTTGTAAATCTGTCCATTGGAGGTGCAATGGAAAGCTATCACTTTCTCTAGCCTTTAATCCTAGAAATCTTACTAGAATACCACCTTCAACACCCACAGGAACATTTTTAAGTGTCCAACAATCATGATGTGTTTTCCCCAATGGAGGCTTGATGGATTTATAGCCTGTCCACCCACGACCTTTCTTTTCTTTCATCTCACGAGAATCATTATTTTCTAAAAACAAAGAATTTCATATTACAACTTTGCCATTAGAAAGATAGAGACACAGAGAAAGAGAGGATACTTTTCAAACAATATACCAGTATATTTTTCAAATGTGGCTCGACGACTGCGCTTTCGGGTATGGTATGACATGTTTTCTATATCTTCCTGTTGTTGGCTCAGACATCTTTCAGTGTCAACACCGAGTCTTACGCTTTCTACATGTAAACACATGTATATTGACACAATAATATATGCAAAAATAAAAACATTGATAGAAATTATAAGCAACACACCATCATTTGTATTTTTAGAAAAATATGTCCCTCTACTTTGAATCTCTGGGGACCTTGGCATTTGATTAGTGAAGCCCCCTTCTCCACTTAACGTTATATGATCCTCAACAAATGTAGTTGGAACTTGATGAAGATGGCTGAATCCATTATCTAAAGCATAACAACACCAAAATACTTTATCATGTAATAAGCATCATAGACATTCTACTTAAAGAGAATCGGAGATTTAGTACTTCATTTTTTCAACAAGCGATATATTCCAACAACAAAAATACAATCATTTAAGACAATACCTGTAACATGGTCCTCAACAAGTCTAGTGCAGCCTTGGCCAACTTCAAAAGCTCCATTTCTCAAAGGCCTACCATCTTCAAAGTTTCCCAAATACTCCAAATCCTTACTTTTAATCTCTAGGTGGTTAGGCACCTTATAATTTGGAGAATGCACTTCTTTTGTTCCTACCAAAATTCAATGTATAAATGAAATATTTAAAAACACATGAATATCTTGTCTAAATAGACTACCTATGACATAACATTCAACATCTTTAGTGGAGATTTTTTTCAACATTATACCCTAATACAACACTAGTATGACCTAGGAAAACATAACTTAGATATTATATTATTGTTGTTAATAATTGGAATTGTAGGAGATTAATATGTTACCATTAGCTGTAGGTGGTTGAGGATTTTTCTTCATAATTTGAGCTTTTTCTTTAGCTGAACCTGTTATTTCAAAAATAATTTCCATGTAAAAATTGTATACAACAAAAGTAAATAGGATACACATTTAAAACAACCACTTACATGATATGGCATGTAAAGATTGGGCATTAAATCCAGAGGATTCAACTCTACATGGTGTTGAGTACTGAGAAAGGTTGTTTACTTGATGATCTATAGTTCAATATGTGTCAACTTTTCTACCACAATGCAATGAGATATATTAATATTAATGCATTAATAACATAAGGAAACCCACCATCTTCGATAATTCTCAAAAAATCCATTGCTTTAATTTGAATCTCTTGGGGTGTAGCAACCTTATAAGTGGGAGGACATACTTCTCTTGTTCCTGCAATATTTAAATTTGATAAGTATATATGAAGTATTTCATAAGTAAGAGATTTCTTTGGTGCTGTTTGAAAAGAATAGACAAGGGATTTGCTTATAGATGTAATTAACTAATGAGAAAGGTTATTGAGTTCATGATCTACATGCCAAACTTGTATTTTGCATATTCTTTTGCAACATATTAAGAAATATTAATGACAACATATCTAGAAAGAAAACCCACCTTTTTCAACGGCTCCCAAAAAGTTTGTTGCTTTACTTTGAATATCTAGGGGATTAGGTACCTTGTAAGTAGGGGAACGTACTTCATTGGTGCCTACAATAATAAAATAGGGTAAGTATAGATGAATCATTTGGCAACATTGAGCACCTTGCCCAAATATCCTACCTGTAACATAATGATCACCATCTATTGTGGAGCCTTGGACAAACCCTAGTGAAACTTTCTTATGACCTAAAAACATATACTTTTGAGATTATTCTATTGTTTTACATAATGCAATGATATATATTAATATTAATGTATTAATAAAATGAAAAAAACACCATCTTCAATGATTTTGAAATAATCCATCGCTCTACTTAGAATCTCTTCGGGCGTAGCAACCTTATAAGTGGGAGAACATATTTCTCTTGTTCCTGCAATATTTAAATTTGATAAGTATATATGAATTATTTGATAAAAAAACTAACATCTTGTCAAACACACCACCTATAACACAATGTCCAACATCTCTAGTAGAGCCTCTTCCAGCATGACACTCTTATACAAACTTCTTATAACTTAAGAAAATCATAAGTAAGAGATTTCTTTGGTGTTGTTTGAAAAGAATATCCAAGGGATTTACTTATAGATATAATTGATTAATGAGAAAGGTGGTTGATTCATGGTCTACATGCCAGACTTGTATATTACATATTATTTTGCAACACATTAATAAATATTAATGACAACATATCTAGAAAGAAAACCCACCATTTTCAACAGTTCCCAAAAAGTTCGTTGCTTTACTTTGAATCTCTAGGGGATTAGGTACCTTGTAAGTAGGGGAACATGCTTCATTGGTCCCTGAAATTATAAAACTCAATAAGTATAGATGAATCATTTGGCAACATTGAGTATCTTGCCCAAATGTCCTACATGTAGCATAATATTCACCATCTCTTATAGAGCCTTTGCCAGAACCAAGTGAAACTCTCTTATGACCTAGAAACACATACTTTTGAGATTATTCAATTATTTTCTACAAGTCAAAATGTACGAGAATAACATGTTGTTACCATTTCCTTTAGCCACTAAAGGGTTTCTCTTAAAATTTGTGACTTTTTCTTTAGGCACACCTATAATTCGGAAATTTGATGCCATATACAAAGTTATATAAAACATAAATAAATAAGATAACCATTATAAGAAACCACTCACATGCAACATTATGCTCAACATCTCCAACGAAATCTTTACCAACTTGAGACCTTAATGCAACACTCTTGTGACCTAAACAATGCCCATCATTGAAATTACTTTAGTGAATAAAAATATATATTAAAAGAAATGCAAAAATTAAAATATTTTGCAATACAAAAATCTTGTTAAAACTAACTACCTGCAACATTATGCTCAACAACTTCAGTCGAGTCTTTGCCAACTTGAGACCCTAGTGAAACAACCTTATGATCTAAAAAACACCCAACATTGAAATTATTTCAGCAAATAACCAAATGTATTAAAAGAATTGCAAAAATAAAACATTTCAAAATACAAAAATTTTGTAGAAACAAACAACCTGCAACATTATGCTTAACAGCTCCAGCAGAGTCTTTGCCAACTTGAGACCCTAATGCAACACTCTTGTGACCTAAACAACACCCATCATTGAAATTATTTTAGTGAATAACAATGTATATTAAAAGAAATGCAAAAAAAAAATATTTTGCAATACAAAAATCTTGTTAAAACTAACTACCTGCAACATTATGCTCAACAACTCCAGTAGAGTCTTTGACAATTTGAGACCCTAGTGCAGCTACCTTATGATCTGAAAAACACCCAACAGTGAAATTATTTCAGCAAATAACCAAATGTATTAAAAGAATTGCAAAAATAAAACATTTCGCAATACAAAAATTTTGTTGAAACAAACAACCTGCAACATTATGCCTAACAACTCTAGTGGAGTCTTTGCCAACTTGAGACTTTGATGCAGCACTCTTATGACCTAAACAACACATAATTTTGTTATTTTCTTAATAATGTTTAAAATTAGGTATTCAAGTGAACAATATTTATTAAGATCACTTAAAATGACGTATTTTGCAAAAAAAAACTACCTGCAAGATGATTTTTAACAGATGTAATGGACCCTTTGCCAACTTGAGATCCTAATGCAACACTCTTGTGACCTAAAATCATAACTTCTATATTATTTATTTTTTTAGATTAAAAGTGTAAGAGAATAATATATTGTTACCATTTTCTTTGAGTACTTGATGACTTTTCTTTAAATTGACTACATTTTCTTTAGCCGCACCTATTATTTGTAAAATTTCACTCCTTATGTAATGTTTACACAATAAACAAATGATAAAATCATCCCAACCAAACACTCACGTGCTATGGAGTACAAAGATTGGTCATTCAATTTAGGGGAGTCACTTGTACATGAAGTTGAGTAATGAAAGGGGTGGTTGAATTGATGACCTAGAGTTCAAATCTCTATCAGTCTTATTCTTTCACAAATAAAAGAGATATGTTACTAATAACTCATATAGAATATAATAGACCCTACCATCACCAATGTTTCTCAGAAACTCCATTCTCTCACTTTGAATCTCTAAAGGGTTAGGCACCTTGTTTCTTGTTGAAGACACTTCATTAGGCCCTACAATAACTTAATTTGATGAATACATATGAATCATTTGGATGATTACATATGAAAAAAAATGTACTTACCATTTTCTTTGGACACTTCTTTTTCCATCTTGGCCTTTTTTTTTGCTTCACCTGTTACATGGAAATGAATGTCATATACAATGTCATATCTAATTAAATCAGTATATAATCATTAGAAGCAAACTTACGTGCTATAGATAGCAATAATTGGTCATTTGATTCAAGTGAAACACTTTTAGACGGTGTTAAGTCATGAGAGTGGTGGGTGACTTGATGATCTTTAATGACAATAGTGTCAATCTGATTTGCACATGCTACAACTTCACTTAAGTACTTCAACTTTTTCTTTGGAGGCATACTTTCTGAGAACCTCTGTTGCATACATATGAACATAGAAAAATATAAGAATTATAAATAGAACATCATTATCAAATATTAAGTTTGAAAACTAATCTATTGTTGGATGCTTTTTCTAAATGAAGGTGGTACCTTGAAATTCTTATTTGTGTCTTGGAGCCATAGTTAACAAAGTATTATCAATGTGTATAGGGATGGCTATATCTGAGCGAACCCACGTGTAGTCATGCTCATCTTCTAACCCACCATCTCCCTGATTGATTTCATCAATTATTTCTTCTACATCATTGTGTTCACTATACAAAGCCTCTATTGGTAAATCAAATGTGTCTCTTGGTATCCAATGACAAACAATACTCCAATTATTCTCTTCTATGTCAACTGAGTAGAACACTTGAATGGCTTGGTCTGGATAAATGAATGGCTCATCATCGAAACTTGTTCTACAAGTATTGATTAAAGTGAAGCCAAATTCATCTACATAAGAACCTATAGAATCCTCCATATCGTACCATCTACACTTGAAAAGACATATAGGAGGGATGGTTTCATATTGGAGTTCTAATATGTCAACTAAGATTCCATAAAATATATTTTCGTCATCTCCTTTTGTTGAGATACCACAATTTTGAGTGACATGACTATTGTCTATTGTTTCAACTTCAAATTTGTAACCATTCACATAATATCCCTTATAAAACCGCACTCCTAATGTAGGCCCCCTAGCAAGACATCTCACAACATTTGGAACAACCATATCATTTGGTAAGGAACATACCTGATAAACATACATAGAAAATTGTTATATATCATAGTTTTTACTTCTTCAAAATACTAACATACTTACATAATTTGAGAACCATTTAACAAAATGGTTGTGCTGTTCGCGTTGTATTTCATGTTCACTCCAATATGGATTTTGAAGCATGACCTCATTTCGATGCAACCTAATATAAAGAATTATATATATTATTGAGAAAAATAATTTGAACGATATATAAACAGACACTTACGCTATGTACGGCTCAATTTCAGCTGTGTTGAATAGAATAAATCGGCGTGCTTGATGAAGTTCATCATATGAGAGCGTCACATGTAGACCAGCACCAATGGGTCCATCATTATATCGAATGTTTCCATCTAAGTTAGACTCCACATATTTGAGATAGTGTTGGCAAAATATAGTTGCTTCTTGTAAAAGATATCCCTCTGCAATAGATCCTTCAGGTCTACTTCGGTTGCGCACAAACCGTTTTAAAGAATATAGATATCTTTCAATTGGGTACATCCATCTATATTCTGCTGCACCTGCAACTTTGGCCTCATATGGTAGGTGGATAGTTAAATGAACCATGATGTCAAAAAAAGCTGGGGGAAAGATCTTTTCAAGCTTGCAAAGAAGAATCGGAATCGAACTTTCTAATTTCTCCATACTTTTGTGGCTAATTTTCTTGGCACACAAGGACTTGAAAAAATGACAGAATTCTATTAGAACTTTTGCAACGAGTTTTGAAATGGTTCTCCTTATACATAGGGGTAAAAGATATTCCATCAAAATATGATGATCATGACTTTTCAAACCAAGAATCTTTTTGGCCTCTATTTGTACTTTGTTTGATATGTTTGAAGAAAATCCATCTGGAAATTTCAAGTCTTTTAAAACCAACAAAAAATCTTCTTTCTCTTTGCTTGTCATGCTATATGATGTGTGAGGCAATGAAAATTGATCATTGTGTTTTCTTTTCTTTGGCCACA
The DNA here is from genome assembly GCA_963693085.1 of Alisma plantago-aquatica. NCBI lineage: Eukaryota > Viridiplantae > Streptophyta > Magnoliopsida > Alismatales > Alismataceae > Alisma > Alisma plantago-aquatica. Next base: position 474,690,338 of record OY856410.1, read on the forward strand.
AAGGTTTTCTGATATTCAACTTTTGCATGTCCATGGATGCGTTAATATTCTCTTTACTACGACCATCTTTGTGCAACAACCAACTAAGAATATTTTCACTTACATTCTTCTCAATATGCATTATGTCCAAGTTATGGCGGATCAATAAAGTAGACCAATAGGGCAGCTCAAAGAAAACACTCTTCTTTTTCCATCCTTCAGGGATTTGAGAATTAATTTGTTTGTCTACCCCAACATCATCACCAATAGGATTAGCAATATTATTATTTTCCCACAACTTTAGTATATGTGAACCACTAAGTTGATTGGGTGCACGATCACGTTCTTCAATTCCATTAAAGTTCTTTTTATCTAGACGCCACGGATGATTTGCATCAAGAAAACGACGATGTCTCATGTAGACACATTTACGACTATGTGGTAGATAAATGGAACCGTGGTCAACACCACAATGCGGGCATGCCTTGTATCCTTTGGTGCTCCAACCAGACAACATACCATATGCAGGGAAATCATTAATTGTCCATAACAGTGCTACTCGCATATTGAACATTTCATCTTTATTTGCATCATACGTCATTACACCGTCTAGCCATAATGTTTTCAGCTCATCAATTAATGGTTGCAAATATGTGTCAATTTTAGTTCCAGGAGATTTTGGTCCTTCAATAAGAAGAGATAACATAAATAATGATGGCTTCATGGCCAGCCATGGAGGAAAGTTGTAGCATATTAAAATAACAGGCCAAGTACTCCAACTACTACCCATCATAGAATTAAAAGGACTAAAACCATCAGATGCAAGAGCAAGTCTTATATTGCGAGGATCAGAACTAAATGTTGGATGTTTTGAATCAAAATCTTTCCATGCTAGTGAATCTCTTGGATGACTCATCTCCCCATCTTCACCCTTAGGAAATGTATCATGTCCAATCAAAAGTGGTGCTAACCTTTTGGACATGAAAAGTCTCTTTAGCCTTGAGGTCAAAGGAAAGTAGCGGAGTACTTTCACAGGCACTCTTTGCAATCTCCACACCCTATTCTTCTTTCTCAATCTTTTCCATCTAGAAGATCCACAGATAGGACATGCATCAAGTTTTTCATACTTACCACGAAATAGAACACAATCATTTCGACATGCATGAATTTTTTGATAGTCCAAACCTAAAGTTGACATTATCTTTTGGCATGCATACCAACTCTTTGGTAGAGTATTACCCTCTGGAAGAAATTCAGTCAACATCATGAAAAGGGTTGATAGTGCATTGTTAGTCAGGTTGAATTTGCATTTATATTCAAACACCCGAATAATACAAGATAATTTAGTATACTTCAAGCATCCATGATATAGAGGTTGGCTAGCATCTTCAATGAGTTTTTGAAATTTCTCTATATCATCATTAGTACATTCATTAGAAGTGTCCATTGTAGGATCGGAAGCTATATGTTCATGTTGTCCCATTGTATCATTAATGATGCCATTTATATCATCGATACAATTAATTTGTCTAACTTGTTGAGCACTTATAGGACTCTTGGGAACCTCTCCATGTCTTGTCCATGTTGTATAGTCTTCCAAGAATCCATTCATAATGATGTGAGTTCTAATAGTGTGCACGTTTGCATAGCATTTATTCTCACACTTACTACATGGACATCTAACTTCTTTCGTAGAGTTACTCTGAAATGCAAATCTAAGAAAAGCATCAACTCCTTGCTGAAAATATGTGCTCCGACATCTATCAAAACTAGTCTTTCCATCACCAATCCAACTTTTATCACTAATCAAAGTCATCATCAGTTAATACCTAATTAAAAAAATAATAAATATGTCATTTAAACGTATAACTAGATATTTATCAATGACAAGTTTTTAATTAAGGAGTCAAGAACAATGTTTTTTCTAGTAATCTGTCAATCTAAGATGATAATCTGCAAATCACGGCTGCAGCAAAAAAGTCTGTCGGGTATTTGAAACTGCAAGTACATTGCAAGATGCCAAATCTCAATAAGGTTAAAATGAAATAGTATAACTATGTAGTATTGATTGTTCTTAAAACCTTATCATTTATTATCCATAAAAGACAAACAAACAAACAAAATGGTGTGAGTCAGTAATTTTCTCAAACCTATCGCATAACATGACTACATAAAGCGATAACTGAACCAGAATATAAAAAGGCAATCAAACAATATCTAAAGCACATGAGAAACAGTAGCATCTAAATCCTGATTTCGTAGTTTCTCCAAACGTGTTTGTAATTAGTAGAATTCACATGGAAACTCAAAATGCTTGTTGTTAGCAAGCTTACTAAGTAGCAAGATAGAAGCCACTGAATAAACTGTTTAGAGAAATGACTTGTAACATCGGAGCCAATTATTAATATAGTATTTCAGCGTGATGAGTTATTCCATAACATCATATCGAATTATGGTATAATAACCTTTTCCTATGAGTGATTTATTCTACGTAAAAAGTAAAGATATCTTTCATCCTTCGTAGGGATGCAAGCTTTATTCATTAGGGCGATGTTGCTACTAGCCGCTTGATTGCTATTCGCTCTTACATATGATTCAGAAAGAGCCAACATGTACCATGAAGGGCAGAGGAAGTCAGGGGCCTCATTATGGAGGTTGTAGCTCCATTTTTCTTCCACCTGTACACAGTAAACAAACTTTGCAACATAGTATTCACGTTTTGGAGTGTTAAACGTTGCTATATAGGAAATATTAATCTTAATTATAACCATTAGATTTTGGGATCCCAAATGGTCAGCTTTGCTTTATTTAAGGTTGGTTGTACCCATCTATATATACATCTTGTTGCATTCGTCCACTCTGTAAACATATTACGGACCAAGATGATTTTATATTTCCATGAGGTAAATCTATATAGTAAAGTATGTATTACGTTATCTGTTCCTAAATCCATGTCTTCCTACCGGAGCCTGAAAGGCTAATACTTCCTGTTGTGCCTGCCTAATTATAATGTCTGTTAAAAATCAGAGGGTATGTAGCTGATATTCGTAAGAGTGGAAGGAAGATTTGTGGGCCATTTGTTGACAGTCTTGACTTGGGTACGAAATTGCTGCCGCCTATAAATGCTACTAAATTCAGATGGTGGGAATGCCCCAGCTGCTTTATCCAGACGAGGCTGACTGATAGACCTGAGGATGATACTGGAAGCCTTTCTATTGAAGATAGAAAGCGGGACATTTCTTCAGAAGGAAGCCAGCTAGGGGTGATTAGCACAAGGCCTCCTACTGGTTTAGGCAGACATCAAGAGGTTTGTGCACAAAAGGTTCTTCAGTTAGCAGAGTTAGGTCCGAAGCAATTAAATGATTCGGCTACAACAGATCCGTCATTATGTGAGCAACCAAAAGATAAGGATCATGGTGTTAGCACATACAGAGAAGGTAAGCCTGTTCTATTAGTACATTCGTATTTCAAAGTGTGATATTTGAAGTTCGCATAACTGATCGATATAAAGGATATAACTAATACTTCAGGAAATAATTCCAATCTGGCCAAGAACGTACATGTAGCAGTAAATCCAACTATTGATGATCAAGTCGTAGAAGTAATTGAAGTGGAGGAAGACAAGGAAATAGATATGCGAGCAGAAGAGGCCGTAACGCCGAGGACAGCAGTTTACACAGAACCAATTGTAGGGGATACGAGAGGATGGGAGCATACCAGCGGAGGAGGGAAATAGACGCCGAGGACAGCAGCTTGCAAAGGCAGGCAACAGGCACCAGCGAAGAGGCCGACGAAGGAGCTAGGGCCGGCAGTGAACGCCGACGAAGAAGGCCGCACTGGATGCCGACGAAAAAGGGCAGCAGACACCGGCGGAGGAGGGGCAGATGCCAGCCGAGTAGCAGCTGAAGCCGGCCGAGGAACAGCAGACGCCGACGAACGAGGGTAGCGAAGCGGCGCCGCTGAAGGAGAAACAGGTACAGCTAGCTGGAGCAGTCGCAGGCGCGCGCGCGAACGAGGAGGCCAGCAGCGCGGGGCGGAGAAAGACGGAGGAAATTGGGGAAAATATACTAGCATCTCGTCCACCCAGGGTCAAACAGATCTACTTCAAACCAATCAGAACCGTCCAATGTTTTGAAACACATCTGGACCTTCCCTAGACTATTTGGCGGGATCCCGCCTATACTCTTCTGTGACGGTTAACATTCTAATACGGTGTTATTAGAATTACAACCCTTGCAGATTTTTGGATTCCAACCCTAACAAAAAGTCGAGTTTCTTGTAGTGACACATCGTCAAGGGCAGCGTGACATATCCATTGATTAGAAACTTAGGCAAACAACTTATATTTTCATCCAAAAGCATTATAATGCATCCGATATTTAAACCATTTCAAACCTAAAAGGCTTCCTCTAGGAGCATCCAAATGCCACCAAATTTTAACCATAGCTCCCACACTTCTCGAGCTACCTTATATTCAAATTCGGTGATAAAACTCATCTGTTGGACCACTCAATAAAATTCCTCAAAAAGGCATTAAAAGAGAGATATTAAACATTATATAAATCTCAAACAACATTCCAACTTACTAAAATACTTGGAACTCTCATTATAATTCAATATATGGATTCTAATATGTTATTGGAGATTTATGTATTTCAAAAATCCACTCCATCACAGTGACAGATGGTATCAGAGCATGAACAATAACTACACCAAACATTGCTCACATGAAACACAAACTAAACTCACCTTACATCTCAACCCTAGAAACTTAATAAGATGTCCTTTGTTGATTAGGTTGACTTAGCCTCTAGGTTAGAACCTATATGTTCTAGAACTAGGTGTAGACTTGTATAAATTACCTTTCTAGAGATGACTCGTGACATGTGCTTAGGATGTCTACAAAAGTGTGCACCATGTTCTTGCTAGTTCTCTAGGTGTCATGATACTAGACTGCCTAATGTGTGTGGTAACTTGTTTTGGTTTTGGTTTTATTCGGATGGAGTATGGTGGTTTTCATCGCCTGTTTAAACGTTGGAGAACACAAATTTCAAGTATTATTATATGTACATATGAAAAATGTTACCACACACAGAAAGGCAGTGAGTTTCCATGCAACCTAGGAGTAAGAGATGTAACATCAAGTCTAGATGAGAGAGTATAGATGACAGTGATAGTCTCTAGAGTTGTCTAGAGCCGTGATATAGGCTAGGATAGTAAGTATCATAGAAAACCTAAGACAATGATAATGATGTTAATGTAAATCTTGATGTTAATGTTGACATTGATATTGAGGATGATGTTGATGTTGATAAGACCCAAGTTTGTCCTTAAGAGGGACAAGTTGTTTGATGATATGAAATGAATTTGACCATGCAACCCTAGATAAACCTAGCACCTTATATGATACATACCACTTGGTTGATGTGCTTAACATAGCTAGTGGGTTGACATGCTTGCTTGTACCTAGTCTTATATGTGTGGAGATGATATATGGTTCGATACCAACACGGGCCTCAATCTCTTTACAAAGGAAGACCTCTAGCATGGGACATATGAATAGGGTGACCTGTTGATATGAGTTGACCCATTTCGGGAGAAGGTTAGAGTACCTAAACTCCAAAATATTTGAAATGTTGAAAAACAAATATGGATGATGAAATACTTGATGATGAGTCCCTAACTAGAATGCTTCTAAGTATATGAGTTGAGTGACCTAGTGTGCGGTTTCCTTAAAAATGTTGAACCCTAGATATCCTATGAAAATATCTAACCCTAGAGAGGGAGGCAATTGAAACTTTGACGCTTGCTATATAGGTGAGGGAGATGTCCCAAGACCCTTAGATGATGTATACGATGTGTGATATCCATGATGAGCCTCATACTCAGGTTAGTAATTGTATATAAAGGAATCTAGCGGTTACCCTTGTTTCTCGAATGATGGGTAGAAAATTTTGTTATGGGTAGATGGTTGTGGTTAACATGTCTTGTTGGACACATATATGTCTTAGATTGAGTGGCTTGAGATTGTGAAGCTCTTTCTAGATACAAGTGAGAAAGTTACAAAACCTCGATATTGATGATAATGTTGTTCCTCGAATGATGCTTGATACATGGAATATCTCACTTATGTTTAAAAAAATTGATATATGCTAGACGAGTCACTCACATAAGATAGACTTAACATGAAATCATACTATAAAAGATGTAACTTTTAAATCATAGACTTGATCGAGGATGCCTAGAAATCATAGCTTGAATAATCAGTGGTATCATTCCTAATCTCATACCCAAATGAAAAAAAATGATGATGATGAACATGATTCGACAAAGTCGGTAGAATTTTGGGGGAAAAGCAAAAAAAAACATGCATGAAATCTAGAGTAAAGATGAGATACACACTCGATGATGGTCTCGTTTGAAGTCATGACCATGAACATGTTCGATTAAGAATTGATAAGATATACTTTGATGATACACATTGTTCTCATATGAAGATATTAAAAAAAACCTAATATATGGATACTAGGCAATGGGAAAACCTAATTCCATGATGATGATATAGTATGATGGAACCATAAGTAAATTTGAATATTGTCGATATAAATACACCCTTGATGACCGTAACCTAAGTGTGTATCCCATGCAAAGAATGTGTTGGAAACCATGGAGGGATATCTATACTCAGTAGATTTTGACTTTGACTCTTGTTCATGATCTTGGACAAATTTCGAGGATGAAATTTCTTGTAAGGAGGGAAGGATGTGACAACCTAAATTTTTCTCTCTCCTTCATTATACTATTTCCCTCTCTATTATTAACTCAGATCACTCAACATGAGTTTAATTCCATGACGCGACTGTCGATGACCCATTTTGATTACTATATGCTCAATTTTCACCTTTGTGACATAATTTGCTTATGGACCAAAGTTTTTAGCTTTTAACATATCACCATATTTGTTAGATATTTAGAAGATCATGACCATAACATTTTGGCTTAGTAACATGTGTCATGTTGTATGTGATTTAATTACGAATCCAACGGAATAAAAATCACCCAGATCCGAGCTATGAATCCAAAGTTACAACATTTGGTAGATGACATGATCTAATTTCCTATATATGCCTTAAGATGTTGGGCCGACCCTACATGGGCCCAGCTAGTTTGTGTCCCAAGTGCTTATTCTATCCTCCCTTTCCTCTTCTGGAAACTAGAGAGGCAGCTAGGGAAAAGGTTCCCCGCCTCCACAGAGTTGAGTAACGGAAGGGGAACGAGGATCTCGAACCCTAGCCTTCCTTATTGCTTTATAAACCCCGCCCATCTGACCCTTACTCATCTTCTCGTATTTTTTCCTTTCCTTTTCCATCTGGGAACCTCCTATGTTCCCCATCAGACCTGCTACAATCGATGGAAGGCAGAAGCTTTGCCCCTTCGCGGCCCTAGGAAGAGCACCGCCTCTTCACGGCTCCAAGGCACCTTTAGCCTCAGCCGCCAGCCAGCTTCTCCTGCCTCCTTCTTGCTCTTGCGTCGGTGTCCCCCCTACCTTCCTGCTAATTCTATACGAAACCACCGTGGGGAGATGCCAGTAGGCAGCCACGAGCCCTCAGTGCCAAAGTCTTGTCTAGTAGTCATGGATCCCCCACCGACCTCAGACCCGCTTCTTTGCGGTCGTCCATGGGCGCAATGGCCCTTGGGAAGGTTGGGCGCCACCCTGCAGCTCTCGCCTATTCCCGTTTGGGAAACAGAGGATCTGTGACCAAGGATCGCGAGGAAGGGGGAGACGCCCGCTTGGGCTTGGACCAGCAAGGCCAGACCCAACCAACAGATCCATGGGCGGCCAAGGCCCAGTCAAGGGACAGACCATGTTTCTAGCTAAAATAAGGTATTGTTCCCCTTTTCAAGATCAATTCTTTGAAATATGATAACTCCTAGACCATAAGTCCAAAATGCACAAACCTATATATCAAATCGATCAAATCGAAAAGATCTACAACATGAGAATGGTTTCAGACCCTGAATCTTCTTCTAAATCTTTGATAATGATAGATATGTGATCTTTGACTTCTTTGACCATGCTTAATGCATACTTGTGATGCATCTTGAATATTTGATGTATACCTACCCTCCTAACCTTGAAGTCAATAAATCTTGTACATATGTGCCTATTTTGGAATATGTTTCTTATGACCTAATGTTGTTGATCTAAACCATGTTTGATGATGGGTTCTCCTATCTTGATGATCATGACCTTGGTTACTCTATTATGAGTCTTGTGGCATAATTTGAGCATAAGTGTCCTAAATCTCGTAATGTCCGCATGAAACCTCGAAAGGATATGAAACTTGATCCACACTCTTATGATGGACCCTAAATCAATATGAGATCGTAAAATGAACTTATAAGCAACTTGGAACCCACCTTGGCAAAAACCCTACAATGCATCTAATTAGGGTAATGATGAGAATCTAATGCATATATGTAATCTTGTTGTTAATCAGGTTTGGCATGTGGCTAGATGGTGAAAGACATGTTAGGCTAAGAATCTCTGAATTAGGTATGGGCCTTATCTAGTTATATGACTACCGCTTTCTTGCTTGAAAAGACATATATTGTATGATTGTTTGTCGATTTTCTCAAATATTGCAATGTAGTATTGCTATGTCTTACTCGATGTTTGCCTCGTCAATTTTATAACTTGAACACATATATATATAGAAATCCATTATAATATTGTTGATAAAGGGTTAACTCTTGGTTAAGTCCATGAGGTCCCTCTCGTATAAAAGGGTTAGCTAAGCTTGAGCACCCTTATGGACCCTTCCGATGGGAAGATGGTCAAAGGCCTTAAACATGCTTGATATTGTTGGTATAATAGAGTGAAATGACATAAAATATGATTTCACATTTGTTAAATAATTAACATGTTTATTCTTGTTCATTTAGTCTTGAAATATTTTCAAAATTATGCAAAGCTTATACATATATGTATCTTTCGGCCCCATACTCAACACCTCGTGTGTTGACCCATTTCTCATATTTTGTTTTTAGGTTCAGAGGTGGCTAGAAGGTTGATGGGCTTGGTGAGCTACGCTAGGTGTACTTATTGTAAGATCCAGATATAGTATACATGAGCAGACTTGTAGAAAGTGACTCTTGAATATGTAATTCAAATCGTGTAATATAATGATGTTGCTTAATTTATACTTGTTGATTGTTGAGACTATGTTGGTGCCTTTATCTTGTTATCTATTCATGTGTTCTAAGCTTTACGCTTCCGCATGTCGCCTTTGGTATTTGTTTGGTTCATGGGACTGGGATTTTGAATCCGTGACACCAACTTCCTTATAGTGTATGTTTCCTTGACTGGTATGAAGTTACCTGACTTGTTCAACTTGTCAACTATCACCCAAATGGAATCATGACCTTTGGCTCTCCTAGGAAGTCCAACCACAAAGTCCATGGTTATATAATTCCATTTCCATTGTGGTATTGGAAAACGATGTAAAGTACCTATAGGCTTTTGAATTCTCTGCCTTGACTTGTTGACAAATGGGCACTTAGCAAGGAACTTTGATACATCATGATTTAAACCTGGTCACCAGTACAAGTCCTTCAGATTATGGTACATTTTGGTAATGTCAGGGTGCATCACATACATTGAGGAATGAACCTTCTCAAGAACCATCTTTCTTAGGCCATCAACATCCAGAACCACCATCCTATTATGAAAACAAATTGTCCCATCCTAAGTCTCATGGAATCCATCATACTTCCTACTTCCAAACTTTGATCCCATATTTTTTATCATAGTATCATTTTGTTGTGCATCTCTAATATATTGTATCAAGGTAGGCTTAACCTGCAACTATGCAAGGATGTCTGCTAACAAGGAAGCCTCCATATTCACATTCATCTGACAAAGAGACACCAACATGTCTCACTTGTGACACACCATAGAGTGTATTTGTACCCTGTCTGTAGGTGATGATGAAGATGACTTCCTACTCAGAGCATCATCCATGACATTGTCCTTCCCTGGATGGTAGTCTATCGTGTAATCATAGTCTTTGATTAGCTCATCCACCGTTTCAGCCTCATTGTCAGCTCCTACTTTGAGAAGATATTATGAAGGTTCTTATGATCGATGAAGATCTGGTACTTTTACCCATACATATTGTGCCTCCAAATATTCAGGGAATGAACCACAACTGCTACCTCTAGGTCATGTGTCAGGTAGTTCTCCTCACATTTCTTAAAATGTAGTGAAGAAAAACAAATTATGTTCTTGTCTTTCATCAGCATGCATCCCAAGTCATTATTTAAAGCATCATCGAACACAGTGTAGCCTTTTCCTTGTTCTTAGCACTAATTTTGGGGCACTGGTCAACTCTCCTTCAGCAATTGCAAAGAACGTTGACACTTGTCATCCCAGGCAAAAGAAACACCTTTCCTGGTCACCTTGGCTAGTGGTAATGCTACAACACTAATATTCTTAATGAATCTCATCTAGTAGACAGCAAAACCTAGCAAACTTGAAACCTCTATTGGTGTCTTAGGCTGTTCTGAGTCCAACACAGACTCTACCTTCTTTAGGTCTACAAAAATACACTTAGAAGATATAACATGATAAAAAAAGATACTTCAGACAACCAGAACTCACACTTGCTAAAGTGGCATACAACTGACGCTGTCTCAACAATGTCAATGCTTGGTGGAGATGTTTATCATGTTGTTGACTGTCACTAGAGTATATCAAGATATTATCGAAAAACACGACCACAAACTGATCAAGGTATGGTCTGAACACTCTGTTCATAAGATCCATGAATGTTGTTGGTGCATTGGTTAGCCTAAACAACATAACCACAAACTCATAATGACCATACCAAGTCCTAAAAGTAGTGATAGGTATGTCATCCACCTTGATCCTCAGTTGATGATATATTGGCCTCAAGTCTATCTTAGAGAACATTGTAGCACCTCTTAGCTGGTCAAACAAATCATAAATCATTGGCAACGAATACTTATTATTCACTCTAACCTTGTTCAACTATGGGTAATATATGCAAAGACTCATAGAACTATCTTTCTTCTCCATGAACAACACTAGAGTACCCCAAGGGGAATTTCTTGGTTTGATGAAACCTTTCTCCAACAACTCCTGAAAGTGTTTCTTCAACTCCTTCATCTCTACTTGTGCCATCCTGTATGGTGTTTATGCTATGGGTTGTGTTCCAGGTACTAGATTGATCTCAAATTAATCTCTCTAGGAGGAGGATTATCGTGAAACTTGTCTGGAAAGACATCCTCAAACTCACATACTACATGTACCTCCAAGATACTAGGACTTCTCCTCTTGGTATCTAAAACATGTGTTAGGAAAACCTCACACCCCTATCTAATCAACTTCTCTGCTATCACAGCCAACACCAAACATGTAGGAAGGATCTTCCTATCTCCTTGGAAGGTCCAAGAGATAGCTTCATTATAGAACGTCACCACCTTGGAACTACATTCAAATATTTCTCCAAGGTATCCATCCCTATGATCACATCAAATCCATGCATGTCAAGTGGCATAAGGTCCACTTGAATGTTGCATCTTGAGAAATAAAGAACGCAAGATGGACACACCTCTTACAACTCGATAGAACAAACTAAAGGAGTTTCAAGAAAGAGACTAACATATCTATGAAAAATAGGTAGATAACAACTACGTATCACCTCTCTGGTGATAAATGAGTGTGTCACACCCGGATCAACCAAAACATATACAAAAGAAGTAGATAAGTCAGAATGAAAAAGTTCCATCTAACATGTAATGACCCATGGAATGACCACTCCCTCTGGCTAACTCATAGCGTAGAATCTAGTAATCGCCTATTGTCTTTTATGTCCTCTGCCAGATGGTCTAGACAATCCTACATGTGATGTCTATCCACGTCCTCTACCATTACCACTATTGATTTTTTGCTATTTCAAACCTCATTGACTCTTCCTCAGCTTCTATGTCACTTACTCATCCTTCGTAGGGCATGTCCACCTCAAATGCCCTACCTGGCATACTTGTGGCAAGTCCTTGACTCATACTGTAGCCTAGATGGTCATGTCATAAATATGGATGATGCACTATGTGCTCCTACAGGTAGAATATTGCTACCTCTACCCTTACTTGGGGACCACTGTGACGACGCTCACAATCTTGGATGAGAGAATGTTGATCTATGATACAACTGCTAGTACTATGACTATGAGAACCTTGGTTTCTTAAAGACACTAGAAGATTGTCTCTGAAACTGAGATGGTCTCTTCCTAGAGTTGGCTACACACTTCTCAAGAGATGATGTGATCGAGTGTACTTTTGGAATCCTAATATTTCCAATGACATAAGTGAAATCCTATGGTTGAATTATATTGAGAGTTCCAAGCTTTCGACAAAGTAGGTGTGTTGATGTGAGGTTGACATCATGATTAAGATATCTCTTTTAATACCTTTTTGAGGAATTCAATTGAATGGTCTAATAGCTGATTTTCGTCACCAAATTGGAGTATAATGTACCTTGAGAGGTAGGGAAGCTATGATTAAAATTTGGTGGCATTTGGAGGTCCCTAGAAGAAGTTATATAGGTTTGATGTTTGTGAATAATATGCATTATTGGTGATTATTAGATCTAAGTTTAATAGTTTGGGCCTAAGTTGCCCATTATGTTGGCTGGGCCACACCCTATGATCCTTTTTTAGCCTACATTGCCCATTCCTTGTCCTGGATTTCCAATCTCACGGCTGTAGTCTTTGCAAAGGATGAGCCACGAATAGGCATGAGTAAAGGAGTGACATGGACCCCAAGATGAGAGATCAACGCCTCTAATAGTCTTCTCCTAGCTTGCGGTTACAAGAAGGAAGTGGCTCCAGTCATGCGATACATCTCCATGATCCCACACCATGGTTGAAGGGGGTATGAGATAGGTTGACCGAATAGTTATGCGTGTCGAAAGGAGGCCCTCGACCCTTTATTTGTGGTCAACGAGGAAGCAAAGAGGAAGAACATACCTCCAGTTACTTTCCCATCTCCTTTGTGGCGAGCAGCTCAGGCTTTGAGGAGGAAGTAGAGGTAGAAGAGGTAACAGAAGGAGAGGAGAAGTAGAAAAGCAAGTACGAGCTAGAGGAGATGCATTCCTTTGACTTCGTACACCCTTGCGGTGGTTATACTTTCCAGCCAAACCTGGTTGGCTGAAGATAAGGATGGAATTCGGAGATCAGATTTAGGGCATCCTGATTGCAAATCAAGAAGAGGGACGGGTTTTGGGGGGCTTTACGAAGCTTTCTGAAGCTTCATACCAGTGGGAGGATGAGCAAAGGCCAGACACCTCTCCTATGCCTCCGCAGCAACCACAAGCGGTGGTGAGCTCACAGGGATGGAGGTGTAGAGGCGCCAGGGTGGACCTAAGTAGTCGTGGAGGTCAAGAAGGTTAGGCCAAAGCTCATGGAGGAAGACGCCTAATGGCAGGAAGACCAGAGCATGCTTGATTGCTTGCTGGAGAGAAGACCTGTGGCGGCGATCTGTCCTGGATCCACACGAACCAGAGGAGACAGATGAGTTCGCGACTCATGAGAATGAGAGGACATGGATCGACTGGTCCAGCCACTGAACCTGTAAGAAAACTACTACCTGAACCTACAAGTGAACTAGACCGACCCGACAAACAAGTGGAGCTCTTCCCAATATGGACACGTGGTCACCTCTGATTCGTCGAAAAAGGTAATAATCTCATAATATTATCAGATATTGTATAAATCATAGTAATTAGTACGCTTATTAGAAAAATGCAAATAAGGTATTGAAATGTTCAGAAAAATGCGTCGAACAATATGGAAGTATAATATCAGCCTTTCAATGCTTTAATATTAGTGATATCATGTAAGATGTGTAATGCTTGTTTAATGGATAATAAATACCAAACAATGGTCTAAAATTGTGATAAAATGTCAGTAGATCCATATTCATGTTGATAATCCATCTGATGTCAGTAATCATGATGTTGATGCATGAAATCATGTAATTTACTCCATATGGCTAATTAGGGCTCCTAACCCTAAATAAAATGCAATAAATGCATACATGCTCAATTAATGATGAAATTCATAGAAAACCCTCATGTCAGTAACTGGAAGATAATATGTAAATACGAGATCAGTATTATGCATGAGTTTCATGTTATATGAAGAGAACTCTTAATGCATATTATGTAACCCTAATTTGACTAATGAATATAATCAGGGTTAAGATGTGCACAAAATGATACTGAATAATGTTCAGATAATGAACCATAATATGGAAAATGACATCAGTAAGATAAATATAAGATAAGAATGCAAGTAATAATACACATATCCTAATGAACTAAGTTAAACCCTAAAATGGATATAACTAGGGTTGAGATGATGAGAACTTGATGGTAATATGTGATCTTGTCTTGATCAGGTTTAACAAAGATATAGTTGACATCAGGAATGTGGTTTAGTATGATCTATCTCTTTGGAAGGTACGCCATTACCTCTTGCTTGGCTTATTATACATTATGCTTGTTTTATATGGTGGTAAATACTTGGCATATGGTATTGATTGAAATAATTGTCTTGTATGATATGTTGCTTGAATTTCCATACTTTTTGCCATATGTATACCTTGAACACCTGCAAACATAATATAGATGTTCCATCATAAGATAGCTCATAAACCACTTGGTGTTAGAGAGCATGCATAATGATCACAAACCACTTGGTGGTAGATCATATGATGTATGTATAATGATCACAAACCACTTGGTGGTAGATCATAAGGCCTGAAGACGTCAAAGCCTTGGTGGCAGACGCACGAGATATATGGTGGAAATGTGCTTAAAATATGTGTTCTCTTTTGTTAATAAACATTCTTGTTCAAGTATGCTTTTCTTATATTCTTCTGTTACTGCCAAGTATTAGTTTTATCTTATTGCCAAGATATGATGAGAGGTATATAAAAGCCATGTAGGCGTACTCAATACAATATTATTGAATATTGTGCTGATGTGTACCACATGTAATATTTTGTTTAGGTTGTGGTTATGCTCTTGAAGATCCAGGATAGTGAGAGTTGTGTGGCGAGCTGATGTACAGGTGGACCTGTTCTCTTAAGATCATGTAGTTTAGTGGTAGTACATGTATATGTAGAAGTTTTTGTTCAATATGTAATATCAAATGTTGTAACAATTCATGTTGTAATTATATGTTGAATGGTGAACATGTGTGTATGCTTTTATTATTGTTCATGTGCATGTGCTACTGATTGTTTCCTTCTGACTTCCTCTAATTTTCTTCTTCTTAGCCTAGTGTGTGGTGTTTAAATTGGGATTCTCGCTGAGGTGAGGGTTTCAATTTGGACGTCACACATTAGATTAATTTTTAGAAAATCTGAGGACGTCACAGGTGGTATCAGAGCCATAACCCCTCTAGTAGGTGGGGCCCACATGGGCATGGCATGCTAGTCTTGAGCCGTGCGGTCCAGGCATGTAGGAAATGGTTTTCCATGGTTGATGTAGCCACCCTTGCACTGGTATTCCATGATCAGGAGCTGGGTGTCCATGGGCCATTGTGGGTCTGCACTGAAATGGGGTCAGATTATGAGGCCATATAGTTGAGTCTTGATGAGGACGTAAAGAGTCTAAGTGGGGGAGATTGTAACATCCCAGGATTTGAGTCCTTGGATAAGTTGATCTTAAAAGGAATGATTGGACTACCCATATCACCAAGGTTCACCTCCTTTTCCAGGAGCCCATCACTAAAGAACTCCATAGTTAATCGTGCTCGACTTGGAGTAGTACTAGGATGGGTGACTGACGTGGCAATTATCGCACTAACAAATTCAATCGGGGTTGAAATCCCAGAGCTTTTACCAAAACCCCGTGCAATAATATCACCCACAAGCGGACGAGTCTTATCGCAGTATAGTTAAGGATCGAATCCCAAAGGACAATGTTTTTAAGAATCTTTGTCAGTCAAATCTAGCTCAAGCAAGACTAATATTTAAAACGATTGGTTGATTTGTGGTTGATTAAACTAATTGAAAGAAAGTAAAAGTGAAGAATTAAAGTTTGTTCTAGATTAATGATATGATATCGCTGGGATGGTCTCAGTTTTCACCACCACTGCACATGCAAACACATCTAAACACATAACATCCAGGCAAGTAACTAATTATCCAAATGGAGCTTCTATGAACCCTCTGCAAGGATAGACTCACGTAAGCATCACCTTAGGGATCTAATTTGTCGTCACCCTCCGGATAACTCACTTACGGCTCCGAAGATACAACATCCAACTAAGGTTGTGGACCCCACTTTCGGGTAGGCACACAGAAGCGTCACCGAAGGTTAGATGTCTCGTCCCCTCACGGATCACACACTTACGACCTCAAGGAACCCTATCAGATTTCTCATTAAGGAGTCAACCGTGCTAGCCAACAAGCAATTAGGCGATTAGTCTGCAAGCAAACAACGACGATTAACAAAGAAGATACAACATCCAACTAAGGTTGCGGCCCCCCTTGCGGGTAGGAACACAGAAGCGTCACCGTAGGCTGGATGGCTCGTCCCCTCACGGATCACACACTTGCTACCTCAAGAAATCCCATTCCATTTCTAGTTTGGGAGTCTACCTCATTAATTGACATTCTATGCTATGAAGAGAAGAACAAGATGAAAGCAAGCAGGTAATCAACTACAAGCATATCAATTAGCAATGAAATGAAAAGTTATATACATTGCCTTGGAATGTTAAATGAAAATACATGAGAGCATAGGCAGCAGGGCTAGTCCCCACACCCCAGCGAAAGGTGACTACTTGCTCATGGTGTGACAAATAAGAAGAACAAGAGAGAAGGAAGATTTCGCCATGAGCATGATGAAGAAGGTAGTCGCAGCTCGGTGAAGATGATGCAGACTTCTACGTCGTGTCGGAGTGGATCTGGATGAGGAGGAAGAACCACCAAGGCAGGCTGGGTAGACCTTCTTCTCCACCTTCTTCCTCTTCTCAGCCTCCTTGCTTGCACCAGGAGGAGGTGTGGGCGGCGTGGCAATGGCGCGGAAGGAGGACGTCGGTGTGGAGGTGATGGCGGCGGCGTGGAGGAGAAACTGGATCGGACATTGTGTGTGGGAAGCCTGTCGGCATCCCTAGAACGATGCCAAATGAGGACCCTTGCGGTCCTATTTATAGGCTCGGATGGGGTCTCCACGTTTTCTGCATGAACCTGCTCCAAATGGTTTGGAGCAAACGGTCTGGTTGAACGGTTTGGAGCAAACGGTCTTGGAGACCGTTTGACATCCAAAATGTTACAACCCCAATTTTGGGTTCATTTGGTGAGAAATGTACTTTCTCATAATAAAGATAATTGAACAAATAATGATGTCTTTGATTGAATGCATGAATTGTTTTTACAATAGCCTTGATGTTTGTGTTGAGGGCTTTATTGGCTATTTGGCCCAATAACAAGGAAATTCAATTAGTAAATGAATAATTGAGTTTTTGAGAAAAGAAAAGGTGGAAATCTCTAGAAGGCAAAAGAACTAAATCCCAAGGTGGATTTCGTACCTCTTGGGTTCCTTGGGTGCTAAGGGGTCCAAAGTTGCAAAAAAAGGCAATAAGAAAAGAAAAGTTAATTAAGTATTTCTTTCTTAAGAAATAAATTGAAAACAATGATCAAATGTGGAAAATAAGTGAAAAGAGGTATAATGGAGTTATCCTTGGTGGAATTTCGTATCCGAAGGATTCGTAATGTTAAAAGGGATACCAATGAGGAAAATAAAAGAGAAATAAAGAGAAATCCACAAAAAAAGAGATATTTTGATAAGAAATAAATAAGATAATGAGAAAATAATGGATAAAAGATAAGTGAAAGGCTAAGGTATATCCCTGAGATGAGATTTCGAGCCATCAAGGTTCCTTGGGGTTCAAGGATCTCAGAATAAAAATTTAATAGCATGAGAATGAGAAATATGTGATATATATATATGTATGTGTGTGTGTATATATATATATATATATATATATATATATATATTAAGTGATATCTTGCACTTAATGAAAAGGAACATTTTCTTTTAGATAATGAGCCCAATTTTGGAAGAGAGGTAGATTAAGTCATTATGAACTTTCCTTCAAATTTGGGAGCAATTGGATCTTTGGTTTGGGAGTTATGGTTTTTACAAGATTTCCTAAAGTGTTGTGATCATGGAAAATGTCACAATTATATTTGGAATCGGAATCTTGGACCCAACCCATGCGCATGTCACGCGTGTTTCAGACCGTTGGATTCAGATCCAACATTGATCCTCTTGTCTTCTAGCTCACGACAGATCAGGAAACTGGCAAACGAGGAAGGAATCTTCAAAAGAGTTTTCTCGCAACTTATTGCACGAGAGGACTTAGAAACTTGCCCCTCAAGTTAGACGGATCGGGCAACTCTAGGTTTTGGGGGGTTTCATGGAAAGATCAGGGACTCCCCAAATCTCAGGGTGGACGACGAAGACCCTGTATAAGGGAGGGAACTCGAGGGTGCCAGCGTCCCTAAAAGCTAACCCCACAGCCGCAAAACTCGACGACGAGTCAACAAATGATTTCAGTCGTAGGTTTTGACCTGACCTAACCCCCTCTACAACCAGCAGCACGCGGAGGGCTTCCGGCGGGTGATTCAGGGTGAAGATTGTGTTCGTTTGGATGATTGAGCAGCTCGTCAGGTTTGGGAGATACGGAGAAGCTTTTTGGCTTCTTGGTTTTCTTGCTGAAAGCTTGGAGCTCGAAGTCAACTGATGAGTTGATTGAGATCCTTTGCACACACCGAGGTAGACGATAAACCGACCACCACCCGATCGTGATCCACGATGATCTCCGCTAGATCCAACGCTCCTGAGAGGGAATGAATTTCTTTGAGGAGTTCTCAACTGTGACCATCAGATCCAAGGAGCGGACCATTGGTCCACAAATCGAACAACCGCCTAATTTTTGGTAATTTCCTCTCTGATCTTAATAAGTTAGAAAAACAGACTTTTCTTGCTAAAATCATATCTCTTTAATAGTAGCTCAGATGACAAAAGTTTATACATGAAAGTTGATTAGAAAAATATGAGGAACACGTTAAAATTGGTTTGATAAGCTAGTTTTGCACTTATTTGCAAAATTACATTAATTTGAATAATAGTGTGGTTAGAAACCCTAATTGAGGGTAAAGAATGAATCTTTGAGGTTTAAAAGGGTTAACTTGGGGAATATTAACCTATAGAATATTAAAGTAAAGTTGCAATCTGTTTCACATGAAAAGATGATAACTTTAGGGTTCCATGTGCATAAATAGGCTTTAATGGGCCTTGAAACCCTAATGATGGTAATTGGGACTATTAATGGCTTTAATTATTTGATTTCATGTATATAACTGATTTTTCATGGTTATAAGATATTTCGAGCATTAAAGTTACTAATTTGTGGATAAATACCCTTAATGTGGAAATTAGGGTTTCCTAGTAGATAAAAGGTAGAATTGATGATAAATAACATTCATATGTGAATTAAACCATAATAAATTATGAGTTTTTAATTCGAAAGAAACTAAAGGCGATAATTGAGTCTAATGACCTAGAAATAATTTAAAAGGATAAAAATGGTAGTTTTGGTATAAAAGAGAAATAATCGACTTTAATTGAGCTTATGATGTTGAAATTAGTGTTTATGAACTAAGAGAGCATTAAATATGATAAAAGCATTATGGAGGCAAAAACCCTAATAAAACCCTAAAGTGGTCTACAAATCCTAAGGTGGAATCCAAGTCTAGCTTTAGAATGTTCTGGATAAACTATAACACTTGGATCCCATGCATTAATTTTAGGATATTGTTTATTGCTTGTTGCTTGTTCTTTATCCTTATTGCTTGGACAATCAAGTTGCTATGGATCAGGTATGTGGTTAATTATGAATAACTGCCTTAGTTTTCTGAGGATTTTCCTGATGGTTAATCGCATTGAATGCAAATTATCAGTTCGGATGTTCATACTTGCAAATCATAAAGTCACTATGATTATCACATTAATTATAGAAGTATGTATTCTCGCACCTACATGCCACCCTGATGGATGATGCCAAAGGTCAGGCCCAGATGGGTAGACCAATGGCCACCATGAGTGGTGACCCCAAGCACCATGCTCGGGAATGAGAAGGTGGCCTATGATATTGAATGACTAGAGGGCACCATGAGTGGTGACCCTAGGCACCAAGCTCGGGATTGAGAAGGTGGCCTTCAGTCATTGGCAGAAGAAACCCTAAGATGGGTATGCCAGGGTTAGGGCAAAAGTGGTGGAGAATGTCATACTGAAAAATGTAATTTGGCTTGTTAATTAACTTGATTGTGATAATTAGATTGTTATCCATATTTGCAAAGTTTTGGTTGTCCCCACATACCAGTATATTTCGATATACTGACTGATGTTTTGTTTGTCGGCATTTTAGGTACAACCCTAAAATGAACAAACAGTAAAGGGACACATTCTGAAATTAAGAAATAAAGTGCAAGGAGGATTAGATAGATTCAAGCTCTGGATAGATAGATTTCCAAAGTTTTTCAAAGGTAAGTAAAGTTTTCATTTTATACCCAATTCTAGTTTAGTTAGTAGAATTTCATCATTATTATTGATTATTTGTCAAACCTTTGATCCTGTTAATTGAATAACGACTCTGTCCTTTGGGTCTCCCTTAATTGGGGGTTACCGGGAGGCGGGGTCGTTACAATTGGTATCAGAGCGTAGATTCCTCATTTAATCATTAATAATTATTAAATTTTACAAATTCCATAGAACCGAGGGAGTTATTAGAAGATTTTCCAAAAGACTGAGGTGTCTAGAAAAGGATCACGTCCGGGGGCTGGCAATATTTTCCTCCACACCGCTAGTCAGAATACGAGGACTCCCAGATTGTGTGACTGTCTGGCCGATGTCTTAGGATATGACTCTAAATAAGATACCTTTAGGACTCTCTCATCTTGTTCATCCCTTCTCAACTCAAATTCTGTTAAGGACCTTAAGGATTAGGGTTTTCTCTCTTTTCCTCACCCTCTCAAGGTATGGGTAAGGTTGATAAGGTTTAAGGAATCCTCCACCAAATTAATGAAAAGCATGTAAATAAGATGTCATGAACATAAGATTAATAGAGTAAGCGTAAACTAAAGAATAAATACATGCTTAGGTCGTATGACATGAGTTGTCATTGCCCTCAGGAGAGACCTGAGGCTAGACCTTCTCGTCTGGAGGACGAGTAGAGAGAGTTAGTCATGGAGGTAGAGATCTCCATTACACGTAGAGACCTGGCACATCCTCTATGGATGATGCGAACCCTAACCCTAAGTGGAGGTTAGAGAGAGATGACATGATGAGTTAGATGTCGTGGTATACCGAGTGTTTGGATAGACATGCCATATGAGCTATGAGAGGTTGATGACCGAGTACCTTTGGCAACCCAACCCTGGGAAGGATCGTGCATGTTTGAGCAAAGGATAGCTCCTTCATGGACGAGGTTAGAGAAGAACCTATAGAAACCTTATGGGTCGTTGCAAGTAGGATATAGCTTGCACCTAGAGTACATCAGTAGTATGAGCAGTAAGTTAAAACTGAGGCCAGAAGGATAGGATGGATGGCTTATGAGATAAGCATAAGGGGCTATGGATAATCATGAGCAAACATAAGTTTGAGCATAGGCTTCACTCACGTAGAGGTATGCCTGTGAGCTTGATCCTTAATGGAGAGAGGACCTCTAGTAGTAAGGATGGATGTGAAGTTAGATCTAGAGAGTGAAAGCAGGACCCAAGCAAAAAGGTTGGCACTTAGATTCCAAGACATGAGGAACAATGGGGAGTTGAGGATGAAGCGACCTAAGTGGATGATAGTGGTTGCTTTGTGCTTGATCCCTGAAGGTTGATGATATCTTGGTTGCCTTTAAAGGAACCAAACCCTAAGAGAGAGGATGATGCTTTTGGTATAAGTGGTTACCTGCTGAGACGAGATGAAGAGTAGCTTAAACCTTGAAGAGGTTTAGGTAACCAGTGGTGAGGCTTTATACCTAGTTGGTTGTCTGCGAGGGGACCCAACTTCGAGCGGTTGTTTGAGTAGAAGGATCATGGGAGTGCATGACATACCTTGGACATGCTTGATTTGTGGTTTAAGAGATTGAGCATGTAGTTCGACACCAAAAGGTGAACCTAGGATTCCTAGGCCTAAGAGGGGAAGTAGTGTACCTGATGCTCATAATGAAATTCGATTCTCTATAGTTTCGATCATGGTACTCCTCATGTTTAGAGGAAAAGGGAACCCCTTAAGTTAAGGGTATGTTTGTTGAACCCCTCATAGCTAAGTTGATCTAATGTTGAGGAAAGAGAACAAGTATGACCTAGCATGGTTTAAAAGTTGGTCTGCTTGTGCCTTAGTAGCTGTTGAGTTAGGCATGGTAATGTGAATGTAAACCCTATGGACGCTTGTGACCTTTCTTATCAAGGTGTAGTTTCCTCCCATCCTGGGAGAGGGACCCTTTGGTAGGGTGTTTACTATTTTATTGGTTTTGAGGTAACCTAAAGAGGTTTCATAGGATCTTGAGAAGCTAAGTGAAGAGTACATGGTACGAGAATGAACCTGCAGACCCATAGATGATCGTCTCTACGTGCATGTGGATGTGTTACCATGAAGGTAACCGGTATGGGGCCTGACCAAGGTAGGCAGGTCGTCATGACCCTTGTGAAAGGATGCAAGACAACCCATGAATACAGAGAGAGAGATGAGAAAGGCTTGGGTAAGGTTCTAAGTTGGACATGTACTATGTCAGAATCCTAAGTCTATCCTAGGGTCAGGTAGGGATAAGACTGATGGAAGTAGGAGTTTCCTAGTTCCCTAGTTGCACATGACCATAGGGTCGGGAGGTAACAACTATCATTGTTTGTGGGCCATGGGTTAGGACATTGATCACCTTCATGAACTCATGGGGACCCAAAGGGCAGATGAGTAGGGCACTCTCTGGATGCATAAGGGAAGAGGGATGACCCCAAAAGTGTCGGCACCTCATAGGCCTAGAGGAGATGACAAAGGATTGTGTAGTGACCCAAGTAGGTTCGAGACCAGTTTCTCATGGAAGTAACTTTTATATCAAGATGATCGTGATGTAGAGTCACAGGTTGCACGTTTCAACTTATATTTGAAGGTGTACTGGCAAGGTGGGATGTACCATCTCTACTCTTGGAATAGGAAGAACTCTGTATTTGGACTGCAACCAAATGCTTATTTCCTCTTGTTATGGGAGTGAGAGATAGGACAACACACATGCCATACACCAAGGATAAAGATGATATGAGTTGGAACGTTGCTACAAGGTATGAGGATAGAGATGATAACATACCCTTATAGAGAGAATGATACATGGATGGTTTACAAACACTAAGAGTATTAAGGAGATCATCTTGTGGGGATGTGATACCATGATATATCTGGAATTTGTAAGATATGCAAGGTTGAGTTTGACCACCATGTAAAGGAGCTCAGAGTTTCTTGATGAAGACAAACTTAGAGATGAGACGATAAGTAGAATACATGGAGGTGTATGTCTTCAACATTACCTAACACCTAAGGATAAGAAGTGGTAATGAATGCTCTGGTTGAGATATAGCTACCTAGTTTAGCTGGAAGCTAGAAGAAGTTGAGGTTGTTAGGCTAACCTTAAGAGGAGGAAAAGAGATAAATTTGGCTAACACCCAGATGTATAAATAGCGGTTAATCAAGTAAATGAGTGTTTGGTTAGCCAGCCTAGTTTGTGATGTAATGAAAGGATGGTTGTAGAACCTCAAATGTGCTTCTTTGGAAAGGAAGGTGATGAAACCATGATGAGAATGGTGTAGGGTTTCTGAGGTATCCAACTTGAGGAATCATGACATGCATGAGATCATGATACACCTTAGTATTACAAAGATAGTAAGTGACAGTAGTACTTCGGATGCTTAAGATGAAGTTGCATGGGGTATGTTACCATGCAAGCCAGGAGGTGAAGGATGAACACCAGTAACCCAGTGTGTTGATATAAAGTATAAAGAGTTCCTGAGAGGGAACAGGAGTTCATCATTATGGATGTTGTGAGTCTCCCCTAGACCAAGGAAAGTTAAGATGCAATATGGGTTATGGTAGATCGCCTTACCTAGATGACATGAGAAAGAAAGAGTACTGTCACGGGACAAATCTTATTGAACTACTTATAAGAGAGAGATGGTTCAACTACACCATGATACGAGTTCAAAAGTTCTTGAGTGTGACCTAAAGGTTCACTTCCATGAGGTGAAAGTAGATGCATGAAGAGCTCGATGATAGAATAGTTTATCACCCCTATCTAATGGTTAGTATGATCCAGACTAGAGGGTCTGATGAGAGCATGTGTGCTCATTCAGGGTGATACATAGAGACAGCTATTGTCCTTTGTAAGATGTGATGATAACCACCTTAGCCTTTATCAGGATGAAGGAAGTTCTAAAAGGAGGTTGTGTCGGTCACCACTTCATTAAGATGATGTTGGTGAAGGAGACCTCACGAAGGTCAGAAAAGAACCACAGTGTGTGTAGATGAAGTTCCTTTGATCATGCAATGGCTAAAAGAGAGCCCAAGGGTGACATGAGTCACGAGCTGATGCAAAGCAGAGTGACGTGAGTTCACTGTGGGAGAATATGTGATGTGAAAATCCGACCCCTCTAAGGTACAGCTGAGAAAGTTGAATCCCCAATATATGGGTCCATTTGAGATGGATTGGTGGAGATGGTTGTGTTTAGCCTTGCCCCTCAGGATAACATGATGTGTAATGTGTACCATGAGTCTTATCTAGAGCACTATGTGAGATACCCAAGCCATGTGTTGAGCTTTGAACCTATTCATCTTTTGAGAGGCTGAAATGTCCTGAGTCACCTATGAGGGTACGATATACCAAGGTAAAAAAGAACTCAGATGGAAGAATATGAGATGATGAAGGTTCTTGGGAAGCACCATGGAAAGGGTGAAGCCACATGGGAGCCATGATGGACATATGAAAGGCTCATCCTGTTAGTTTGCTTGCTTGATGGAATTTTGAGGGCAAAATTCTTATAAGAGGGGAAGGATGTTACAACCCCAATTTTGGGTTCATTTGGTGAGAAATGTGATTTCTCATAATAAAGATAATTGAACAAATAATGATTTCTTTGATTGAATGCATGAATTTTGTTTACAATAGCCTTGATGTTTGTGTTGAGGGCTTTATTGGCTATTGGGCCCAATAAAAAGGAAATTCAATTAGTAAATGAATAATTTAGTTTTTGAGAAAAGAAAAGGTGGGAATCTCTAGAAGGAAAAAGAACAAAATCCCAAGGTGGATTTCATGCCTCTTGGGTTCCTTGGGTGCCAAGGGGTCCAAAGTTGCAAAGAAAAGGCAATAAGAAAAGAAAAGATTAATTAAGTATTTCTTTATTAAGAAATTAATTGAAAACAATGATGAAATGTGAAAATAAGTGAAAAGAGGTATAATGGAGTTATCCTTGGTGGAATTTCGTATCCCAAGGATTCCTAATGTTAAAAGGGATACCAATGAGGAAAATAAAAGAGAAATAAAGAGAAATCCTCAAAAAAAGAGATATTTCGATAAGAAATAAATAAGATAATGAGAAAATAATGGATAAAAGATAAGTGCAAGGCTAAGGTATATCCCTGAGATGAGATTTCGAGACATCAAGGTTCCTTGGGGTTCATGGAACTCAGAATAAAAATTTAATAGCATGAGAACGAGAAATATGTGAGATATATATATATATATAGTGATATCTTGCACTTAATGAAAAGGAACGTTTTCTTTTGGATAATGAGCCAAAATTTGGAAGAGAGGTATATTAAGTCATTATGGACTTTTCTTTAAAATTTAGGAGCAATTGGATCTTCGGTTTCGGAGTTATGGTTTTTACAAGATTTCCTAAAGTGTTGTGATCATGGAAAATGTCACAATTATATTTGGAATCGGAATCTTGGGCCCAACCCATGTGCATGTCATGCGTGTTTTGGACCATTGGATTCAGATCCAACATTGATCCTCTTGTCTTCTAGCTCAGGATAGATCAGGAAACTGGCAAATGAGGAAGGAATCTTCCAAAGAGTTTCTCGCAACTTATGCACCAGAGGACTTAGAAACTTGCCCCTCAAGTTCAGGAGTCCTAGACGGACCGGGCAACTCTAGGTATTTGGGGGGTTTCATGGAAAGATCAGGGAATCCCCAAATCTCATGGTGGACAATGAAGACCCTATATAAGGGAGGGCACTCGAGGGTGCCAGCATCCCTAAAACCTAACCCCATAGCCGCGGAACTCGACGACGAGTCGACAGATGATTTCAATCGTTGGTTTTGACCTGACCTAGCTAACCCCCTCTACAACCAGCAGCACGCGGCGGGCTTCCGGCGGGTGATTTGGGGTGAAGATCATGTCCATTTGGACGATTGAGCAGCTCATCAGGTTCAGGAGACAACGGAGAATCTTTTTAGCTTCTCGGTTTTCTTGCTGAAAGCTTGGAGCTCGAAGTCAACTGATGAGTTGATTGAGTTCATTTGCACAGACGGAGGTAGACGATAAACCGACCACCATCTGACCATGGTCCACGATGATCTCCGCTAGATCCAACACTCCTGAGAGGGAGCGACTTTCTTTGAGGAGTGCTCAACCGTGACCATCGGATCTAAGGAGCGGACCACTGGTCCGCAAATCGAACGGCCGCCTAATTTTTGGTAATTTCCTCTCTGATCTTAATAAGTTAGAAAAAAGGCTTTTCTTGCTAAAATCATATATATTTAATCGTAGCTCAGATGACAAAAGTTTATACATGAAAGTTGATCAAATAAGTATGAGGAACACATGAAAATTGGTTTGATAACCTAGTTCCACACTTATTTGCAAAATTACATTAATTTGAATAATAGTGTGGTTAGAAACCCTAATTGTGGGTAAAGAATGAATCTTTGAGGTTTAAAAGGGTTAACTTGGGGAATATTAACCTATTGAATATTAAAGTAAAGTTGCAATATGATTTACATGAAAAGATGATAACTTTAGGGTTCCATGTGCATAAATAGGCTTTAATGGGCCTTGAAACCCAAATGATGGTAATTGGGACTATTAATGGCTTTAATTATTCGATTTCATGTATAGAACTGATTTTTCATGGTTATAAGATATTTCGAGCATTAAAGTTACTAATTTGTGGATAAATACCCTTAATTTGGAAATTAGGGTTTCCTAGTAGATAAAAGGTAGAATTGATGATAAATAACATTCATATGTGAATTAGACCATAATGAATTATGAGTTGTTAATCCGAAAGAAACTAAAGGCAATAATTGAGTCTAATGACCTAGAAATAACTTAAAAGGATAAAAATCATAGTTTTGGTATAAAAGAGAAATAATCAACTTTAATTGGGCTTATGATGTTGAAATTAGGGTTTATGAACTAAGAGAGCATTAAATATGATAAAAGCATTATGGAGGCAAAAACCCTAATAAAACCCTAAAGTGGTCTAGAAGGCCTAAGGTGATATCCAAGTCTAGCTTTAGAATGTTCTGGATAAACTATAAGACTTCGATCCCATTCATTAATTTCAGGATATTGTTGATTGCTTGTTGCTTGTTCTTTATCCTTATTGCTTGGACAATCAAGTTGCTCTAGATCAGGTATGTGGTTAATTATGAATAACTGCCTTAGTTTTCTGAGGATTTTTCAGATGGTTAATCGCATTGAATGCAAATTATCAATTTGGATGTTCATACATGCAAATCATAAAGTCACTATGACTATCACATTAATAATAGAAGTATGTATTCTCGCACCTACATGCCACCCTGATGGATGATGCCAAAGGTCAGGCCCAGATGGGTAGACCAATGGGCACCATGAGTGGTGACCCCAGGCACCAAGCTCGGGAATGAGAATGTGGCCTATGATATTGAATGACTAGAGGGCACCATGAGTGGTGACCCCAAGCACCAAGCTCGGGATTGAGAAGGTGGCCTTCAGTCATTGGCAAAAGAAACCCTAAGATGGGTATGCCAGGGTTAGGGCAAAAGCGGTGGAGAATGTCATACTAAAAACATAATTCGGCTTGTTAATTTAATTGATTGTGATAATTAGATTGTTATCCATATTTGCAAAGTTTTGTTTGTCCCCACATACCAGTATATTTCGATATACTGACTGACGTTTTGTTTGTCGGCGTTTTAGGTACAACCCTGAAATGAACAAACAGTAAAGGGCACATTGTGAAATTAAGAAATAAAGTGCAAGGAGGATTAGATAGATTCAAGCTCTGGATAGATAGATTTCCAAAGTTTTTCAAAGGTAAGTAAAGTTTTAATTTTATACTAGTTAGTAGAATTTCATCATTATTATTGATTATTTGTTGAACGTTTGATCCTGTTAATTGAATAATGACTCTGTCCTTTGGGTCTCCCTTAATTGGGGGTTACCGGGAGGCGGGGTCGTTACATAAACGGTCTTGGAAATCCACCTTCAAACAGTCTTACAGATCGATCGAATGACCAAACGATCTTGGAAATGACTGGCCTATCGGTCTTGAGACGTTATGGCGCCAATCAGTGTTGAAACCGTTAGTCACCAACCGGTCTCCTCTTGCTGGCTTGAAACAGTCTTCAGAGATCATACAGTCTTGAGGGCAAATGGTCTTGGGACTGACTGGCTCCAAACAGTCTTGGGACCGACTGGCTCCAAACAGTCTTGGGACCTAATGGCTCGAAACGGGCTTGGGACCGAATGGCTCCAAATGGTCTTGGGACCGAATGGCTCCAAACGGTCTTGGGACCAAATGGTCTTTGCTTGCATGTCCCAAACGGTCTTCATCCAAATGGTCTTGGATCTTCATTGTCCAAACGGTCTTCATCCAAATGGTCTTGGATCATTGTTGTCCAAATGGTTTTGAGGACCGATGGCCATCAAACAGTGTTCGTTGTCCAAATGGTTTCGTTATCCAAACAGTTTGGCGATGGAAACGGTCTCGAAGACTGATGGGTTTCAAACGGTCCTGAGAACGTTTGGCTTCATGCAGTTTTGAGACCGTTTAATGGGGAATGATGGAAGGGGGACCGTGTGGGTGAAAGGTAAAGACCGAGAGGTCAAATCCAAATGGGTTAGACCGCTAGGACAAAACGTTTGGTGAAATCGTTAGGTGAAGACCAAAGTTGAGAGGATCTTTGAATGAATTCCTTATAATGATTAAACCTCATCAAGACCTACACAAAATCAATAAATGTAGTTAATATTCTTGATAATTGAACCAATTAAGTAATTTTATATATTGTGAGAATAAGTAAATGAAATTGGATGTATTGAATCCAATTTGTTCCAAAAAGGTGACTGGAAATCATGATGAATATGCATTCATCAGAATACCCCGAACTTAAATGTTGCTCGTTCTCAAGTAACACAAAATCTGAAACAGGCGCCAAATGAATATTTTCTAATCATGTGATTACCTCCTCTTCAAATCATGATTGTTTCCTTTCTGCTCAGTGTGACTAAGCATCTCAACTTCCGGAGACCACTGAACACATCTTACCATATCTTTGTTCCTGAGTTCATTTTCCAACATCACTTCTTCCTAGTGTTTCTAAGAGTTTTGTAAGAGTCCAGAGATACCCGCAGAACAACAAGTGTACACCTGATCTGACACTGGTGTATTTCAGGGTAGTGGAGACATTTATTGTGCCTTTAGGTAGAAAAGGGAGTGAAGGTTGATATGGAAGGAAGAAATAAATCTCTCCTCTATTCAACTCGATATTTTTATTATATTCTTTGCAATTTCATTTATTGCATTTTTTGTGCGAATCTCTCCTCTATTCGACTCGAGATTGCATTTCTTTTTGTGTGCACTTTGGCATCTTTTCTTGGTGGTACGCCCCTATTTATTTGCGAGGGGTATGGAAGAAGCGGACATAGAGGGAAGTGGCATGCCACCCCGAACCTAGGGTTTGGCACTATTTTGGCTATTTTTGTTTCTTTTTTATGGACGGAGGGGTACAAAGATGATAGAAGAAGTGTAGAAGAGAGTTCAGATCAGGATGCAACTTGATTTACAATTTTGTGCATTAGGTTGTTCTCTTTATCATACTCTGCTCAAATAATGACTTGATGTGGATCCAGTGGGGATTCCATGTTGTTGTTCTACTAGTCAGTTAGGAAGCACGGTGTTTTTTATCCCTATCAGTTCGACAGACACTTGCCATCTTTGCATAGGTATCATGATGTTAAGATTCATAAGCTTCACAAGTTGATTTCAATCAAAAGGCTAGTTTTCAGAAAAATGGTCCTTTTGAGGATTTGTTTCAAATAAGGAGGGTATAGTGATTCAAAAGCATCAAATTTTCATCAAGTATCTGTTCAATTTCTTTAAAAAGGCTTTAAAAATTTTGCAAATTTGAAAATTTAGGTCAAAAATGCGGCGGTGAAATCTTAAATCTGAATTAGATGGGTGAAGGTGGAAAGTAAGATACATACCATCCACCCTCCACCCCAAACTTAGAAATTTTCTCGTCCTGAGAAAACTCTAAATCCAAGATGGAGGGGAAAATTCATGTTGGTCGGACCACAAAATGTGGTTGCATTCCAATCAGTGTGCATCCTCCATCTGAAAATCTCAAAATAAAGATTCATCAGAACTAAAGATGGCATCTCGCGATGTGATTTTTATTTATTGCAAAATTATCTAAAAAATAGAAACAAAATTAAGAAAAATTTTCTAATTCAAAATTAAAACTAAATACAAATTTATGTATCTGGTTGCCTCCCAACAAGCGCCTTTATTTTGTGTCGATGGCTCGACTTGGTTTCTTCAACTTTTAAGGCGGATGTAATCTTGGGTTGGAGAGATCCAGCGATGCATTGATGCCAGTGTCGGCTGAGGTAAAATATATTTTCAAACGTTGGCCATTAGCCACAACATCTCCTAACTTTTCACTCCATAAAACGAAAGCACCATGCGGGTAGATACTCTTAACAATGTATGGTCCAGTTCAGCAGGACTGGAGTTTCCTTGGGAATAACTTCAGTTTTGAGTTGATCAGCAAGACTTGATCTCCCACTTGAATATCCTTCCTCTTGAGATGACCATCGTGCCACAACTTTGTACGTTATTTATAGATTCTAGCATTCTCATAAGTTGTCATTCGGAGTTCTTCCATCTCTTGGAGTTGTAGAATCCTAGCTTGGCCTGCTTCTTTCATATCAGAATTCAGTTGTTTTATTGCCCACCATGCCTTGTGTTCCAATTCTACCGGCAGGTGGCATGACTTTCCATACATTAGTCGAAAAGGTGTAGTACCAAGGGGAGTTTTAAAAGCAGTTCGGTAGGCCCACAATGTGTCATTGATTTTCACAGACCAATCCTTCCGATTGCGGCCTACTGTCTTTTCCAGTATAGTTTTGAGTTGACGATTAGAAACATCTACCTATCCACTCATTTGTGGGTGGTAGGGTGAGGATAGCTTGTGTGTTACACCATACTTTCTCAGTAAAGCTTCAAAGTTTCTTTCAAGGAAATGAGACCCTCCGTCAGATATCACAGTTCGTGGCACTCCAAAATGGGGGAAAATAATATCTTTGAATAATTTGATGACGGGTTTGGAATCACTAGTGACGGTTGGTATATATTCAACCCATTTTGAGACATAGTCCACCGCCACTAGGATGTATGAAAATCCATGAGAAGATGGGAATGGACCCATGTAGTCCACCCCCCAAACATCAAATATCTCTACTTCTTGGCACAAGTTCAGCATCATCTCATCTCTCTTTGTTATGTTGCCTGATCTTTGCATTTGTCACATGATAAGACAAAGTCATAGGAATCTTTGGATATGGTTGGCCAAAAGAATCCACATTGCAAAACCTTCTAGACAGTCTTTTTAGAGCTCATATGTCCTCCAACTGGTCCTGAGTGACATTGCTCCAAGATAAGTTGAGCTTCTTCCTTAGCAATACACCGTCTGTATAGACCATCAACACATAGTTTGAAAAGGTATGGCTCAATATTGTTTCACATCATGCATAAATTTCTTCAGCGCATTTCCGGTGCATTCAAGATGGATAACCCTAGCAACAAGGTAGTTTACAAAATCTGAGTACCAGGGGGTAACTTCTGAAACTTTCATCAGTTGGTCATTTGGAAAAGAATCATTAATATGGATCTTCTCGGTATCTAGAGTGTGGATTCGACTGAGGTGGTCTGCTACAACATTTTATGTGCCCTTTTTGTCTCTTATCTCCAAATCAAATTCTTGTAATAGGAGAATCCATCTAATTAGTCTGGGTTTTGCATCTTTCTTTGTTAGAAGGTAACGGATGGCAACATGATCCGTGTAGACAATGACTTTTGAACCAATAAGGTAGGATCTGAATTTGTCAAAGGCATACACGACTTCCAAAAGTTCTTTCTCAGTAGTAGAATAATTCCTCTGAGCTTCATTGAGGGTCTTCAACACATAATAGATCACATAGTGTTTCTTTTCTATGCATTGTCCCACGACGACACCCACAACATAATCGCTTGCATCACACATGATTTCAAAAGGGTGGTCCCAATCGGGATCTCTAATGATAGGTGTTGTTGTGAGAACATGCTTTAAATGGTTGAAACTTTTAACTCATTCTTCGTTGAAATTGAACTCAGCATCCTTTAGTAACAGGCTTGTCATCGGCTTGGTTATCTTTGAGAAGTCCTTTATAAACCGTCTGTAGAAGCCTGCATGATCTAGTAATGCTCAAACTTCCTTTACATTGATAGGGATAGAGAGCTTGGAAATCACTTCTATTTTGTCTTTATCTACTTCAATTCCTCGATTACGGACCCTATGGCCGAGGACAATGCCTTCCTTCACCATAAAGTGACACTTCCCCCAATTCAGCACAAGATGTGCTTCTTCAGATCATTTGAGAACAAGGGAGAGGTGTTCAAGGCATGAGTCGAAAGAATCTCAGTACACAGAAAAATCGTCCATAAAAACTTCCATGATTGTTTCAGTTAGACCGGAAAATATGGCTTCCATGCAACGTTGGAAAGTTGCAGGCGCATTACAGAGGCCGAATGGCATCCTTCTAAATGTGTATGTTCCAAATGGGCAGGTGAAAGTAGTTTTCTCTTGGTCATATGGATGTATGGGTATTTGATAGAATCTAGAGTAACCATCGAGGTAACAGAAATATTCTTGATGAGCCAATCTTTCTAAAACTTGATCAAGAAAAGGCATTGGGAAATGATCCTTTCGAGTTGCCTTGTTTAACTTCCTGTAATCAATGCACATTCTCCAACTTGTAACCGTTCGAGTGGGGATGATTTCATCATTTTCATTTTGTATTACAGTAGTTCCACCTTTCTTTGGGACCACATGCACGAGACTCACCCATGGTGAATCTGATATCAGATAGATTATCCCAGCAGTGAGCAGTTTAATGACTTCACGACGAACTACTTCCTTCATATTTGGATTTAATTTGTGTTAATGTTCAATAGTTGGCTTGTGATCTTCCATCATGTGGATTTTGTGCATGCATAGAGCTTGGATGACCCCGGTGAGATCACTCATCTTGTAGCTGATTGCTTTTCTTCTTTCCTTCAGTTCCTTTAAAAGTTTATCTTCTTGTTCTGCCATCAAATCCGAATTTATGATGACAGGGCAAACCTTGAGTTCATCTAGAAACATGTATTTCAATCCTTCCAGTAGCGGCTTCATTTCAGGATCTTGTGGCTTTTCACATTCTTCTTCAGTAACATCCATTTCTTTTCGTTCCTCAATCTTGGCTTCTGCATCTTCTTTAGCAACATTGAGGTGGAAAACACAACTTTTCACTTGTTTGTCACCCAAACTTTCTGCATTTGGATTAGTGAGGGTTATCCCTAAAGGATCTTCTTATTCATAATCCTCTTGTGTGAGAAGCGACATCTGATCTATGCACTCAATCAAGTAGACTTCTTCTTGCATGCTTGGTCTACGCATACTTTCAAAAACTTTGAATTCAAGTTCTCCTTACCTAATCTGAGCAGAAAAGTTCCTGCTTCAACATCGATTAGAGCTCTTGCAGTGGCGAGGAATGGATGTCCAAATATGAGAGGGTATCTAGTGTCTTCCTTTATGTCCATTATGACAAAATCACACGGGACATAGGAATCTTTGCCCACCTTGATAGGTACATCCTCAATGATTCCTAAAGGTAGAGTCATAGTGTTATCTGCAAGTTGTATGGTCGTGCCAGTTGGGAGAAGTTTAGAAAACCCTAGCCTCTTGCAAAGGCTAAGTGGCATGATGGAAATGCTAGCACCAAGATCTGGTAATCCCTTTTTGCACGAAGAATCACCGATATGGTAGGAGATCCCAAAAGATCGTGGATCATTCTGTTTCTTGGGCATCTTACTCTGGATGATATCAGAAGTAGTTTTTGCTAACTTCACTGTCTCATATTCTTTGGTTATATACTTCCTTGTGAGGAGAGACTAAGTATTTTTTCCAAGATGGTATCTCAGCCAGCGTATCAAGAAAAGGTATATCAACATGAAGCTTTTTCACAGCTTCCTTGAACTTGTTGAATCGAGTGTCAAGCTTGGTCTGTCTCAAATGAGCTGGGAAAGGAATACACGGCTTGTACATAGGAATATCAGGCTCTGGTGTTGCTTCTTCCTCTTTTGTAGCTAGTTTCAAAGAATTTTCTTTCTCTGACTTATCATTGCTTGGATGCTCCTTCAGAATAGGTTCAGGTTCTTTGTCAACTTGATCATTCACCTGGTCCTGATTATCTATGACAACCACTGGTGTCTTGGAAGAAGGGTCAGGATACACATTACCAGAATGAGTCATAACAGCCTTCAATTTCTAAGGATGTTTAGGGTTGTTCTCTGGTTGACCAGTAAAGGCTCCAATAGGAGGCTTCACGCTAGCTACAAGTTGAGCTAGTTGAGATTCAATGGCTTTCTGATGTGCTTGTTGGTTAGCTATCAAGGTTTGCTGGTTAGCTATCATGGTTTGTTGTGACTGCAACATCTTCTCAATAGTTGTCAGTTTATCATTAGGAGAAATGGGTCTGGTTTGTTGCCCTTATGGTTGATTCTGGTTAGGGACTTGATTAGGGTTCTGAAATTGAGAATTGTTCTGATAACTGTTGAAGTTCCTGTTCTAAAAATTACCCCTGAAATTTCCTTGATTCCCAAAATTCTGTTGTTGGTTATACTAAAATCCTAGTGGGCCTTTTTGTTGGTTAGTTGAACCAAGTTGTCGTGAGTTTTCCGCTCCTGAAGGATTTCCATATTGTAAACCAGGATGGTTCCTATTATGATTCGGATTGTAGTATCCTTGACCAGGGATGGTGTTGACATCATTAAGATTTTCCATTTGACTATTATCTCCTTGTCCGCATGTGTTGCTTAGAACAAAATCGTAGAGAACATGGCATGCCAAAGTGGAATGATCGGTACCTTTACATGCTTCACATAATAATGAAGCTGACTTGATCTATTTTTGTGGTTGTGGGAGTGAATGTCTTCTTTCAAAAGCAGCAAGGGATGATTCAATATGGTCTTGCTTTGCAACTAAGAGTTTGAGTGTTTCAGCGATAGACTTGTATTCTGGGATATTTTCATCCATGGCTACCTTCAACACTCCTTTACCCACAGATCTACCCCAGTTTGCTTGATTTTCAGCTCCAAGGGTGACAACCCTCCATGCGCTGTCATAACTTTGACGCATGAAGTTTCCTCTAGATGAAGAATCTAAAAACCTTTTGATATCATCGTCCACACCCCTATAGAAAGTTTCAATGAGTTGATTCGTAGGAATTCCATGGTGTGGACACTTGCGTAGAAGCTCTTTGTATCTATCCCATGCTTCTACAAGGGTTTCTCCAGGGACATGAGTGAAATTTGTTATCCGTCCCCTAATTTCATAGGTGAGAGAGGGAGGGTAGAACTTTTCTAGAAATACATTTTGAAGTTGTTCCCAAGTGGTGATGGGTTCACATTGCAAGGAGTTATACCAACTAATTGCTCTATCAGTGAGTGAATACTTGAAGAGACAAAGACGAATGGCATCATCAAATACTCCATTTTGCTTTGTCATAGAACATAGATCAATAAACCTCAAAAGATGTTCCTGACTATCCTCTCCTTGTTTGCCATAGAATGGGCTGTTTTGAAGCAATGTGATCTAGTGTGCCCTAATCTCAAAATTGGCAGCATTGATGGGAGGAGGTTGTATTAGATGACGAACATTAGCAGCTTTGGGAATTGATAACTCTCTAAGATCCTTTTGTAATTCTGCTACTTGCACTGATGCTTGTGCTGCTTGGATTTCTTCTTGAACTGTGACTCTGGCTTCTTGCATGAGTCTTTCTCTATGTGCATTGATGGCTTGAGACACCGTTCAGGCTATTTCCTATTCTTGAGCCATTCTTGCTTGGTTCTCTCAGTTTTGATGATGAAAGGTTTTGTCAATCTCCGGATCAAAGTTGGCGGTGAGTCTGGGACTGTTCAAATGGTGCATGCACTAGTCCTTCATGAAATACCTGAAATAAAAAGATCTGAGTTAAGATTGATGGAATGGAGTGAAATTCAAGTAGATGATTTATTGTATCAAAAGAAAAAGTGAAATCCTAGATTAGCCTTAAAAGAACAAGATTTGACTAACTGATTCTGTTGTCACCAGCAACGGTGCCAGAATTTGATGTGGCTATTATCGCACTAACAAATTCACTCGGGGTTGAAATCCCCGAGCTTTTACCAAAACCTCATGCAATAATACCACCCGCAACCAGACAGGTCTTATAGAAGTATAGTTAAGGATCAAATCCCAACGGAAAACATTTTTAAGAATCTTTGTCAGTCAAATCTAGCTCTAGCAAGACTAATATTTAAAACGATTGGTTGATTTGTGGTTGATTAAACTAATTGCAAGAAAGTAAAAGAGCAAAATTAAAGTTTGGTCTAGGTTAATGATATGGAATCTCTGGGATGGTCTCGGGTTTCACCACCACTGCACATGCAAACACATCTAAACACATAACATCCAGGAAAGTAACTAACTATCCAAATGGAGTTGCTGTGAACCCTCCATGAGGATAGGCTCATGTAAGCGTCACCTTAGGGATCCTATTTCTTGTCACCCTCCGGATCACTCACTTAGGGCTCTGAAGATACAACATCCAACTAAGGTTGTGGACCCCCTTTAGGGTAGGCACATAGAAGCATCACCAAAGGTTAGATGTCTCTTCCCCTCACGGATCACACACTTACGACCTCAAGGAACCCTATCAGATTTCTCATGTAGGAGTCAAACGTGCTAACCAACAAGTAGGTGATTAGTCTGAAAGAAAACATTGACGATTAACAAAGAAGATACAACATCCAACTAAGGTTGCCCCCCCCCCCCTACGGGTAGGAACACAGAAGCGTCACCTTGGGCTAGATGGCTCGTCCCCTCACGGATCACACACTTGCTACCTCAAGGAATCCCATTCCATTTCTAGTCTGGCAGTCTACCTCATTAATCGACATTCTATGCTATGAAGAGAAGAACAAGATGAAAGAAAGCGGGTAATCAACTACAAGCATATCAATTAGTAATGAAATGAAAAGTTATATACATTACCTTGGAATGTTAAATGAAAAGACATGAGAGCATCGGCAGCGGGGCTAGTCCCCGCACCTCAGCGAAAGGTGACTACTCACTCATGGTGCGAGAAATAAGAAGAACAAGAGAGAAGGAAGATTATGCCATGAGCATGATGAAGAAGGTAGTCGCAGCTCGGTGAAGATGATGCAGACTTCTATGTCGTGTCGGGGTGGATCTGGACGAGGAGGAAAAATCACTAAGGCAGGCTGGGCAAACCTTCTTCTCCACCTTCTTCCTCTTCTCAGCCTCCTTGCTTGCACCAGGAGGAGGTGTGGGCGGCGTGGCAATGGCGCGGAAGGAGGACGGCGGTGTGGAGGTGATGGCGGCGGTGTGGAGGAGAAACTGGATCGGACCTTGTACGTGGGTAGCCTGTCGGTGTCCCTGGAACGATGCCAAATGAGGACCCTTACGGTCCTATTTATAGGCTCGAATGGGGTCTTCACATTTTCTGCATGAACCTACTCCAAACAGTTTGGAGCAAACAGTCTGGTTGAATGGTTTGGAGCAAATGGTCTTAGAGACTATTTGACATCCAAACGGTCTTGGAAATCCGCTTTCAAACGGTCTTACGGATCGATCGAATGACCAAATGGTCTTGGAAATGACTGGCCTATCGGTCTTGAGACTGTATGGCGCCAATCGGTCTTGAAACCGTTAGTCGCCAACCAGTCTCCTCTTGCTAGCTTCAAACGGTCTTCAGAGATCATACGGTCTTGGGACCGTATGGCTCCAAATGGTCTTGGGACCGACTGGCTCCAAACGGTCTTGGGACCGAATGGCTCCAAATGGTCTTTGGACCGAATGGTCTTTGCTTGCGTGTCCCAAACAATCTTCATCCAAATGGTCTTGGATCTTTGTTGTCCAAACAATCTTCATCCAAAAGGTCTTGGATCTTCGTTGTCCAAATGGTCTTGAGGACCGATGGCCATCAAACGGTTTTCGTTGTTCAAACGGTATCGTTGTCCAAATGGTTTCGTTGTCCAAACGGTTTGGTGATGCAAACGGTCTCGAAGACTGATGGGTTTCAAACGGTCCTGAGAACGTTTGCCTTCATGCAGTTTTGAGACCGTATAAGGGGGAATGATGGAAGGGGGACCGTGTGGGTGAAAGGCTAAGACCGAGAGGTAAAAACTAAATGGGTAGACTGCTAGGACAAAACATTTGCTGATACCGTTAGGTGAAACCATTTGGTGAAACTGTTAGGTGAAGACCAAAGTTGAGAGGATCTTTGATTGAATTCCATATGATGATTGAACTTCATCAAGACCTTCACAAAATCACTAAATGTAGTTAATATTCTTGATAATTGAAATGATTAAGTAATTTTATATATTGTGAGAATAAGTAAATGAGATTGGATGTATTGAATCAAATTATTTCCAAAAAGTTAACTGGAAATCATGATGAATATGTATTCATCAGTGACCAATCGGGAAGTTGACCCTGGCTTGCGCGTGTGTAACATCCCTGACCAGGGTTATGAACTAACCCTAGGTGTTTGTCTAAATTGAGTGATTAGGTGCTTGTGTTTATCTTATGAAATGTAATTAAAGCTTTTGAGGAACCTGCATTTCAATTTTAGTCCATTTTGAACAATGTTGTAATATTGTTTTGTTATTAATGGACTAAAGTGTAATTTACCCAAGTGTAGGGGTTAACTTGCAAATTTCACATGTTAAGATGTTCCTCTGATGATGAGACATCATAAGAATGAATATGATGTGGTGGTATGGATTCTTCAAGCTTGAGCACCAAGATATAGCTTGTAGCGCAATCCTTGTACTTTAAAACCTAGTTTTAGTGTAAAGTACGATTTACCCAAAAATTAGGGTGCAACATGAAAAATGTATGCTCTCAGGTCTCTCTCATGACTCTTGGCACAAAATAGAGCAAAGAAAATGAGGAGGGTGCCTCATTTGAATGATCAAATAAGAAAGATAACCTTTATAATTAAATAAGCAAGTTATATGCAAAATGGCTCTTTATACATGTATAACATGTAAGGTGTTTGGTTTCTTTTCCTTATAGTCTTGGATAAAGGAGGAGTCTTGCATGTAATAAGAAGGGAGAAACGTGGCTAAGAAAGTGGAAAAATGGCGTGGTGGATTTAGTTGAGAAAATTAAGGAAATAATTACCCTTGCCTTGAAAATACCCCAAAAATATATAAGTACATCTTTTTCCACAAAGCAAGGGATCGTTTTCCTTCATTCCTTTTCTAATCTTCTTGCTTTGGCCAGCTAAGGAGAAGCTCAAGAGCATAGGAGGACGACCAAATTGGTTTAGGTAAGTTTTGACCATCACCTAGCTCGAATTCATGGAGGAAATCCTACTACAAGGTTGGTTTGTTAGTCTTTCTTATACAACTCTTCTTTCTAGCCATCTTCTCCATCCAAATCTTGAGGAACGGACCTTGGATGACCTGTGGAGCTCAAGACACCATTAAATCTACGAATCTTGGAGCTCTGGATCAGTCCTAGAGGCGGGTTTTATAACTCTAAACCTTTAACTTTGTTAAGTGCATCTTCCTTTCATGAAAACGTTGCTTATTCACCTTCCTTAGACACTTCTAAGTGTTCTTGCAAGCTTTTCCGTGAAGAACAGTTCTTGTTCTTGAGGAAGAAGATGATGACGTTATTTCCAAAGTTTATCCTAATTTTTCTTTAGCAAACGGTCCTCCACCTCTTGCTCAAACGGTTTGCAAAACCGTTTGAAAGCAAACGATTTCAAAATCGTTTGAGAGCAAACGGTTTCACAAGAACGTTTGGGGAGCAACTGGTCCAAGACCGTTTCGATGGGTTGACCAAGCATTGAACGTTTTTAGATATGTTGTACACATTATGGACTAATCACTCATCAAAAATCATCATCTAATTCCAAGTAAATCACCAATTGAAGGCTCATTAGTCACCTAAACCCTAATCGGGTTTATTGCTGATTTCAATGATGCAATCATGTTGAAGTTTGGGTTGAGTGGCCCAAACGGTTTCAAAACCATTTGGGGATCACCCAAACGGTCTCAAGACCGTTTGGTGATCACCCAAGACCATTTGGAGATATAGGGTTAAGTGGAGTTGACCAATTGAGGGTCCAATCATATCAAGTTGTTGAACAATTAAATGTTGATTTTGTAACCAAATCTAGGGTTCAACTCTTAAGTGAATGACTTAGTTTTTGATAAAATAATGGGCAAACGGTCTCAAGACCATTTGGAGGATGTCCAAACGATCCCAAGACCATTTTGGGTCAGGTCATGACCCAATTGAATGATGGTTCAATGGGTTCAACATCAATTAGACACATGTTGATACATGTTGAAGGGTGATCGTTTCCAAACCCTAATCCAATCAATCCAAACCCTAATTGGTAATCAATTGAGGGTCAATTGAGGGTCAAATCAGTTGAGTATTGACCTAATTGACTCAATTGATAAGTGTCTAACCATTGTATGATCGATTGAAGGGTTCAACCTTGGAAACCCTAACTCAATTGGAAGAGTTGATACACTTTTTGGTCCACACGGTTTTGAGGGTGTTTGGACCAAATGGTCTCAACACCGTTTGGGTCCAAACGATCTCAAGACTGTTTGAGTCCAAACGGTCTTGAGACCGTTTGGGACCAAATGATCCCAAACCGTTTGGTGACCATGCGGTTTCAAGATCGATTTGTCCATGCGGTTTCAAAAGTCAAAGTTGGCCAAACGGTCAACGAGACCAAACGGTCTTCACCTCACCTAGGGAAAACGGTCTTGATGGTGTTTTTGGCCATGCGATCTTAAAAGTCAAAGGGACCAAATGGTCAACAACTCCAAAGGGTTTCAGAACCGTTTGGAGGTTGAAAGTGCAAAACCATTTAGGGTCTATTAATGTCAAGAACGTTTGATGCCTTAGTGGTCAAGATGGTTTAGTAGTTGATTAACCTAAACCCTAAATGTACCTAAAGTGATTAAGGGAACTGGTAATTAGTTGATTGATGCATGTTATGCTCAGTGGTGAACATTACAAAAGTACCTTTAGTGGGATAGTGTGACTAATACCCCTTAACCAAGCAAACCCCAATGACCATAATAGTGATGACATGACCTATGTTGTTAAGATTGATTTGGCTTAACCTAATCAAGAGAGATGTAAACATCATCTAATAGTTAGAGGAGAGAGAAGACTCCCTATATGTATAAGAATCAAGTAATATACTTCCAACATGTATAAATACACATAATTAGGGTATGATCCTTCATAGTGAGATCATGGAAACCCTAATTATGGTGATTAATGAATCTTAACTTAATTGACGGCATTAATGGAAGTAATCTTCATACATGATGATGGTATGACCTCAATATCATGTAATATGAATAGTAAAACCTAATTCTAGGGTAATATCATGTAATGTGAATAGTAAACCCTAATCTAGGGTGATGTGATGAAATGAACAGTGAACCCTAATTTGGAGTTATGGTTTTAAGCATGAATCTCTGTTCTTGAATTATAAATGAGTAATCATTATACCTTTAAAAGTCATATAGGTTGAATAACCTTAATTAAATCGTATAGGGAAACCCTAACCCTAGAAATCAACTGTGGTGATGTAACACGGTCGTGGTAAATTGTCAATAGCATGACCGTGTTAGGTAGCACGGCCATGGTAGCTTCCCCTAGCACGACCGTGCAAGGTAGCACGGCCGTGGTGTTCTATGATTAAATTGAAAAGAACTTGTATTGTGCTAAGACAGATATAATGTGCATGTTTTCTATTATATTAGTCATGCTGGTTGTTACCAAGAGGTAATCATATCCAGGTAAGTGTTATGGTACCACATTCATTGAAAGTATTCTTTAAGCTTTGAAAACAATGATATGTTATGTTGCCTATTAAAAAGGTAACTTTTGAGATGGATAGGCTGTATGAGCCATGAAGACCATCTGTATTGTTATAATCAAAGTCATACTGTTAAATGACTTGATGACTATATGTCACATGGTAACAAGTGTTATGATGATCTAAGTGTTGGAACACCCCTATTTTTGAATCATAATGATGAGATGGTTAGGGATTGATATCCCAATGGTAACTGATGTGAAATGAACTTGATATAATTAGTACTCCTTCTTTATAGCAATTGTTTTAATGGTTTGTGTTTGAAAACATACCTGAAGTTAAAAGAATGCTATAATGTACTTAAATAATCAAGTATAATGATATCATGTAGAGCCCTGATCATAGATCCATCATTGTCAGTAGTTTAATGATGGTGAAACGGGTTTTCTTAAGGGAA
Organism: Alisma plantago-aquatica; assembly: GCA_963693085.1. Taxonomy (NCBI): domain Eukaryota; kingdom Viridiplantae; phylum Streptophyta; class Magnoliopsida; order Alismatales; family Alismataceae; genus Alisma; species Alisma plantago-aquatica. Next base: position 474,733,359 of record OY856410.1, read on the forward strand.
CTCCTGGAGAACATACTTTTGAGTATGTCGGGGTTATGGACGCGAATATCCTTACGTCCTAATGTAGGGATTGATGTGGGATGTACTTTAATCTCTCATCCCTTCATTATATGTTTATGCTGGGATGATGTATCACTAATCTCCCAATGATGTTGTTAATGCCGCATCGGTGCGAGATGAACAAGAAATCCCTCGATGGCGAAGAGAGTACAGAATGCCACTGTAACTCTAATAGCGAAGTTGCCAGAATACCCTAGAAATCTATTATAGCAGAGACACGAGATGTCCTGCATGTTGGTCCTCACACTGACTGAGGAAGATGCGGTCATTGGAATCTGGCTCTTCTGATGACCTATGTATGGTACCGATTGCGATTTTGTAATGGTCGGTTGGAGTATGAGAGGTGTAACTCATCTCCTCAGGGCATAATAATGTTTGAAAAACATAATCAGCCGTGTAGTATAACTATTAGGTTGAACTACGAGAAACAATGATTGATGATACATTGTTTATAATGTTCTAGTTGAATAACTAGTATACATGTTCTTCATATTCCTTATTGAGATATGCCTTGATATTCAATTTAGTTACAATTGAAATGATTGCTAAAAGAATGTTGCTTAATATTAAACCTGATGTTGAATGTTTAAAGTTCTATTTCTTATTGTTATTCCTTTACTGCAATAACAAAGCTTCTGGCGGAGAGTTATAACTCTCGCTGGGACAATTATTCAAATTGTCTCACCCTCGTGGGATTCGACTTTTTAGGTAGACGCCGAGGATGAAGGAACCCTTCTGAGGGTGAGCAACAACAACAGCAGTAGCAACATCAGGGACAGCAATGATTCTCAGGTTGAGACACTGTCTGTCAAGTCTTGTAGATAGTATGTCCTATGTGTCGTCTTTGTACTCTCAGGTCCTAGGATTCAGTAGATGTTTAAAGTAGATCTGAGATTTTTGGCTTAATGCCTTGTGACTTTTGTATCTTGCTTTGTACAGATAACAGAGCAATTGATGTGGTAATCACTCGAGATGTGATTTTACATAGATGTAATGATGGATCATGTTGTAAACAACTTATCTGGTTTCTTTATGAAAGGGTTTTATTGTTTAAAGATCTCTTTCCAAAAAGTTTTATTTTTTAGTGATTTTTAATAATTCTGCTGCTAACGAATCGTTTCCGCTTAAGTTAATCTCGTGTTTTGGCGATTCGATCGCCACAATTTAGTGGAATCAGAGCTCTAGGTTCGCTGAGTCTACAGAGACATAGGACTTAGGATGTTGAGTCTATTCTAGTGTCTTCCAGTATATCTGATAGTGTCTTCAGCTCCTCAGGAGAAGAAGATAAAACTAAATATGTCTGGAACTCACAAAGAACACGTTGCAGAGAGTAGTGTTGCACCAAGAAGAGGTGAAAGAGAACCAGATAGAGAAGAACCTGTACCTGAACCACCCATGTTCAATCTAACTAACATGGGGAACCCAGCCGTCCAAACTATGTTTGGGCAGTTTATGACTGCCATGACACACATAACTGATAGGATGCCTATACCTGCACCTAGGGCACCTACCCATCCCGAAGGATAAGGAATCAACAAGATGTTTGAACGACTTCGCCGAGTTGGAGCCACAGAGTATGCTGGAACAGCTGACCCAGCTGATGTTGACTTGTGGTTAACTGAACTAGAGAAGGACTTTAGAATCCTGAACATCCCAAAAGCTGAGAAGGTTAAACATGCTCTGTATCTTCTCAAGTGGAGTGCTGGTCATTGGTGGACCATGGAAGAACAGAAGAGGTGTGGTGTAGAAATTGCATGGGAAGCTTTCCGATGGGAGTTTATCAACATATATTTCCCTTAGACATTTCTAGATGAGAAAATCTCTCAGTTCGAGAGGTTAAGGCAAGGTCCAATGAACATTAGCGAGTATGACGCTAAGTTCATGGAGATGTTGCGGTGTTGTCCGCATATGGCAGCTACAGATGAAGAAAGGATTAGGCGTTTTGAGAAAGGATTAAACGCTGAGTTGACTACTAGAACAGAGAAAGGTTTGCCACCTTCGTAGAGTCTGTCAAAAGAATAGAGAGGTATGTAGCAGAGAAGAGACAGACCTAGAACAAGAGTATGTATCCCCAGTTCCAAGGATCTTCATCCAGAGATTTCAAGAAACCTAGGTTTTCTGTGCCTACACCACCACCTAGACCCAGTTCTCAGACACAGTGGACGTCGAATAGGGGTAGAGGACAAAGCCTACCACTAGAAGGAGCTTGCAGTTCAGCATCTATGTCGGTTACAGGACCACCCATACCACAACAACTGAATAAAAATTGTTATATATGTGGGAAGATGGGGCATCTGATGAAAGACTGTAGGGCTAGAGAAGTGAGTGTAACTCAACCTCAGAGGTAGAGTCAGCAAAGATCGCAAAGGAGATAGTTTCCAGGAGGAGCTAGAGGACGTGGACAAGCATCCCAAGATGGATCATCGACACCGAATCAACACATGCAACAACAAGGTTTTATGCGATGAATCGACCTGATGCAGTGATCAACCCTCGGGTTGTGGCAGGTCAGATGGAATTGTTATATTCTGATATGTCTACATCTTGCGTTGTATCTGTTTTAATTGATCCTGGTGCTACACACTCCTTTATCACTCGAAGGGTGATTTTTTACTACAACTTGACTACAAGTCATAGAGCAGATAGTTTGTTTCTAGAAACTCCGTTGATGGGATCTGTTGTATTGCAGGAGGTATGTTCTCCCTGTATTCTCTTCTTTTCTGAACATTGCATTCAAGTGGATCTTATGCCACTTGAGATGCATGGATTTGATATAATCCTTTGGATGGATACCTTGGAAAGGTATAAGGTTGTTTTGGATTGTGAATCCAAGCATGCTGTGTTTGCTGATGATAGTGACACATGGATCTTTCAAGGGGAGAGAAAGATTCTACCCACCTATCTTGTATCAGCTATGGTTGCTGAGAAGCTGATGAGGCAAGGATGTTATGCATTCTTAGCCCATGTGGTAGATACTACCATGGATAGTCCTAATCCTGCCGAAGTTCCTATAGTCAGGGAATTTGAAGATGTATTTCCTGAAGAACTTCCAGGTATTCCACCGCCTTGGGAAATTGATTTGAGATCAATCTGATCCCAGACACGCAACCTATAGCACAAACACCATATAGGATGGCGCCTGCTAAGATGGCAGAACTCAAGAAACAACTACAGGAGTTGCTTGAGAAGGGTTTCATCTGACCGAGTACTTCGCCTTTGGGTGCTCCGGTCCTCTTCGTTAAAAAGAAAGACGGGTCAATGCGGTTGTGCATTGATTATAGACAGCTAAATAAAGTCACAATAAAGGATAAGTATCCTCTACCGAGAATTGATGATCTCTTCGATCAGTTGTGTGGTGCAACCGTCTTCTCAAAGATAGATTTGAGGTCGGGATATCATCAACTTTGTATTAAGGACAGTGACATACCCAAGTGTGCCTTTAGGAGAAGGTATGGTCACTATGAGTTCACAGTTATGTCATCTGGACTAACTAATGCACCAACTGCATTTATGGAACTCATGAATAGAATCTTCCGACCTTTTCTCGATCAATGTGTTGTTGTCTTCGTAGATGACATTCTGATCTATAGTAGAGATGCTCAACAACACGAATATCATCTTTGTCAAACTCTAACTTTGCTAAGAAAGCATAAGTTATATGCTAAGTTTAGCAAGTGTGAGTTTTGGTTACCAGAAGTATCTTTCCTTGGACACGTGATATCTGCTTTAGGTATACGTGTTGACCCTAAAAAGGTAGAATCTGTTCTGCAATGAGAGCAGCCAAAGACACCGACAGAAATCAGTAGTTTCTTAGGGTTGGCAGGCTATTACCAGAGGTTCATTAATAACTTCAGTTCGATCGCTTTACCCTTGACTAAGTTGACTAGAAAGGATGTTCCTTTTACCTGGAGTGATGAGTGTCAGCAATATTTCCAGCTGTTAAAAGAGAGGTTGACAAGTGCACCTGTACTTGTGTTACCTGAGCACGGGAAAGGATATATAGTTTTCTGTGATGCCTCTAAGAATGGATTTGGATGTGTGTTGATGCAGGATAAACAAGTGATTTCTTTTGCTTCCCGATAGCTTAAGAAACACGAGGAGAATTATCCAACACACGATCTAGAACAAGCTGTTGTAGTTCATGCCTTGAAGATCTCGAGACATTATCTTTATGGAGAGACATTCTAGATTTTCACAGACCATAAATATCTTAAGTATATCTTTTCTCAGCATGAGCTTAATATGAGGCAACACCGCTGGATGGAGTTAATCAAAGATTACGATTGTACGATTGATTATCATCCAGGGAAAGTCAATGTGGTTGTTGATGCTTTGAGTAGGAAATCAGCAACACCAGCCTTAGATAGAGCACAACTAAATTCTTTAGTATGCTCTAGGAGAGATATGCTTATCTCCTTAAGGCAAGACAATGTACAGTTGAAAGTGTCCTTGTTAGCCGAGTTGTTAGCTGAGATGCATATAAAACCTACTCTGAGACAACAGATTAAGGAGGCACAACAAGTTGATGCTGCAGTTCAACTGATTAGATCGGAGTATGATAGTGAGAAACGATAAGTTTTCCATGATTCAGATGATCAAGTAGCATGTTATCATGGTAGGATGATAGTACTGGATGTGGATAACTTGAGGAAGTTAGTCCTGGAAGAAGATCATTCTTCAATGTATGCCATGCATCCAGGAAGCACCAAGATATATCGAAATTTGAAAGATATGTATTGGTGGCCTGGTTTGAAGAAAGACGTTGCTGAGTTTGTTATGCAGTGTCCTATGTGTCAGCAAGTTAAATCTGAACACCAGAAGCTTGCAGGAACAATGCAACATTTACCCATACCACACTGGAAGTGGGATCATGTAACCATGGACTTTGTAGTTGGCCTACCCAGGACAAGCAAGGGGCATGATTCCATTTGGGTAATAGTTGATAGGTTGACAAAGACAATAGATTTCTTGCCTGCAAAACAACCTATTCTGCTGAGAAACTGGCACAGTTATATGTTGATGAGATAGTGCGACTGCACGGAATCCCAATCACCATTATTTCTGACAGAGGTCCCCAGTTTACGAGTCATTTTTGGGAGCGACTTCATAAAGCTTTAGGCACACAGTTAAGGTTTAGTACATCCTTTCATCCGCAGACTGATGGACAGTCAGAAAGGACTATACAGACTTTAGAGGACTTGCTTAGAGCATGTGTTCTTCAGTTTTTAGGGTGTTGGGATCTACACCTAAGCTTGATAGAGTTTGCCTACAACAATAGCTATCAACATAGCATTGACATGGCACCTTATGAAGCTGTGTATGGTATATGTTGTAGATCACCCCTATGTTGGTATGAAACTGGTGAATATCAACTGTTAGATCCTGATCTTGTGCAGCAGACTACAGAAAAGATTAAAGTAATACAACAACTGATAAAGACTGCACATGATAGGCAGAAGTCTTATGTTGATAAGCGTCGTAGACCTTTAGAATTTCAAGTTGGAGACAGAGTGTATCTCAAATTCTCACCTTGGAAAGGGGTTCTGAGATTTGGAAGGAAAGGGAAGTTAGCTCCTAGGTTTATGGGGCCTTATCCAATCATCGAACGGATTGGAAGAGTGGCCTATAGCTAGAATTACCACCAGAGTTACAGAAGTTACACCCTGTGTTTCACATTTCTATGATGAGGAAATGTCACCCTCATACATAATCAGTTCTGCAACCTATGGAAGTAGAATTGAATAATGATATATATTATGAGGAAGGACGAGTGTCAATACTTGATAAAAGAATTAAAAAGTTGAAAAAGAAAGACATAAGTCTTGTGAAAGTCCTCTGGAATCACAGTGGTGTTGAAGAAGCCACATGGGAACTAGAGGAAGATATGAGGACGAAATACCCTTCTCTTTTCTCTTAATATGTTTTTGTAATGATTTCGGGGACATTTATAAGTGTTCTTGCAAGCTTTTCCGTGAAGAACAGTTCTTGTTCTTGAGGAAGAAGATGATGACGTTATTTCCAAGGTTTATCCTAATTTTGCTTTAGCAAACGGTCCTCCACCACTTGCTCAAACGGTTTGCAAAACCGTTTGAAAGCAAACGGTTTCAAAACTGTTTGAGAGCAAACGGTTTCACAAGAACGTTTGGGGAGCAACCGGTCCAAGACCGTTTGGATGGGTTGACCAGGTGTTGACCATTTGGAGATATGTTGTACACATTATGGACTAATCACCCATCAACAATCATCATCTAATTCCAAGTAAATCACCAATTGAAGGCTCATTAGTCACCTAAACCCTAATCGGGTTTTTTGCTGATTTCAATGATGCAATCATGTTGAAGTTTGGGTTGAGTGGCCCAAATGGTGTCAAAACCGTTTGGGGATCACCCAAACAGTCTCAAGGCTGTTTGGTGATCACCCAAGACCGTTTGGAGATCTAGGGTTAAGTGGGGTTGACCAATTGAGGGTCCAATCATATCAAGTTGTTGAACAATTAAATGCTGATTTTGTAACCAAATCTCGAGTACAACTCTTAAGTGAATGACTTAGTTTTTGATAAAATAATGGGCAAACGGTCTCAATACCGTTTGGTGAATGTCCAAATGATCCCATGACCCTTTGGGGTAGGGTCATGACCCAATTGAATGATGGTTCAATGGGTTCAACATCAATTAGACACATGTTGATACATGTTGAAGGGTGATCGTTTCCAAACCTTAATCCAATCAATCCAAACCCTAATTGGTGATCAATTGAGGGTCAATTGAGGGTCAAATCAGTTGAGGATTGACTAATTGACTCAATTGATAAGTGAATAACCATTGTATGATCGATTGAAGGGTTCAACCTTGGAAACCCTAACTCAATTGGAAGAGTTGACACAATTTTTGGTCCATGCGGTTTTGAGGGTGTTTGGACCAAATGGTCTCCAGACCGTACCAAACGATCTCAAACCGTTTGGTGACCATGCGGTTTTGAGATCGATTTGTCCATGCAGTTTCAAAAGTCAAAGTTGGCCAAACGGTCAACGAGACCAAATGGTCTTCACCTCACCTAGGGCAAACGGTCTGGATGGTGTTTTTGGCCATGCGGTCTTGAAAGTCAAAGGGACCAAATGGTCAACAACTCCAAATGGTTTCAGAACTATTTCGAGGTTGAAAGTGCAAAACCGTTTAGGGTCTATTAAGGTCAAGAACATTTGATGCCTTAGTGGTCAATATGGTTTAGTAGTTGATTAACCTAAACCCTAAATGTACCTAAAGTGATTAAGGGAACAAGTAATTAGTTGATTGATGCATGTTATGCTCAGTGGTGAACATTACAAAAGTACCTTTAGTGGGATAGTGTGACTAATACCCCTTGACCAAGCATACCCCAATGACCATAATAGTGATGACATGACCTATGTTGTTAAGATTGATTTGGCTTAACCTAATCAAGAGAGATGTAAACTTCATATAATAGTTAGAGGAGAGAGAATACTCTCTATATGTATAAGAATCAAGTAATATACTTCCAACATGTATAAATACACATAATTAGGGTATGATCCTTCATAGTGAGATCATGGAAACCCTAATTATCGTGATTAATGAATCTTAACTTAATTGAAGGCATTAATGGAAGTAATCTTCATACATGATGATGGTATGACCTCAATATCATGTAATATGAATAGTAAAACCTAATTCTAGGGTAATATCATGTAATGTGAATAGTAAACCCTAATCTAGGGTGATGTGATGAAATGAACAATGAACCCTAATTTGGAGTTATTCTTTTAAGCATGAAGCTTTGTTCTTGAATTATAAATGAGTAATCATTATACCTTTAAAAGTCATAAGGGTTTGATAACCTTAATTAAATCGTATAGGGAAACCCTAACCCTAGAAATCAACTGTGGTGATGTAACACGGTCGTGGTAAATTGTCAATAGCATGACCGTGTTAGGTAGCACGGCCATGGTAGCTTCCCCCCTTGCACGACCGTGCAAGGTAGCCCGGCCATGGTGTTCTATGATTAAATTGAAAAGAACTTGTATTGTGCTAAAATAGATATAATATGCATGTTTTCAATTATATTAGTCATGCAGGTTGTTACCAAGAGGTAATCATAGCCAGGTATGGGTTATGGTACCACATTCATTGAAAGTATTCTTTAAGCTTTGAAAACAATGATATGTTATGTTGCCTATTAAAAAGGTAACTTTTGAGATGGATAGGATGAATGAGCCATGAATACCATTTGTATTGTCATAATCAAATTCATACTGTTAAATGACTTGATGACTATATGTCACATGGTAACAAGTGCAATGATTATCTAAGGGTTGGAACACCCCTATTTTTGAATCATAATGATGAGATGGTTAGGGATTGATATCCCAATGGTAACTGATGTGAAATGAACTTGATATAATTAGTACTCCTTCTTTATAGCAATTGTTTTAATGGTTTGTGTTTGAAAACAAACCTGAAGTTAAAAGAATGCTATAGTGTACTTAAATAATCAAGTATAATGATATCATGTAGAGCCCTGATCATAGATCCATCATTATCAGTAGTTTAATGATTGTGAAACAGTCTTTCTTAAGGGAACTCCCGGAGAACATACTTTTAAGTATGTTGGGGTTATGGACGCGAATATCCTTACGTCCTAATGTAGGGATTGATGTGGGATGTACTTTAATCTCTCATTCCTTCATTATATGTTTATGCTGGGATGATGTATCACTAATCTCCCGATGATGTTGTTAATGCCTCATCGGTGCGAGATGAACAGGAAATCCCTCGATGGCGAAGAGAGTACAGAATGCCACTGTAACTCTAATAGCGAAGTTGCCAGAATACCCTGGAAAGCTATTATAGCAGAGACACGTGATGTCCTACATGTTGGTCCTCACACTGACTAAGGAAGATGAGGTCATAGGAATCCGGATCTTCAGATGACCTATGTATGGTACTGATTGCGATTTCATAATGGTCGGTTGAAGTATGAGAGGTGTAACTCATCTCCTCAGGGCATAATAATGTTTGAAAAACATAATCAACCATGTAGTATAACTGTTAGGTTGAACTATGAGAAACAATGATTGATGATACATTGTTTATAATGTTCTAGTTGAATAACTAGTATACATGTTCTTCATATTCCTTATTGAGATATGCATTGATATTCAATTAAGTTATAATTGAAATGATTGCTAAAAGAATGTTTCTTAATATTAAACCTGCTGTTGAATGTTTAAAGTCCTATTGCTTATTGTTATTCCTTTACTGCAATAACAAAGCTTCTGGCGGAGAGTTATAACTCTCGCTGGGACAATTATTCAAATTGCCTCACCCCCGTGGGATTCGACTTTTTAGGTAGACGCCGAGGACGGAGGAGCCCATCTGAGGGTGAGCAACAGCAGCAGCAGCAGCAACATCAGGGACAACAGTGATTCTCAGGTGGAGACACTGTCTGTCAAGTCTTGTAGATAGTATGTCCTATGTGTCGTCTTTGTACTCTCAGGTCCTAGGAGTCAGTAGATGTTTAAAGTAGATCTGAGATTTTTGGCTTAATGCCTCGAGATTTTTGTATCTTTCTTTGTACAGATAACAGAGCAATTGATGTGGTAATCACTTGAGATGTGATTTTACAGAGATGTAATGATGGATCATGTTGTAAACAACTTATCTTGTTTCTTTATGAAAGGGTTTTATTGTTTAAAGATATCTTTCCAAAAAGTTTTAATTTTTAGTGATTTTCAATAATTCCGCTGCTAACGAATCACTTCCGCTTAAGTTAATCTCATGTTTTGGTGATTCGATTGCCACAGCGTGAGTGAGGACAAAGTGCGCAGTTAAGGCTAGTGGTGGTCTATGGGGCCAGTCATCATTCCTGAAACTCTACTAGAGCCTTGGGCACTAGGCCCAGGTGTTACAGTTGGCCTCTCTATCCTTATTACAGACTCTGCAAGGTAGAGAACCTCTCTTTTCTCTAAAGTAGATGTTTTCATAGACAACTTCATGTTCAGACCTTTCACAAACCTTCAGATCCTCTCCTTCGTCATCACTTCCATGTGAGGACAGAACCTCAAAAGCTCCATAAACTTTGCCTCATATTTGTTTATGGTCATCAAATCTTGGCACAACTTCTCAAACTATATTGTTTTCTCATCCATATACATCTCTGGGAAGTATTATCTCACGAACTCCCACTGAAACTCTTCCCTACTTATCATAAATCCCGGTCTCTTCTCTTCCTTCATGGCCCACCAGTGGTCAGCACTACCCTTCAGTAGGTAAACATCATGATTCGCCTTATCCTCTATTGGGATATTGAGTATCCAGAAAGCCTTCTTATGCTCAATTAGACAGATTTCATTGTCAGTCGGGTCTATCGTACCTACAGACTCAGTCTCTCTAACATGCTTCAACTACTCAAATGTCTTTATGGGACCTTGGGATTCCACATTAGGAACAACTACCCTTTCTTGAGGCATAGGCAATCTATCCACTATGTGTGTAATCGTTTCCATGAGTTGTCCAAACATGGAGTAGAAAGCTAGATTTGCTATGGTTGTAGGGTCGAACTGAGGCATTGTGGCTGCTCTGGCCCCATCTCCATCACTCTACCATCATATGTCAGCCTCCTACCACCACCCCCTGGTACGGCGTAGCTACTCTCCACATGCTCTTTACATTCTGTAGAACTATTAAAAGTGTTGGAGAGTCTAAGGAGATTACATAATTGAATGAGAAATTGGACTTGATTGCTAATAAATTAAGTTAAAAGGATGAAAGATCTTCTGGAGGAGGGGAAGAAGAGTCCATGTTTACCTGACAATAGAATTATAGGGGTAATGACTATTCCTAGAGGAAGGATCCCAAGTTTTCTTGGAAGGACCCCAACAATTTTCAATAGGACCCATCAAAATCACAACATCAAGGGAATGCACAACAGCATGAAACCAGCCCCAGCAAGATACACTACATTGAGGACATGCTAGGCAAGATGGTTAGCTAGAATGAAGTGCTCATTGGCAACACCCAGAGGGAACTAAAAAACCAAGGAGCACATATTCTTGGTATAGAGACTCATATCTCTCAGATAACAGAAGAAGTGGCTTCTTTGAATAAACCTAGCAATAAGGGGTTCCCAGGAAATACAAACATACCATTTGGAAAAATCAACAGGTCAAGGCGGTGTTGGTTGGAAGTGGCAACATGGCAAACAGACTGTCCCAGAAGCAAAGGATGCCACAGGTGACACATGGCCGATAGTGACTGCTGAAGCAACTTAGCCAGATACTATAGTACATGACAAGACAGCTAATGATGAAACTCCTGAACCAGAGGAGACAAGAAAGGAGGCCTATGTCCCACCTCATTAGAGGAAGTTGGTGAATCTAGTGCCCTTCCTGAATAGTTGAAGGCAAAGAAAGTTGACCCACAATTTTAGAAGTTTCTAGATAGCTTTAGAAAGCTCCATGTCAACATTTCAGTGATTGATGCTCTACAACAAATTTTTTAAGGACATAATCAATAAGAAGAGGAGAATAGCTGATTCAGATATAGTGATATTGAAGGAGTAGGTTAGTGATTTTATTTGGGAACATTGCCACCAAAAAGGTAAGGTTTGGGTTGCTTCAACATATGATGTTACATTGGGAAGACAAGATTTGGGGAAGATTTATGCAATTCAGGGGTAAGTATCAATCATATGCCCTTAAATACCTTCAAGAAGACGGGTCTTAAAGAATCCAAAAGGAACAATATGACCATACACCTAGAAGACAACTCAGTAGTTAGATCATATGGTATCTGTGGGGATGTTCTTATTAGGTTGGACAGATTTGTATTTTTAGTCGATTTTATGGTAATGGAGATGCAGGATGCCAACGACAATGAACTACTACTAGGGAGGCCATTCCAAGCCACAACATACATGATCTTAGAGACGGTTATAGGAAGATTGACATTGGGGATCAAAGAAGACTGCATTGAAATCATGTTGCCCTAGTTTACACAAACAACTTAGGATATGACAAAGTAACACACAATGCAGCAGGTCTAGGGAAATATGTCTTTAATTCTTGGGAGGCCATTCCTAGACATGTCTCATGAGAAGACACAAGTTCATAAAGGCTCACTGGCAGTGGACATCTTGGAGAACACAAAGGAAGTTTCAATGACCAAGGTATTTCAATATCCAGATGATGAAGAGGAGGAATATTGCCTAGAAACAATTGACGAGGTAGCTTCTTCCATTCTTGTTCAAGCATATCCACATTTTCCTTTGGAGGCATGTCTAATGAATTTAGTGGATGACTATACCCGATGATGTTCTTTGGTGGAGTGTGTCTTGTTTCTCAAGGCATTACCATTCTACTACACCAGGAACTTTGAGGATCTAGGACCACCTCCTCCACTATTGATCCCATTTCTTCAGAGTCCCCCAGATCTAGAGTTGAAGCCATTCCCACTGCACTTGAAGTATGTTTTCTTGGTAGCATAAGAGAAGCTTCTGGTCATCATCTCATCCTCATTGAACATTCAGGAAGAGGAGCAGCAACTAGTGGTTTTGAAAAATCATCAGATAGCATTTTGATGGTCGATTACAGACATAAAGGGGATCTCCCCTAGTTTCTACTAGCACAAGATCAGACTGGAAGAAGGAGCCAAGCCCATTGTGCAACCTTAGTGATGACTAAATTTTTTCATGATTGAGGTAGTAAAGAAAGAGGTAACAAAAATGTTATCTGTAGGTATAATTTGTGCCATCATTGACTCTAACTGGGTTAGTCCAACCCAGGTGGTTCCTAAGAAAGGGGGGATAATGTTCACAACTAATTCGACTAGTGAGTTAATTTCTACATACAAGTTTGGTGATTGGGTGGCAAGTATGCATTGATTACCAATGTTTGAACACTGCCATTTTGAAGGACCATTTTCCTCTCCCCTTTATTGATGAGATTCAAGAGCAGTTCGTTGGCTGCTCTCACTTTTGTTTTCTCGATAGTTATTTTAGATATAACCAAATTTCTATCGAGCCACAAGACCAAGAGAAGTCTAATGGCACTTTCACATATCTTTTGATACCTTTCGGTCTTTGCAATGCATAAGATACCTTTCAGAGATGCATGGTTGCCATTTTTTCTCATATGGTGGACCGATGTATGGAGGCATTCATGGATGATTTTTTGGTGTATGAGGAATTGTTTGATGATTGCCTTGACAATCTTGATAAGGTTTTTTAAATATGCGAGGACACACACCTGGTTTTGAACTGGGAAAATATCATATGATGGTGAGTGAGGGGATAGTTTTGGGACACAAGGTGTCAAGTAAGGGAATGGAGGTCAACCCAGTAAAAATAGAAGTCTTCTCCAAGATACCTACACCATCATCGGTGAAGGGAGTGAGGAGCTTTTTAGGACATGTCAGATTTTACCGACGTTTTATAAAAGATTTTTCAAAAATCACCAAACCGCTCTCTGAGTTGTTGGAAAAAGATGTTGAATTTAATGTTGATGAGCAGTGTTTGAAGGTGTTTGAGGTGTTGAGGAGAAACTGGTCTCCACACCTATTGTCCAAACTACAAATTGGAGCCAACCCTTTGAGTATGTGCGTGATGCATCAGATTACAGGGTAGGGGCTGTTCTAGGCCAATGCTGAGACAAGGTTCCCACCGTCATTTATTATGTGTCTAAGACCCTAAACGTGGCCAATTAAATTGCACAATCACATAAAAAGAGTTATTGGCGGTAGTTTTCACTTTTGAAAAATTTCTTCAATATTTGGTAGGGGCTAGAGTCATTGTGTAAACAGACCACACAAAAATCAAATATTTGCTGCAGAAGAAGGATGCTAAGACTAGGTCGAATAGGTGGATTTTAATTTGATATTGATATCAAGGATTAAGCAAGCACTAAAAATGTAGTGGCAGATCATTTGTCTAGGCTTGAAATCGTGTATGAAAATGACATAGGCATACCTATTGTGGGAGAATTCCCAAATGAACAGCTCTTTGGCATGAAAAACAAAGATTTGTGGTTTGTAGACATTGTGAACTACTTGGCTTGTGAAGAGCTTCCAGAAGATTAGGGATATCAGGAGAAAAAGAAATTCTTCCATTATTTGAGGTTTTACATTTGGGATGATCCTATCTTGCTCAAGTAGTGTAGGTATGGGATTTTAAGGAAATGTGTGCCTGATCGCGAGTCTGAAAGTATATTGGCACATTATCACTCCTTACCTAATGGGGTTCACCATGCTAGTTCTAGGATAGCGGCTAAGGTCTTAGAAATTGGATTTTATTGTCCAACACTTTTTAAAATGCATATAATTTTTTGCTTCATTGTGATGCATGTCAATGTGCAGTTAATATTTCAAAAAGACATTAAATGCCCTTAAATAATTTTAAAGAAATTGGGGTTTTTCATCTATAGGGAATTGATTTCATGGGCCCTTTCATGTCATCAAATTCTAATTTATATGTATTACTTGTCATTGACTATGTATGAGTGGGTGGAAGCAATTTCAACTCACACCAATGATTCGTAGGTCATCTGTAGGTTTGTAAACGATCACAACTTTTGCATGTTTGGGGTGCCAAAATTGATAATCAGTGATGGTGGATGTCATCTCACCAATAGGAAATTTGGAGCACTTTTGAGAAAATATGGACTGTGAAATGGGGTAGGTACTGCATATCACCCCCAAACCCAAGGACATGTTGAGGTGTCTAATAGGGAGATTTAAGAAAATCTTAGAAAAGACAGTCTCAACAAATAGGACTAATTCGAGCATGTTGCTCAATGATTCTCTTTGGCCATATAGGACGTCCTATAAGACACCTATAGGAACCACTCCTTTTAGGTTGGTTTATGGGAGATATTGTCACTTACCAATAGAGATAAAGCATAAAGCTAAATGGGCCCTATGGAAATTGAACTACAATTTGGATGATGTAGGGAGAAAGAGGACATTAGAATTGAATGAATTAAATGAGCTTAGGTTTGATGACTATGAAATATCCAAGATCTACAAAGAGAGAACCAAAAAGATCCATGATCTCCACATCTTACATAGAGTCTTCACTCCAGGACAAAAGGTGCTTCTGTTCAATTCTAGGTTGAAATTACACCCTGGTAAATTGAGGTTTAGATGGATTGGCCCTTTTGTGGTAGTTAAGGCTTTACATCATGGAGCGGTGGAGATAAGCAACGGGCCTGAGCCATTCCTTGTAAATGGCCAGCGGCTTAAGCATTACTTTGGGCTCTGATCTCCAAACCACAAAATAATCACGATTTAAACTTGAGCGGAAGCAATCGATAATCAGCGGAAGACAAAAATCACGGGAAATTAAAACTTTTCGAGATAAGAGCTTGAAACCACAAACCTTTTCCATAGAAAAAGGATTTAAACTGTATACATCTCTGTCAAATTACTTCTTGAGTAATTATATACAACATGATACAAAATCTCAAGAACTCATGACCAAAACACTCCAAGACCTGAGAGTACAGAGGACACATAGGACTGACTCTAACTGCACCACATCGCAGGCTGAATCTCCACCTGAGATTTACTGTTGCTCCTGGTGCTGCTGCTACTGGGATTGGTCACCTTTAGACCGGTTCCTCCGTCTTCGACGACCACCTAAAAAGTTGAAGTCTACGGGGTGAGACAATTATACATAATTGCCCCAGCGAGAGTTATAACTCTCCACTAGAAACTTTATAAGCAAACAAAGAATAACTTAAGCAGTAAAAGCTTTCAAAGCATTCATTAGCAATTTTGATAATAAGCAAGAGTTCAACATTTATGAAACATGAACAACATATATTTTATCCAGTGTAACATCAATCAAGTAATACTACGCTATTGATTATGTTTTTCAAACATTATTATGCCCTGTGGAGCTGAGGTATACCACTCATACTCCAACTGATCGCTAAGAAGTCACATCAGTATCATACATAGGTCATTAAAAGAATCGGATTCTTATGACCTCATCTTCCTTAGTCAGTTAGAGGATTGTTTGCAGAACATCTCGCAGGACGTCTGCTATTTATAGCTCACCAGGGTAAACTGGACCTTCGCTATGTTTTTAGAGTTACAGTGGCGTTATGTACTCTCTTCGTCATCGGAAGATTTCTTGATTATCTTTCAACGATGCGGTGTTTGTCTTTACTTTGGGAGAATAGTGATAAATCTCACCTTTGGGGTTTGTAGTGAAAGTTTGACGGACTATAAAAATCTACATCAATTCCTACACTAGGATGTAAGGTTCTACACATCCATATACCCCACATACTCAAAAGTATGTGATCCAGGAGTTCCCTTGGGAAAACCTGTTTCACCATCATTTAGACTCTGACAATGATGGATCTATGATCAGGGCTCTACATTACACTTGATTAGTTAGGTACATTCAGTATTTTTTAACATCATACATGGTTCTTCAAACAATAACATTAGCATAACAGCTATAAATGAGAATACTAAAATGTAGCAAGCCTAACTCTTTTCAATCATCAATTCTTAATCATTTCACCACAAGTCATCTGTTAAGCATGACCTTGATGGTATTTATGGCTCTTACAGCCCATAAATCTCAATAGATGTCACTAGCAGTGCATCAAGATATTTCACTTATTCATAAAGCTTAAGACATGCTTTCAATGAATATAGTATTATAATCCATACCTGGATATGATCATCATCTCATAACAATCTGCAAGGTTAATTCAACTGGTAATAGTAAACAATTCATCAATCAGGGTTTACTTATTCATCTTTCATGTCACCACCCTAGAATTAGGGTTTACTATTCACTCCATGGTGAATTATACTCATTACATCATCATGTATGAGAAACATCATCATTAAAGCTCTTAAGTAAGATTAAGATTCACTAGCTATCATAATTAGGGTTTCCATGATCTCACATAGGTGGATCATTCCCTACTCATGTACATTCATGTGTATTGAAAGTATCTTACTTAAGTTTCCACCATAAAAGGGTACTTTCTCTCTCTTAGGATGCTTTCTCTCTCCTATTACTAGTAGATGGTGATAACACCACTCTAGATCAGGTTGGGTTAAGTCCTCATTGACTAACATAAGCCAAAACATCACTATCTTGTGATTAGGGTTTGATTAAAACAAGGTTTTACTCCATTAAACCCCTCAAGGGTATTTTAGTAATTTACCTCATGATCACCATCATGGGTCAACTCATTAATCACTTAGTCCCTTAATGACCTAGGTTACCATTAAGGTTTAGATTAGATCATCATTGAATCAATTACATCATCAATTGATTAAGTACAAACCACCTTGAACACCTTCAAACGGTTTCAACCTTCAACCACCAAACGGTCTTGAGACCGTTTTCCCTCAAACGGTCTTGAGACCGTTTGGGTGCGTTGACCATTTTGACTTTCAAACCGTTTGAAGCTCATGCGGTTTGAAACCGTTTGATCAAATCAACTTGAGATCGATTGGACCAAACGACCTTGAGATCATTTGAGCCCAAACGGTCTTGAGACCGTTTGGCCTCAAACGGTCTTGAGACCGTTTGGATCCAAACGGTCTTGAGACCATTTGGATCCAAACGGTCTTGAGACCGTTTGGTCCAAATGGGCTCAAACCGTTTGGACCTCCAAAGTGGTTCAAAAGTTACAATTAGTCATGGTTAAGTATGTTGAAGCCCTCAATTGGCCAAAGCCATATTAACCACTTATAAATTGAGACAATTAGGATGAACCTCAATCACTTGGACACCAAATTAACCCTCAATTGAAAGTCAATTAGGGTTAAGTCCATCTCAATTAGGGTTTCAAATCGGATGGTCATCAATATTCAACAATGTGAATCAATTCAAGGTTGAACCTATCAATTGACCTCCAATTGGGCCCAAACTTGGCCCAAACGGTCTTGAGATCGTTTGGATGACCTCCAAACGGTCTTGAGACCGTTTACCCACAGTTTGACCAAAAACCAAGTCGGTTGGTTTAGGGTTGAACTCCAATTAGGTCTAAAAATCAGCATTTTTATCAATTCATCAACTTATTGCAATTGGACCTTCAAACCATTAGATTATCTCAACCCTAGACCTCCAAACGGTCTTGGGTTGTGCCCAAACGGTCTTGAGACCATTTGGAAGGACCCCCAAATGGTCTTGAGACTATTTGGGTCCTTCAACCCAAAACTCAACAAGATCTATGCTTTAAAACAGTAATTTCAACCCGATTAGGGTTAGGATGTTGAAGTGCCTTCAACTCTCAATTGGTTAAGAGTTAATCTTTGATTCTTTGCAGGAATAAAATTCAACATATTACCAACAGACCCTCAAATGGTCGTCCCTGTGTCAACCCTATCAAATGGTCTTGAGACCGTTTCAATCCAAACGGTCTTGCAAGACCGTTTGAGAGCAAACCGTTTGAAACTGTTTGACCTTAAACTGTTTGCAACCGTTTGGACCAAAAGGGTCCAAGGTCGTTTGATAAAGTAGCATAGGAATTCACGCCCATCATCTTCAACCTTGGTTAAGGTCGGTTATTCCACCGTTTTGCTTGCAAAAGTGCAAGGAAGAAGGGAGGTAAAAGAAGAAGTATCTTTAATGGAGAAGAGAGTACAGAATGCCACTGTAACTCTAATAGCGAAGTTGCCAGAATACCCTAGAAATCTATTATAGCAGAGACACGAGATGTCCTGCATGTTGGTCCTCACACTGACTGAGGAAGATGCGGTCATAGGAATTTGGCTCTTCTGATGACCTATGTATGGTACCGATTGCGATTTTGTAATGGTCGGTTGGAGTATGAGAGGTGTAACTCATCTCCTCAGGGCATAATAATGTTTGAAAAACATAATCAGCCGTGTAGTATAACTATTAGGTTGAACTACGAGAAACAATGATTGATGATACATTGTTTATAATGTTCTAGTTGAATAACTAGTATACATGTTCTTCATATTCCTTATTGAGATATGCCTTGATATTCAATTTAGTTACAATTGAAATGATTGCTAAAAGAATGTTGCTTAATATTAAACCTGTTGTTGAATGTTTAAAGTTCTATTGCTTATTGTTATTCCTTTACTGCAATTACAAAGCTTCTGGCAGAGAGTTATAACTCTCGCTGGGACAATTATTCAAATTGTCTCACCCTCGTGGGATTCGACTTTTTAGGTAGATGCCGAGGACGGAGGAACCCTTCTGAGGGTGAGCAACAGCAGCAGCAACATTAGGGACAACAATGATTCTCAGGTGGAGACACTATCTGTCAAGTCTCGTAGATAGTATGTCCTATGTGTCGTCTCTGTACTCTTAGGTCCTAGGATTCAGTAGATGTTTGAAGTAGATCTGAGATTTTTGTCTTAATGCCTTGTGACTTTTGTATCTTGCTTTGTACAGATAATAGAGCAATTGATGTGGTAATCACTCGAGATGTGATTTTACATAGATGTAATGATGGATCATGTTGTAAACAACTTATCTTGTTTCTTTATGAAAGGGTTTTATTGTTTAAAGATCTCTTTCCAAAAAGTTTTAATTTTTAGTGATTTTCAATAATTCTGCTGCTAACGAATCATTTCCGCTTAAGTTAATCTCGTGTTTTGTCGATTCGATTGCCACAATTTAGTGGTATCAGAGCTCTAGGTTCGCTGAGTCTACAGAGACATAGGACTTAGGATGTTGAGTCTGTTCTAGTGTCTTCCAGTATATCTGATAGTGTCTTCTGCTCCTCAGGAGAAGAAGATAAAACTAAATATGTCTGGACCTCACGAAGAACACGTTGCGGAGAGTAGTGCTGCTGCACCAAGAAGAGGTGCAAGAGAACCAGATAGAGAAGAACATGTACCTGAACCACCCCTGTTCAATCCAACTAACATGGGGAACCCAGCCGTCCAAACTATGTTTGGGCAGTTTATGACTGCCATGACACACATAATTGATAGGATGCATATACCTGCACCTAGGGCACCTACCCATCCCGAAGGATAAGGAATCAGCAAGACGTTTGAACGACTTCGCCGAGTTGGAGCCACAGAGTATGCTGGAACAACTGACCCAACAGATGTTGACTTGTGGTTAACTGAACTAGAGAAGGCCTTTAGTATCCTGAACATCCCAGAAGCTGAGAAGGTTAAACATGCTCTGTATCTTCTCAAGGGGAGTGTTGGTCATTGGTGGACCATGGAAGAACAAAAGAGGTGTGGTGTAGCAATTGCATGGGAAGCTTTCCGACGGGAGTTTATCAACATATATTTCCCTTAGACATTTCTAGATGAGAAAATATCTCAGTTCGAGAGGTTAAGGCAAGGTCCAATGAACATTAGCGAGTACGAGGCTAAGTTCATGGAGCTGTTGCGGTGTTGTCCGCATATGGCAGCTACAGATGAAGAAAGGATTAAGCGTTTTGAGAAAGGACTAAACGCTGAGTTGACTACTAGAACAGAGAAAGGTTTTCCACCTTCGTAGAGTCTGTCAAAAGAATAGAGAGGTCTGTAGCATAGAAGAGACAGACCTAGAACAAGAGTATGTATCCCCAGTTCCAAGGATCTTCATCTAGAGATTTCAAGAAACCTAGGTTTTCTGCACCTACACCACCACCTAGACCCAATTCTCAGACACAGTGGATGTCGAATAGGGGTAGAGGACGAAGCCTACCACTAGAAGGAGCTCGCAGTTCGGCATCTATGTCGGTTACAGGACCACCCATACCACAATAACTGAATAAAAATTGTTATATATGTGGGAAGATGGGGCATCTGATGAAAGACTGCAGGGCTAGAGAAGTGAGTGTAACTCAACCTCATAGGTAGAGTCAGAAAAGATCGCAAAGGAGACAGTTTCCAGGAGGAGCTAGAGGACGTGGACAAGCGTCCCAAGATGGATCATCGGCACCGAATCAACCACATGCAACAACAAGGTTTTATGCGATAAATCGACCTGATGCAGTGATCAACCCTCGGGTTGTGGCAGGTCAGATGGAATTGTTATATTCTGATATGTCTACATCTTGCGTTGTATCTGTTTTAATTGATCCTGGTGCTACACACTCCTTTATCACTCGAAGGGTGATTTTTGACTACAACTTGACTACAAGTCATAGAGAAGATAGTTTGTTTCTAGAAACTCCGTTGATGGGATCTGTTGTATTGCAGGAGGTATGTTCTCCCTGTATTCTCTTCTTTTCTGAACATTGCATTCAAGTGGATCTTATGCCACTTGAGATGCATGGATTTGATATAATCCTTGGGATGGATACCATGGAAAGGTATAAGGTTGTTTTGGATTGCGAATCCAAGCAAGCTGTGTTTGCTGATGATAGTGACACGTGGATCTTTCAAGTGGAGAGAAAGATTCTACCCACCTATCTTGTGTCAGCTATGGTTGCTGAGAAGCTGATGAGGCAAGGATGTTATGCATTCTTAGCCCATGTGGTAGATACTACCATGGATAGTCCTAATCCTGCCGAAGTTCCTGTAGTCAGGGAATTTGAAGATGTATTTCCTGAAGAACTTCCAGGTATGCCACCGCCTTGGGAAATTGATTTTGAGATCAATCTGATCCCATACACGCAACCTATAGCACAAACACCATATAGGATGGCGCCTGCTGAGATGGCAGAACTCAAGAAACAACTACAGGAGTTGCTTGAGAAGGGTTTCATCTGACCGAGTACTTCGCCTTTGGGTGCTCCGGTCCGCTTTGTTAAAAGAAAAGACGGGTCAATGCGGTTGTGCATTGATTATAGACAGCTAAATAAAGTCACAATAAAGAATAAGTATCCTCTACCGAGAATTGATGATCTCTTCGATCAACTGTGTGGTGCAACCGTCTTCTCAAAGATAGATTTGAGGTCGGGATATCATCAACTTTGTATTAAGGACAGTGACATACCCAAGTCTGCCTTTAGGACAAGGTATGGTCACTATGAGTTCACAGTTATGTCATCTGGACTAACTAATGCACCAACTGCATTTATGGAACTCATGAATAGAATCTTCCGACATTTTCTCGATCAATGTGTTGTTGTCTTCGTAGATGACATTCTGATCTATAGTAGAGATGCTCAACAACACAAATATCATCTTCGTCAAACTCTAACTTTGCTAAGAAAGCATAAGTTATATGCTAAGTTTAGCAAGTGGGAGTTCTGGTTACCAGAAGTATCTTTCCTTGGACACGTGATATCTTCTTTAGGTATACGTGTTGACCCTAAAAAGGTAGAATCTGTTCTGCAATGGGAGCAGCCGAAGACACCGACAGAAATCCGTAGTTTCTTAGGGTTGGCAGGCTATTACCGGAGGTTCATTAAGAACTTCAGTTCGATCGCTTTACCCTTGACTAAGTTGACTAGAAAGGATGTTCCTTTTACCTGGAGTGATGAGTGTCAGCAATCTTTCCAGCTGTTAAAAGAGAGGTTGACAAGTGCACCTGTACTTGTGTTACCTGAGCACGGGAAAGGATATATAGTTTTCTGTGAAGCCTCTAAGAATGGACTTGGATGTGTGTTGATGCAGGATAAACAAGTGATTTCTTTTGCTTCCCGATAGCTTAAGAAACACGAGGAGAATTATCCGACACACGATCTAGAACTAGCTGCTGTAGTTCATGCCTTGAAGATCTCGAGACATTATCTTTATGGAGAGACATTGCAGATTTTCACAGACCATAAATATCTTAAGTATATCTTTTCTCAGCATGAGCTTAATATGAGGCAACACCGCTGGATGGAGTTCATCAAAGATTACGATTGTACGATTGATTATCATCCAGGGAAAGCCAATGTGGTTGCTGATGCTTTGAGTAGGAAATCAGCAACACCAGCCTTAGATAGAGCACAACTAAATTCTTTAGTATGCTCTAGGAGAGATATGCTTATCTCCTTAAGGCAAGATAATGTACAGTTGAAAGTGTCCTTGTTAGCTGAGATGCATATAAAACCTACTCGGAGACAACAGATTAAGGAGGCACAACAAGTTGATGTTGCAGTTCAACTGATTAGATCAGAGTATGATAGTGAGAAACGATAAGTTTTCCATGATTCAGATGATCAAGTAGCATGTTATCATGGTAGGATGATAGTACCGGATGTGGATAACTTGAGGAAGTTAGTCCTGGAAGAAGCTCATTCTTCAATGTATGCCATGCATCCAGGAAGCACCAAGATATATCGAAATTTGAAAGATATGTATTGGTGGCCTGGTTTGAAGAAAGACGTTGCTGAGTTTGTTATGCAGTGTCCTATGTGTCAGCAAGTTAAATCTGAACACCAGAAGCTTGCAGGAACAATGCAACCTTTACCCATACCACAGTGGAAGTGGGATCATGTAACCATGGACTTTGTAGTTGGCCTACCCAGGACAAGCAAGGGGCATGATTCCATTTGGGTAATAGTTGATAGGTTGACAAAGACAACAGATTTCTTGCCTGTAAAACAACTTATTCTGCTGAGAAGCTGGCACAGTTATATGTTGATGAGATAGTGCGACTGCATGGAATCCCAATCACCATTATTTCTGACAGAGGTCCCCAGTTTACGAGTCATTTTTGGGAGCGACTTCATAAAGCTTTAGGCACACAGTTAAGGTTTAGTACATCCTTTCATCCACAGACTGATGGACATTCAGAAAGGACTATACAGACTTTAGAGGACTTGCTTAGAGCATGTGTTCTTCAGTTTTTAGGGTGTTGGGATCTACACCTAAGCTAGATAGAGTTTGCCTACAACAATAGCTATCAACATAGCATTGACATGGCACCTTATGAAGCTTTGTATGGTATACGTTGTAGATCACCCCTATGTTGGTATGAAACTAGTGAATATCAATTGTTAGGTCCTGATCTTGTGCATCAGAATACAGAAAAGATTAAAGTAATACAACAACTGATAAAGACTGCACATGATAGGCAGAAGTCTTACGTTGATAAGCGTCGTAGACCTTTAGAATTTCAAGTTGGAGATAGAGTGTATCTCAAATTCTCACCTTGGAAAGGGGTTCTGAGATTTGGAAGGAAAGGGAAGTTAGCTCCTAGGTTTATGGGGCCTTATCCAATCATCGAACTGATTGGAAGAGTGGCCTATAGCTAGAATTACCTCCAGAGTTACAGAAGTTACACCCTGTGTTTCACATTTCTATGATGAGGAAATGTCACCCTCATACATAATCAGTTCTGCAACCTATGGAAGTAGAATTGAATAATGATATATCTTATGAGGAAGGACCAGTGTCAATCCTTGATAAAAGAATTAAAAAGTTGAAAAAGAAAGACATAAGTCTTGTGAAAGTCCTCTGGAATCACAGTGGTGTTGAAGAAGCCACATGGGAACTAGAGGAAGAGATGAGGATGAAATACCCTGCTCTTTTCTCTTAATATGTTTTTGTAATGATTTCGGGGACGAAATCCTTGTAAGGGGTGGATAATTTGTAACATCCTTGACAATGGTTATGAACTAACCCTGGGTGTTTTGTCTAAATTGAGTGATTATATGCTTGTGTTTATCTTATGAAATGTAATTAAAGCTTTTGAGGAACCTACATTTCAATTTCAGTCCTTTTTGAACAATGTTGTAATATTGTTTTGTTATTAATGGACTAAAGTGCAATTTACCCAAGTATAGGGGTTAACTTGAAAATTGCACATGTTAAGATGTTCCTATGATGATGAGACATCATAAGAATGAATATGATGTGGTGGTATGGATTCTCCAAGCTTGAGCACCAAGATATAGCTTGTAGAGCAATCCTTGTACTTTAAAACCTAGTTTTAGTGTAAAGTACGATTTACCCAAAACTTAGGGTGCAACATGTAAAATGTATGCTCTAGGGTATCTCTCATGACTCTTGGCACCAAATATAGCAAAGAAAATGAGGAGGGCTCCTCATTTGAATGATCAAATAAGAAAGATAACCTTTATAATTAAATAAGCAAGTTATATGCAAAATGGCTCTTTATACATGTATAACATGTAAGGTGTTTGGTTTCTTTTCCTTATAATCTTGGATAAAGGAGGAGTCGTGCATGTAATAAGAAGGGAGAAACGTGGCTAAGAAAGTGTAA
This sequence comes from Alisma plantago-aquatica, assembly GCA_963693085.1. Classification (NCBI taxonomy): domain Eukaryota; kingdom Viridiplantae; phylum Streptophyta; class Magnoliopsida; order Alismatales; family Alismataceae; genus Alisma; species Alisma plantago-aquatica. The sequence continues at coordinate 474,758,490 of OY856410.1, forward strand.
AAATGGCGTGGTGTATTTAGTTGAGAAAATTAAGGAAATAATTACCCTTGCCTTGAAAATACCCCAAAAATATATAAGTACATCTTTTTCCACAAAACAAGGGATCATTTTCCTTCATTCCTTTTCTCATCTTCTTGCTTTGGCCGAATAAGGAGAATCTTAGGAGCAGAGGAGGACGACCAACTTGGTTTAGGTAAGTTTTGACCATCACCTTGCTCGAATTCATGGAGGAAATCCTACTACAAGGTTGGTTTGTTAGTCTTTCTTATACAACTCTTCTTTCTAGCCATCTTCTCCATCCAAAGCTTGAGGAACGGTCCTTGGATGACCTATGGAGCTCAAGACACCATTAAAGATATGAAGTTTGGATCTCTGGATCAGGTCTAGAGGCGGGTTTTATAACTCTAAACCTTTAACTTTGTTAAGTGTATCTTCCTTTCATGAAAACATTGCTTATTCCCCTTCCTTAGACATTTATAAGTGTTCTTGCAAGATTTTCCGTGAAGAACAGTTCTTGTTCTTGAGGAAGAAGATGATGAAGTTATTTCCAAAGTTTATCCTAATTTTGCTTTAGCAAACGGTCCTCCACCACTTGCTCAAACGGTTTGCAAAACCGTTTGAAAGCAAACGGTTTCAAAACTGTTTGAGAGCAAACGGTTTCACAAGAACGTTTGGGGAGCAACCGGTCCAAGACCGTTTGGATGGGTTGACTAGGTGTTGACCGTTTGGAGATATGCTGTACACATTATGGACTAATCACCCATCAAAAATCATCATCTAATTCCAAGTAAATCACCAATTGAAGGCTCATTAGTCACCTAAACCCTAATCAGGTTTATTGCTGATTTCAATGATGCAATCATGTTGAAGTTTGGGTTGAGTGGCCCAAATGGTTTCAAAACCATTTGGGGATCACCCAAACGGTCTCAAGTCTGTTTGGTGATCACCCAAGACCGTTTGGAGATCTAGGGTTAAGTGGGGTTGACCAATTGAGGGTCCAATCATATCAAGTTGTTGAACAATTAAATGCTGATTTTGTAACCAAATCTCGAGTACAACTCTTAAGTGAATGACTTAGTTTTTGATAAAATAATGGGCAAACGGTCTCAAGACCGTTTGGAGAATGTCCAAATGATCCCATGACCCTTTGGGGTCAGGTCATGACCCAATTGAATGATGGTTCAATGGGTTCAACATCAATTAGACACATGTTGATACATGTTGAAGGGTGATCGTTTCCAAACCTTAATCCAATCAATCCAAACCCTAATTGGTGATCAATTGAGGGTCAATTGAGGGTCAAATCAGTTGAGGATTGACTAATTGACTCAATTGATAAGTGACTAACCATTGTATGATCGATTGAAGGGTTCAACCTTGGAAACCCTAACTCAATTGGAAGAGTTGATACAATTTTTGGTCCATGCGGTTTTGAGGGTGTTTGGACCAAATGGTCTCCAGACCGTTTGGGACCAAACGATCTCAAGACCGTTTGGGACCAAACGGTCCCAAACCGTTTGGTGACCATGCGGTTTTGAGATCGATTTGTCCATGCGGTTTCAAAAGTCAAAGTTGGCCAAACGGTCAACGAGACCAAATGGTCTTCACCTCACCTAGGGCAAACGGTCTTGATGGTGTTTTTGGCCATGCGGTCTTGAAAGTCAAAGGGACCAAACGGTCAAAAACTCCAAATGGTTTCAGAACTGTTTTGAGGTTGAAAGTGCAAAACCGTTTAGGGTCTATTAAGGTCAAGAACGTTTGATGCCTTAGTGGTCAAGATGGTTTAGTAGTTGATTAACCTAAACCCTAAAGGTACCTAAAGTAATTAAGGGAATAAGTAATTAGAGTATTGATGCATGTTATGCTCAGTGGTGAACATTACAAAAGTACCTTTAGTGGGATAGTGTGACTAATACCCCTTGACCAAGCAAACCCCAATGACCATAATAGTGATGACATGACCTATGTTGTTAAGATTGATTTGGCTTAACCTAATCAAGAGAGATGTAAACTTCATCTAATAGTTAGAGGAGAGAGAATACTCTCTATATGTATAAGAATCAAGTAATATACTTCCAACATGTATAAATACACATAATTAGGGTATGATCCTTCATAGTGAGATCATGGAAACCCTAATTATCGTGATTAATGAATCTTAACTGAATTGAAGGCATTAATGGAAGTAATCTTCATACATGATGATGGTATGACCTCAATATCATGTAATATGAATAGTAAAACCTAATTCTAGGGTAATATCATGTAATGTGAATAGTAAACCCTAATCTAGGGTGATGTGATGAAATGAACAGTAAACCCTAATTTGGAGTTATGCTTTTAAGCATGAAGCTCTGTTCTTGAATTATAAATGAGTAATCATTATACCTTTAAAAGTCATAAGGGTTTGATAACCTTAATTAAATCATATAGGGAAACCCTAACCCTAGAAATCAACTGTGGTGATGTAACACGGTCGTGGTAAATTGTCAATAGCATGACCGTGTTAGGTAGCATGGCCATGGTAGCTTCCCCCCTTGCACGACCGTGCAAGGTAGCCCGGCCATGGTGTTCTATGATTAAATTGAAAAGAACTTGTATTGTGCTAAAATAGATATAATGTGCATGTTTTCAATTTTATTAGTCATGCAGGTTGTTACCAAGAGGTAATCATAGCCAGGTATGGGTTATGGTACCACATTCATTGAAAGTATTCTTTAAGCTTTGAAAACAATGATATGTTATGTTGCCTATTAAAAAGGTAACTTTTGAGATGGATAGGATGAATGAGCCATGAAGACCATCTGTATTGTCATAATCAAATTCATACTGTTAAATGACTTGATGACTATATGTCACATGGTAACAAGTGTTATGATTATCTAAGGGTAGGAACACCCCTATTTTTGAATCATAATGATGAGATGGTTAGGGATTGATATCCCAATGGTACCTGATGTGAAATGAACTTGATATAATTAGTACTCCTTCTTTATAGCAATTGTTTTAATGGTTTGTGTTTGAAAACATACCTGAAGTTAAAAGAATGCTATAGTGTACTTAAATAATCAAGTATAATGATATCATGTAGAGCCCTGATCATAGATCCATCATTGTCAGTAGTTTAATGATGGTGAAACAGGTTTTCTTAAGGGAACTCCTGGAGAACATACTTTTGAGTATGTTGGGGTTATGGACGCAAATATCCTTACATCCTAATGTAGGGATTGATGTGGGATGTACTTTAATCTCTCATCCCTTCATTATATGTTTATGCTGGGATGATGTATCACTAATCTCCCAATGATGTTGTTAATGCCTCATCGGTGCGACATGAACAAGAAATCCCCCGATGGCGAAGAGAGTACAGAATGCCACTGTAACTCTAATAGCGAAGTTTCCAGAATACCCTGGAAAGCTATTATAGCAGAGACACGTGATGTCCTACATGTTGGTCCTCACACTGACTAAAGAAGATAAGGTCATAGGAATCCGGATCTTCAGATGATCTATGTATGGTATTGATTGCGATTTCGTAATGGTCGGTTGAAGTATGAGAGGTGTAACTCATCTCCTCAGGGCATAATAATGTTTGAAAAACATAATCAGCCGTGTAGTATAACTGTTAGGTTGAACTATGAGAAACAATGATTGATGATACATTGTTTATAATGTTCTAGTTGAATAACTAGTATACATGTTCTTCATATTCCTTATTGAGATATGCCTTGATATTCAATTAAGTTATAATTGAAATGATTGCTAAAAGAATGTTGCTTAATATTAAACCTACTGTTGAATGTTTAAAGTCCTATTGCTTATTGTTATTCCTTTACTGCAATAACAAAGCTTCTGGCGGAGAGTTATAACTCTCACTGGGACAATTATTCAAATTGCCTCACCCCCGTGGGATTCGACTTTTTAGGTAGACGCCGAGGACAGAGGAGCCCATCTGAGGGTGAGCAACAACAGCAGCAGCAGCAACATCAGGGACAACAATGATTCTCAGGTGGAGACACTGTATGTCAAGTCTTGTAGATAGTATGTCCTATGTGTCGTCTTTGTACTCTCAGGTCCTAGGAGTCAGTAGATGTTTAAAGTAGATCTGAGATTTTTGACTTAATGCCTTGAGATTTTTGTATCTTGCTTTGTACAGATAACAGAGCAATTGATGTGGTAATCACTTGAGATGTGATTTTACAGAGATGTAATGATGGATCATGTTGTAAACAACTTATCTTGTTACTTTATGAAAGGGTTTTATTGTTTAAAGATCTCTTTCCAAAAAGTTTTAATTTTTAGTGATTTTCAATAATTCCGCTGCTAACGAATCACTTCCGCTTAAGTTAATCTCGTGTTTTGGTGATTCGATCGCCACAATGTGAGTGAGGACAAAGTGCGCAGTTAAGGCTAGTGGTGGTCTATGGGGCCAGTCATCATTCCTGAAACTCTACTAGAGCCTTGGGCACTGGGCCCAGGTGTTAGAGTTGGCCTCTGTATCCTTATTACAGACTCTGCAAGGTAGAGAACCTCTCTTTTCTCTAAAGCAGATGTTTTCATAGACAACTTCATGTTCAGACCTTTCACAAACCTTCAGATCCTCTCCTTCGTCATCACTTCCATGTGAGGACAGAACCTCAAAAGCTCCATAAACTTTGCCTCATATTTGTTTATGGTCATCAAATCCTGGAACAACTTCTCAAACTATATTGTTTTCTCGTCCATATACATCTCTGGGAAGTATTATCTCACGAACTCCTACTGAAACTCTTCCCCACTTATCATAACTCCCGGTCTCTTCTCTTCCTTCATGGCCCACCAGTGGTCAGCACTACCCTTCAGTAGGTAAACATCATGATTCGCCTTATCCTCTACTGGGATATTGAGTATCCAGAAAGCCTTCTTATGCTCAATTAGATAGATTTCATTGTCAGTCGGGTCTATCGTACCTACGGACTCAGTCTCTCTAACATGCTTCAACTACTCAAATGTCTTTATGGGACCTTGGGATTCCACATTAGGAACAACTACCCTTTCTTGAGGCATAGGCAATCTATCCACTATGTGTGTAATCATTTCCATGAGTTGTCCAAACATGGACTAGAAAGCTAGATTTGCTATGGTTGTAGGGTCGAACTGAGGCATTGTGGCTGCTCTGGCCCCATCTCCATCACTCGACCATCATATGTCAACCTCCTACCACCACCCCCTGGTACGGCGTAGCTACTCTCCACATGCTCTTTACATTCTGTAGAACTATTAAAAGTGTTGGAGAGTCTAAGGAGATTACATAATTGAATGATAAATTGGACTTGATTGCTAAGAAATTAAGTTAAAAGGATGAAAGATCTTCTGGAGGAGGGGAAGAAGAGTCCATGTTTACCTGGCAATAGAATTATAGGGGTAATGACTATTCCTAGAGGAAGGATCCCAAGTTTTCTTGGAAGGACCCCAACAATTTTCAATAGGACCCATCAAAGTCACAACATCAAGGGAATGCACAACAACATGAAAGCAGCCCTAGCAAGATAGACTACATTGAGGACATGCTAGGCAAGATGGTTAGCTAGAATGAAGTGCTCATTGGCAACACCCAGAGGGAACTAAAAAACCAAGGAGCACATATTCTTGGTATAGAGACTCATATCTCTCAGATAACAGAAGAAGTGGCTTCTTTGAAAAAACCTAGCAATAAGGGGTTCCCAGGAAATACAAACATACCATTTGGAAAAATCAACAGGTCAAGGCGGTGTTGGTTGGAAGTGGCAACAAAGTGCTTGATGGAAAACAGACTGTCCCAGAAGCAAAGGATGCCACAGGTGACACATGGCCGATAGTGACTACTGAAGCAACTTAGCCAGATAATATAGTACAGGACAAGATAGCTAATGATGAAACTCCTGAACCAGAGGAGACAAGAAAGGAGGCCTATGTCCCACCTCATTAGAGGAAGTTGGTGAATCTAGTGCCCTTCCTGAATAGTTGAAGGCAAAGAAAGTTGACCAACAGTTTTAGAAGTTTCTAGATAGCTTTAGAAAGCTCCATGTCAACATTTCAGTGATTGATGCTCTACAACAAATTTTTTAAGGACATAATCAATAAGAAGAGGAGAATAGCTGATTCAGATATAGTGATATTGAAGGAGCAGGTTAGTGATTTTATTTGGGAACATTGCCACCAAAAAGGCAAGGTTTGGGTTGCTTCAACATATGATGTTACATTGGGAAGACAAGATTTGGGGAAGATTTATGCAATTCAGGGGCAAGTATCAATCATATGCCCTTAAATACCTTCAAGAAGACGGGTCTTAAAGAATCCAAAAGGAACAATATGACCATACACCTAGAAGACAACTCAGTAGTTAGATCATATGGTATCTGTGGGGATGTTCTTATTAGGTTGGACAGATTTGTATTTTTAGTAGATTTTATGGTAATGGAGATGCAGGATGCCAACGACAATGAACTACTACTAGGGAGGCCATTCCAAGCCACAACATACATGATCTTAGAGACGGTTATAGGAAGATTGACATTGGGGATCAAAGAAGACTGCATTGAAATCATGTTGCCCTAGTTTACACAAACAACTTAGGATATGACAAAGTAACACACAATGCAACAGGTCTAGGGAAATGTGTCTTTAATTCTTGGGTGGCCATTCCTAGACATGTCTCATGAGAAGACACAAGTTCATAAAGGCTCACTGGCAGTGGACATCTTGGAGAACACAAAGGAAGTTTCAATGACCAAGGTATTTCAATATCCAGATGATGAAGAGGAGGAATATTGCCTAGCAACAATTGACGAGGTAGCTTCTTCCATTCTTGTTCAAGCATATCCACATTTTCATTTGGAGGCATGTCTAATGAATTTGGTGGATGACTATACCCGATGATGTTCTTTGGTGGAGTGTGTCTTGTTTCTCAAGGCATTACCATTCTACTACACCATGAACTTTGAGGATCTAGGACCACCTCCTCCACTATTGATCCCATTTCTTCAGAGTCCCCCAGATCTAGAGTTGAAGCCATTCCCACTGCACTTGAAGTATGTTTTCTTGGTAGCATAAGAGAAGCTTCTGGTCATCATCTCATCCTCATTGAACATTCAGGAAGAGGAGCAGCAACTAGTGGTTTTGAAAAATCATCGGACAACATTTTGATGGTCGATTACAGACTTAAAGGGGATCTCCCCTAGTTTCTACTAGCACAAGATCAGACTGGAAGAAGGAGCCAAGCCCATTGTGCAACCTTAGTGATGACTAAATTTTTTCATGATTGAGGTAGTAAAGAAAGAGGTAGCAAAAATGTTATCTGTAGGTATAATTTATGCCATCATTGACTCTAACTGGGTTAGTCCAACCCAGGTGGTTCCTAAGAAAGGGGGGATAATGTTCACAACTAATTCGACTAGTGAGTTAATTTCTACATACAAGTTTGGTGACTGGGTGGCAAGTATGCATTGATTACCAATGTTTGAACACTACCATTTTGAAGGACCATTTTCCTCTCCCCTTTATTGATCAGATTCTAGAGCAGTTCGTTGGCTTCTCTCACTTTTGTTTTCTCGATAGTTATTTTAGATATAACCAAATTTCTATCGAGCCACAAGACCAAGAGAAGTCTAATGGCACTTTCACGTATCTTTTGATACCTTTCGGTCTTTGCAATGCATAAGATACCTTTCAGAGATGCATGGTTGCCATTTTTTCTCATATGGTGGACCGATGTATGGAGGCATTCATGGATGATTTTTTGGTGTATGAGGAATTGTTTGATGATTTCCTTGACAATCTTGATAAGGTTTTTTAAATATGCGAGGACACACACCTGGTTTTGAACTGGGAAAATGTCATATGATGGTGAGTGAGGGGATAGTTTTGGGACACAAGGTGTCAAGTAAGGGAATGGAGGTCAACCCAGTAAAAATAGAAGTCTTCTCCAAGATACCTACACCATCATCGGGGAAGGGAGTGAGGAGCTTTTTAGGACATGTCAGATTTTACCGACGTTTTATAAAAGATTTTCCAAAAATCACCAAACTGCTCTCTGAGTTGTTGGAAAAAGATGTTGAATTTAATGTTGATGAGCGGTGTTTGAAGGTGTTTGAGGTGTTGAGGAGAAACTGGTCTCCACACCTATTGTCCAAACTACAAATTGGAGCCAACCCTTTGAGTATGTGTGTGATGCATCAGATTACATGGTAGGGGCTGTTCTAGGCCAATGCTGAGACAAGGTTTCCACCGTCATTTATTATGTGTCTAAGACCCTAAACGTGGCCAATTAAATTTCACAATCACATAAAAAGAGTTATTGGCGGTAGTTTTCACTTTTGAAAAATTTCTTCAATATTTGGTAGGGGCTAGAGTCATTGTGTAAACAGACCACACAAAAATCAAATATTTGCTGCAGAAGAAGGATGCCAAGACTAGGTCGAATAGGTGGATTTTAATTTGATATTGATATCAAGGATTAAGCAAGCACTAAAAATGTAGTGGCAGATCATTTGTCTAGGCTTGAAATCGTGGATGAAAATGACATAGGCATACCTATTGTGGGAGAATTCCCAAATGAACAGCTCTTTGGCATGAAAAACAAAGATTTGTGGTTTGTAGACATTGTGAACTACTTGGCTTGTGAAGAGCTTCCAGAAGATTAGGGATATCAGGAGAAAAAGAAATTCTTCCATTATTTGAGGTTTTACATTTGGGATGATCCTATCTTGCTCAAGTAGTGTAGGTACGGGATTTTAAGGAAATGTGTGGCTGATCGCGAGTCTGAAAGTATATTGGCACATTATCACTCCTTACCTAATGGGGTTCACCATGCTAGTTCTAGGATAGCGGCTAAGGTCTTAGGAAGTGGATTTTATTGTCCAACACTTTTGAAAATGCATATAATTTTTTGCTTCATTGTGATGCATGTCAATGTGCAGTTAATATTTCAAAAAGACATTAAATGCCCTTAAATAATTTTAAAGAAATTGGGGTTTTTCATCTATAGGGAATTGATTTCATGGGCCCTTTCATGTCATCAAATTCTAATTTATATGTATTACTTGTCATTGACTATGTATGAGTGGGTGGAAGCAATTTCAACTCACACCAATGATTCGTAGGTCATCTGTAGGTTTGTAAACGATCACAACTTTTGCATGTTTGGGGTGCCAAAATTGATAATCAGTGATGGTGGATGTCATCTCACCAATAGGAAATTTGGAGCACTTTTGAGAAAATATGGACTGTGAAATGGGGTAGGTACTGCATATCACCCCCAAACCCAAGGACATGTTGAGGTGTCTAATAGGGAGATTTAAGAAAATCTTAGAAAAGACAGTCTCAACAAATAGGACTAATTCGAGCATGTTGCTCAATGATTCTCTTTGGCCATATAGGACGTCCTATAAGACACCTATAGGAACCACTCCTTTTAGGTTGGTTTATGGGAGATATTGTCACTTACCAATAGAGATAAAGCATAAAGCTAAATGGGCCCTATGGAAATTGAACTACAATTTGGATGATGTAGGGAGAAAGAGGATGTTAGAATTGAATGAATTAAATGAGCTTAGGTTTGATGACTATGAAATATCCAAGATCTACAAAGAGAGAACCAAAAAGATCCATGATCTCCACATCTTACATAGAGTCTTCACTCTAGGACAAACGGTGCTTCTGTTCAATTCTAGGTTGAAATTACACCCTGGTAAATTGAGGTTTAGATGGATTGGCCCTTTTGTGGTAGTTAAGGCTTTACATCATGGAGCGGTGGAGATAAGCAACGGGCCTGAGCCATTCCATGTAAATGGCCAGCGGCTTAAGCATTACTGTGGGCTCTGATCTCCAAACCACGAAATAATCACGATTTAAACTTGAGCGGAAGCAATCGATAATCAGCGGAAGACAAAAATCACGGGAAATTAAAACTTTGCGAGATAAGAGCTTGAAACCACAAACCTTTTCCATAGAATAAGGATTTAAACTGTATACATCTCTGTCAAATTACTTCTTGAGTAATTATATACAACATGATACAAAATCTCAAGAACTCATGACCAAAACACTCCAAGACCTGAGAGTACAGAGGACACATAGGACTGACTCTAACTACACCACATAGCAGGCTGAATCTCCACCTGAGATTTACTGCTGCTCCTGGTGGTGCTGCTGCTGGGATTGGTCACCTTTAGACCGGTTCCTCCATCTTCGACGACCACCTAAAAAGTTGAAGTCTACGGGGTGAGACAATTATACATAATTGCCCTAGCGAGAGTTATAACTCTCCACTAGAAACTTTATAAGCAAACAAAGAATAACTTAAGCAGTAAAAGCTTTCAAAGCATTCATTAGCAATTTTGATAATAAGCAAGAGTTCAACATTTATGAAACATGAAGAACATATACTTTATCCAGTGTAACATCAATCAAGTAATACTACGCTATTGATTATGTTTTTCAAACATTATTATGCCCTGTGGAGCTGAGGTATACCACTCATACTCCAACTAATCGCTAAGAAGTCACATCAGTATCATACATAGGTCATTAAAAGAGCCGGATTCTTATGACCTCATCCTCCTCAGTCAGTTAGAGTATTGTTTGCAGGACATCTGGCAGGACGTCTGCTATTTATAGCTCACCAGGGTAAACTGGACCTTCGCTATGTTTTTAGAGTTACAGTGGCATTCTGTACTCTCTTCGTCATCGGAAGATTTCTTGATTATCTTTCACCGATGCGGTGTTTGTGTTTACTTTGGAAGAATAGTGATACATCTCACCTTTGGGGTTTGCAGTGAAGGTTTGACGGACTATAAAAATCTACATCAATTCCTACACTAGGATGTAAGGTTCTACACATCCATATACCCCACATACTCAAAAGTATGTGATCCAGGAGTTCCCTTGGGAAAACCTATTTCACCATCATTTAGACTCTGACAATAATGGATCTATGATCAGGGCTCTACATTACACTTGATTAGTTAGGTACATTCAGTATTATTTTAACATCATACATGGTTCTTCAAACAATAACATTAGCATAACAACTATAAATGAGAATACTAAAATGTAGCAAGCCTAACTCTTTTCAATCATCAGTTCTTAATCATTTCACCACAAGTCATCTGTTGAGCATGACCTTGATGGTATTTATGGCTCTTACAGCCCATAAATATCAATAGATGTCACTAGCAGTGCATCAAGATATTTCACTTATTCATAAAGCTTAAGACATGCTTTCAATGAATATAGTATTATAATCCATACCTGGATATGATCATCATCTCATAACAATCTGCATGGTTAATTCAACTGGTAATAGTAAACAATTCATCAATCAGGGTTTACTTATTCATCTTTCATGTCACCAACCTAGAATTAGGGTTTACTATTCACTCCATGGTGAATTATACTCATTACATCATCATGTATGAGAAACATCATCATTAAAGCTCTTAAGTAATATTAAGATTCACTAGTTATCATAATTAGGGTTTCCATGATCTCACATAGGTGGATCATTCCCTACTCATGTACATTCATGTGTATTGAAAGTATCTTACTTAAGTTTCCACCATAAAAGGGTACTTTCTCTCTCTTAGGATACTTTCTCTCTCCTCTTACTAGTAGATGGTGATAACACCACTCTAGATCAGGTTGGGTTAAGTACTCATTGACTAACATAAGCCAAAACATCACTATCATGTGATTAGGGTTTGATTAAAACAAGGTTTTACTCCATTAAACCCCTCAAGGGTATTTTAGTAATTTACCTCATGATCACCATCATGGGTCAACTCATTAATCACTTAGTCCCTTAATGACCTAGGTTACCATTAGGGTTTAGATTAGATCATCATTGAATCAATTACATCATCAATTGATTAAGTACAAACCACCTTGAACACCTTCAAACAGTTTCAACCTTCAACCACCAAACGATCTTGAGACCGTTTGCTTTCAAAAGGTCTGGAGACCGTTTGCCCTCAAACGGTCTTCAGACCATTTGACCTCAAACGGTCTTGAGACTGTTTGGGTGTGTTGACCGTTTTGACTTTCAAACCGTTTGAGGCTCATGCGGTTTGAAACCGTTTGATCAAATCAACTTGAGATCGATTGGACCAAACGACCTTGAGATCATTTGAGCCCAAATGGTCTTGAGACCATTTGTCCCCAAACGGTCTTGAGACCGTTTGGATCCAAACGGTCTTGAGACTGTTTGGTCCAAATGGGCTCAAACCGTTTGGACCTCCAAAGTGGTTCAAAAGTTACAATTAGTCATGGTTAAGTATGTTGAAGCCCTCAATTGTCCAAAGCCATATTAACCACTTATAAATTGAGTCAATTAGGATGAACCTCAATCACTTGGACACCAAATTAACCCTCAATTGAAAGTCAATTAGGGTTAAGTCCATCTCAATTAGGGTTTCAAATCGGATGGTCATCAATATTCAACAATGTGAATCAATTCAAGGTTGAACCTATCAATTGACCTCCAATTGGGCCCAAACGGTCTTGAGATCGTTTGGATGACCTCCAAACGGTCTTGAGACTGTTTACCCAAAGTTTGACCAAAAACCAAGTCGGTTGGTTTAGGATTGAACTCCAATTAGGTCTAAAAATCAGCATTTTTATCAATTCATCAACTTATTGCAATTGGACCTTCAAACCATTAGATTATCTCAACCATAGACCTCCAAACGGTCTTGGGTTGTGCCCAAACGGTCTTGAGACCGTTTGGAAGGACCCCCAAATGGTCTTGAGACCGTTTGGGTCCTTCAACCCAAAACTCAACAAGATCTATGCTTTAAAACAGTAATTTCAACCCGATTAGGGTTAGGATGTTGAAGTGCCTTCAACTCTCAATTGGTTAAGAGTTAATCTTTGATTCTTTGCAGGAATAAAATTCAACATATTACCAATAGGCCCTCAAATGGTCTTCCCTGGGTCAACCCTATCAAATGGTCTTGAGACCGTTTCAATCCAAACGGTCTTGCAAGACCGTTTGAGAGAAAACGGTTTGAAACCGTTTGACCTTAAACGGTTTGCAACCGTTTGGACCAAAAGGGTCCAAGGTCGTTTGATAAAGTAGCATAGGAATTCACGCCCATCATCTTCAACCTTGGTTAAGGTCGGTTATTCCACCGTTTTGCTTGCAAAAGTGCAAGGAAGAAGGGAGGTAAAAGAAGAAGTATCATGCTAATTTGCAAGAACTAAGTATGCATATAAAGCAAAGAGTTTAGAGTTATAAAACCCGCCTAAAGGTATTTCCTTGAGCTCCAAGCTTTCAAGATCCAAGATTTAATGGCGTCTTTGAGCTCCACAAGTTCGGCCAAGGTGAATTCTCCAAGGAAACGTTGGAAAGGAAAGGCTAGAAAGATAGAGCTAGGTGAGCTAGCCATGAATCTAACCTTGAAAACGAGTTTCCTTCATGAATTCAAGCAAAAGGGATGATCGAAACTTACCTAGAACCCTTGGTCGTCCCTCTCTGCTCCAGAGCTAGCCTTGGTCGGTTGAGAAAGAGGAGAAGAAGTGAAGGAAATGAAAGGTTCGTTCACTTGTTACAAGGAAAGGGCTTATATACTTCAGGGCTTTTTACACCATAAGGACCTCTAAAGTATGGAATTTACATCTAAGTACCCCCTTGCTCGAGGCACGTAAAAACTCATCTAAACTTATGCAAAGATCATGAAATTTCTAGATATAAGGGTAAAGAAAACCAACTTTCAACTAAGGTACATATATGAAAGGTTTCCATACCCATATTAGATGATTTTTACCACAAGGATCATTTTTCTTATCTGATTATTCATTGACGTCCCCATTTCATCATTTCTACTCTAAATGATGGAAAAGTTATAAAAGATGTTCTAGAAAGAGAATTTTACAAATTACACCCCTCAATTTGGGTAAATTGCACTTTACTCCAAATTAGGGTTTTTAAGCACAAGGATCATTCCACAAGCTGCATCTTGATGCCCAAGCTTGGAAAATCCTTCTTACTTCATCATATTTACTCATATGATGTATTAATATCATAAGAACATCTTAACCTATGAACATTGCAAGTTAACCCCTTTAACTGGGTAATTTGCACATAGGTCCTTGCACTACAAAACAATGCTACAACTTTACATATAAAGGAGCAAAATTGAAAGTAAATGTTCTTGAGGAACTTAATTACATGCCAGGGAGTATTCACAAGTATATAATTACATATTTAGTCAAAACTTCTAGGGTTAGGTTATAACCCAGGTCAGGGATGTTACAAATTATCCACCCCTTCACAAGGATTTCGTCCCCAAAATCGATAAAACGTATTAGGAGAAAAGAGCAGGGTATTTCCTTCTTATCTCATCCTCTAGTTCCCAAGTGGCTTCTTCAACACCACGATGGTTCCAGAGGACTTTCATGAGGTTTATATCTTTCTTCTTTAACTTTTTAGTTCTGTTATCAAGGATTGACACTGGTCCCTCCTCATATGTTATATCATCATATAATTCTACTTCCATTGGTTGTAGAACTGACTCGGTGTCTGGGTGACATTTCCTCAGCATGGAAATGTGAAACACAGGATGTAACTTCTACAACTCTTGAGGTAACTCTAGTCTATAGGCCACCTTTCCAACTCTCTCAACAATTGGATAAGGTCCCATAAATCTAGGAGCTAACTTTCCTTTTCTTCCAAAATGAAGAACTCCTTTCCAAGGTGAGACCTTTAGATACACTCTGTCTCCAACCTGGAACTCTAGGGGTCTACGACGTTTATCAGCATACGACTTCTGCCTATCCTGTGTAATCTTAAGCTGTTGTTGTATAACTTTAATCTTCTCTGTAGTTTGTTGCACAAGATCAGGACCTAACAACTGGTGCTCACCAGTCTCATACCAACACAAAGGTGATCTACAAGGTCTACCATACAAAGCTTCATAGGGTGCCATATCAATACTATGTTGATAGCTATTGTTATAGGCAAACTCTATCAAGTTCAGATGTAGATCCCAACTCCCGGTAAACTGGAGAACACATGCTCTCAACAGGTCTTCCAAGGTCTGTATAGTCCTTTCCGACTGTCCATCAGTCTGTGGGTGAACGGCTGTACTAAACCTTAGTTTGGTGCCTAAGGCTCTGTGTAACTACTCCCAAAAGCGACTTGTAAATTGGGGACCTCTGTCAGAAACTATTGTGACAGGAACTCCGTGCAAACGCACTATCTCTTGTACATACAACTGTGATAACCTTTCAGCAGAATAGGTTGTTTTGACAGGTAGGAAATGTGTTGTCTTTGTCAACCTATCAACAACTACCCAAATGGAATCATGTCCTTTATTTGTCCTGGGTAGGCCAACAACAAAGTCCATGATCACATGGTCCCACTTCCATTGTGGTATGGGTAAGGGTTGCATTGTTCCTGCAAGTTTCTGGTGCTCAGCCTTGACTTGCTGACACACAGAACACCTTAGAACAAACTCAGCTACATCCTTCTTCATCCCAGGCCACCAATACATATCCTTCAAGTTTCGATACATCTTGGTGCTCCCTGGATGCATAACATACATTGAAGAATGAGCTTCCTCTAGAACTATCTTCCTCAGGTTATCTACATCAGGTACTATCATCCTCCCATGATAGCATGCCACCTGGTCATCTGAATCATGAAAACCTTCTTGCTTCTCACTACCATACGCGGATCTAAACTACTGAACTGCAGCATCTACTTGTTGTGCCTCATTTATCTGCTCTCTTAGGGTAGGTTTAATCTGCATCTCAGCTAACAAACCAGCTAATAATGACACCTTCAACTGTACATTGTTTTGCCTTAAAGAGATAAGCATATCTCTCCTAGAGCATACTAAGGAACTTAGTTGCGCTCTATCCATGGTTGATGTTGCTGATTTCCTACTCAAGGCATCTGCAACCACATTGGCCTTGCCCGAATGGTAATCAATTGTACAGTCATAGTCCTTGATTAACTCCATCCAGCGACGTTGCCTCATGTTAAGTTCATGCTGAGAGAAGATATACTTAAGGTTCTTGTGGTCTGTGAAAATCTGGAAGGTTTATCTGTAGAGATAATGTCTCCGGATTTTCAAGGCATGGACCACAACAGCTAACTCTAGATCGTGTGTCGGATAATTCTCCTCATGTTTCTTAAGCTGTCGGGAAGCAAAAGAAATCACCTGTTTATCCTGCATCAACACACATCCAAGTCCATTCTTGGAGGCATCACAAAAGACTACATATCCTTTTCCTTGTTTAGGTAGCACAAGCACAGGTGCACTTGTCAACCTTTCTTTCAACAGCTGAAAAGATTGTTGACACTTATCACTCTAGGAAAAAGGAACATCTTTCCTGGTTAACTTGGTCAAAGGTAAGGCTATAGAACTGAAATTCTTAATAAACCTTCGATAATAACCAGCTAACCCCAAGAAACTTCTAATTTCCGTTGGTGTCTTCGGTTGTTCCCACTGTAGAACAGATTCCACCTTTGCAGGGTCAACACGAATTCCCGAGGCAGATATCACATGTACAAGAAAAGATACCTCCGGCAGCCAGAACTCACACTTGCTAAATTTATCGTATAGCTTGTGTTCTCATAGTAAGGTCAGAGCTTGGCGAAGATGCTGCTCATGCTGCTGGGCATCTTTACTATAAATCAGGATGTCATCTATAAAGACAACAACACACTAATCAAGGAAGGGTCGAAAGACTCTATTCATGAGTTCCATGAATGCAGCTGGTGCATTGGTTAGTCCAAACAACATAACCGTGAACTCATAGTGACCATATCTTGTCCTAAAGGCAGACTTGGATATGTCACTGTCCTTAATGCGGAGTTGATGATATCCATACCTTAAGTCTATCTTGGAAAAGACCGTTGCACCACGCAACTGGTCAAAAAGATCATCAATCCTCGGCAAAGGGTACTTGTTCTTTATTGTTACTTTATTGAGTTGTCTATAGTCAATGCACAACCGCATTGATCCATCTTTCTTTTTAACAAACAAAACCGGAGCACCCCAAGGTGAAGTGCTCGGTCGGATAAAACCTTTCTCAAGTAACTCTTGAAGCTGTTTCTTGAGTTCTGCCATTTCGGAAGGCGCCATCCTATAAGGAGTCTGGGATATAGGTTTTGTATCTGGGACTAAATTGATTTCAAAATCAATATCCCGAGGTGGTGGTATACCAGGAAGTTCTTCAGGAAACACATCCTCGAATTCCCTGACTATAGGTACTTCAACAGGGTTGGGAGTCTTCTTGGTAACATCTACCACATGGGCCAAGAATGCATAACATCCTTGCCTCATCATCTTATCAGCAACCATAGCTGATACAAGACAAGTGGGCAGAATCTTTCTTTCTCCTTGAATGATCCATGTGTTGCTTTCATCAGCAAACACTGCCAACTTGGACTCACAATCCAAGACAACTCGATACCTTTCCAAGGTATCCATCCCTAGGATTACATCAAATCCTTGCATATCAAGCGGTATAAGGTCCACTTGAATGCGATGTTTAGAAAAGAAGAGGATGCAGGGAGAGCATACCTCCTGCAAAACAGCAGACCCACTCAACGGAGTCTCCAACAACAACCTATCTGCCCTATGACTAGCTGTCATATTGTAGTTGCGAATCACTCTTCGAGTGATGAAAGAGTGCGTAGCACCTGGGTCAATCAGAACAGATATTACACAAGGTTTAGACATATCAGAATATAAAAGTTCCATCTGACCTGTCACCACTTGTGGATCGACCACTGCCTCT
The DNA here is from genome assembly GCA_963693085.1 of Alisma plantago-aquatica. Lineage (NCBI taxonomy): Eukaryota > Viridiplantae > Streptophyta > Magnoliopsida > Alismatales > Alismataceae > Alisma > Alisma plantago-aquatica. Next base: position 474,776,256 of record OY856410.1, read on the forward strand.
GGTGGGTTCATAGCATAGAACCTCGTTGTCGCCTGGTGTTGAGGTGGTGCTGATGATCCAACTTGAGACGCTTGTCCACGTCCTCGAGCTGCTCCTTGAGATTGCATTCTCTGAGATCCTTGTTGATTCTGTCTCGGAGGCTGTGTCACACTGACAGGCTTAGATCGGCAGTCCTTCATCAAGTGTCCCACTTTACCACAGTTGTAGCAGCTTCTCTCCAGTTGTTGTGGTCTGGGTGGTCCAGTAACTGACATTGATGCAGAACTCTGAGTCTCCTGAGGTGGTTGTCTTCGTCCTCTACCTCTACTTGGAGACCACTGAGTCTGAGAACTAGATCTAGGTGGTGGAGGGTTAGGTGCAGAGGATCTAGGCTTCTTAAAGTCCCTAGATGAAGAACCCTGGAACTGTGGATATCTTTTCTGAGTTTGCCTCTTCTCAACCACAGATCTCTCTATCCTTCGGACTGACTCAACGAAGGTAGATAATCTCTGTCGGTTTTCTAAGGTAGACACGGGGGTACTAATGTCAGCATTCAAACCCCTCTCGAATCTCCTGATTCTTTCTTCTTCTGTGGTAGCCATGTGCGGACAAAACCGCAACAACTCCATGAACTTAGCTTCATACTCGCTAATGTTCATTACTCACTGCCTCAGTCTCTCAAATTGAGAGATCTTCTCATCTAGGAAGGTCTTTGGGAAATATCTATGAACAAACTCCCGCCGAAAGTCTTCCCACGAGATCTCTATTCCAGGTCTCTTCTGCTCTTCCATTGTCCACCAATGACCAGCGCTTCCTTTGAGAAGATAGACAACATGTCTGACCTTCTCAGTTTCAGGGATATTGAGGATTCTGAAAGCCTTCTCCAACTTCGTCAACCACAGATCAGCATTTGTGGGGTCAGCAGTCCCAAGGTACTCGGTAGCTTCGACACGACATAGTCGCTCGAACGTCTTACCGATACCTTGTCCTTCAGGCTGGGCTGGTGCCCTAGGTGCAGGCATAGGCATTTTGTCGGTTATGTGTGTCATGGCAGTCATAAACTGCCCGAACATCGTTTGTACTGCTGGGTTACCCATGTCAGCTGGGTCAAACTGGGGTGGCTCCCTGAGTGGTTCAGGTGCAGGTTGTTCTATTTCTGGAACCCTTGCACCGCCTCGAGGTGCACTAGCACTACTCTCTGCCACGTACTCATCTTATGGCTCATCCATCCTTATGTATCTTCTTCTCCTGAGGAGCAGAAGATTCTATTAGATAAGGAAGGAATACTAGAGATAGACTCGACTTCCTAAGTCCTATGCCTCTGTAGACTCGGTGAACCTAGAGCTCTGATACCACTTAATTGTGGGCTGTGATCTCCAAACCACAAAATAATCACGATTTAAACTTGAGCGGAAGCAATCGATAATCAGCGGAAGACAAAAATCATGGGAAATTAAAACTTTTCGAGATAAGAGCTTGAAACCACAAACCTTTTCCATAGAAAAATGATTTAAACTGTATACATCTCTGTCAAATTACTTCTTGAGTAATTATATACAACATGATACAAAATCTCAAGAACTCATGACCAAAACACTCCAAGACCTGAGAGTACAGAGGACACATAGGACTGACTCTAACTACACCACATAGCAGGCTGAATCTCCACCTGAGATTTACTGCTGCTCCTGGTGCTGCTGCTGCTGGGATTGGTCACCTTTAGACCGGTTCCTCCGTCTTCGACGACCACCTAAAAAGTTGAAGTCTACGGGGTGAGTCGATTATACATAATTGCCCCAGCGAGAGTTATAACTCTCCACTAGAAACTTTATAAGCAAACAAAGAATAACTTTCAAAGCATTCATTAGCAATTTTGATAATAAGCAAGAGTTCAACATTTATGAAACATGAAGAACATATACTTTATCCAGTGTAACATCAATCAAGTAATACTACGCTATTGATTATGTTTTTCAAACATTATTATGCCCTGTGGAGCTGAGGTATACCACTCATACTCCAACTGATCGCTAAGAAGTCACATCAGTATCATACGTAGGTCATTAAAAGAGCTGGATTCTTATGAACTCATCTTCCTCAGTCAGTTAGAGGATTGTTTGCAGGACATCTGGCAGGACGTCTTCTATTTATAGCTCACCAGGGTAAACTAGACTTCGCTATGTTTTTAGAGTTACAGTGGCGTTCTGTACTCTCTTCGTCATCGGAAGATTTCTTGATTATCTTTCACCGATGCGGTGTTTGTGTTAACTTTGGGAGAATAGTGATACATCTCACCTTTGGGGTTTGTAGTGAAGGTTTGACGGACTATAGAAATCTACATCAATTCCTACACTAGGATGTAAGGTTCTACACATCCATATACCCCACATACTCAAAAGTATGTGATCCAGGAGTTCCCTTGGGAAAACCTGTTTCACCATCATTTAGACTCTGACAATGATGGATCTATGATCAGGGCTCTACATTACACTTGATTAGTTAGGTACATTCAATATTCTTTTAACATCATACATGGTTCTTCAAACAATAACATTAGCATAACAGCTATAAATGAGAATACTAAAATGTAGCAAGCCTAACTCTTTTCAATCATCAGTTCTTAATCATTTCACCACAAGTCATCTGTTAAGCATGACCTTGATGGTATTTATGGCTCTTACAGCCCATAAATCTCAATAGATGTCACTAGCAGTGCATCAAGATATTTCACTTATTCATAAAGCTTAAGACATGCTTTCAATGAATATAGTATTATAATCCATACCTGGATATGATCATCATCATAACAATCTGCAAGGTTAATTCAACTGGTAATAGTAAACAATTAATCAATCAGGGTTTACTTATTCATCTTTCATGTCACCACCCTAGAATTAGGGTTTACTATTCACTCCATGGTGAATTATACTCATTACATCATCATGTATGAGAAACATCATCATTAAAGCTCTTAAGTAAGATTAAGATTCACTAGTTATCATAATTAGGGTTTCCATGATCTCACATAGGTGGATCATTCCCTACTCATGTACATTCATGCGTATTGAAAGTATCTTACTTAAGTTTCCACCATAAAAGGGTACTTTATCTCTCTTAGGATACTTTCTCTCTCCTCTTACTAGTAGATGGTGATAACACCACTCTAGATCAGGTTGGGTTAAGTCCTCATTGACTAACATAAGCCAAAACATCACTATCATGTGATTAGGGTTTGATTAAAACAAGGTTTTACTCCATTAAACCCCTCAAGGGTATTTTAGTAATTTACCTCATGATCACCATCATGGGTCAACTCATTAATCACTTAGTCCCTTAATGACCTAGGTTACCATTAGGGTTTAGATTAGATCATCATTGAATCAATTACATCATCAATTGATTAAGTACAAACCACCTTGAACACCTTCAAACGGTTTCAACCTTCAACCACCAAACGGTCTTGAGACCGTTTGACCTCAAACGGTCTTGAGACCGTTTGGGTGCGTTGACCGTTTTGACTTTCAAACCGTTTGAAGCTCATGCGATTTGAAACCGTTTGATCAAATCAACTTGAGATCGATTGGACCAAACGACCTTGAGATCGTTTGAGCCCAAACGGTCTTTGAGACCGTTTGGCCTCAAACGGTCTTGAGACCGTTTGGATCCAAACGGTCTTGAGACCGTTTGGTCCAAATGGGCTCAAACCGTTTGGACCTCCAAAGTGGTTCAAAAGTTACAATTAGTCATGGTTAAGTATGTTGAAGCCCTCAATTGGCCAAAGCCATATTAACCACTTATAAATTGAGTCAATTAGGATGAACGTCAATCACTTGGACACCAAATTAACCCTCAATTGAAAGTCAATTAGGGTTAAGTCCATCTCAATTAGGGTTTCAAATCGGATGGTCATCAATATTCAACAATGTGAATCAATTCAAGGTTGAACCTATCAATTGACCTCCAATTGGGCCCAAACTTGACCCAAACGGTCTCGAGATTGTTTGGATGACCTCCAAACGGTCTTGAGACCATTTACCCAAAGTTTGACCAAAAACCAAGTCGGTTGGTTTAGGTTTGAACTCCAATTAGGTCTAAAAATCAGCATTTTTATCAATTCATCAACTTATTGCAATTGGACCTTCAAACCATTCGATTATCTAAACCCTAGACCTCCAAACGGTCTTGGGTTGTGCCCAAACGGTCTTGAGACCGTTTGGAAGGACCCCTAAATGGTCTTGAGACCGTTTGGGTCCTTCAACCCAAAACTCAACAAGATCTATGCTTTAAAACAGTAATTTCAACCCGATTAGGGTTAGGATGTTGAAGTGCCTTCAACTCTCAATTGGTTAAGAGTTAATATTTGATTCTTTGCAGGAATAAAATTCAACATATTACCAACAGACCCTCAAACGGTCGTCCCTGGGTCAACCCTATCAAATGGTCTTGAGACCGTTTCAATCCAAACGGTCTTGCAAGACCGTTTGAGAGCAAACAGTTTGAAACCATTTGACCTTAAACGGTTTGCAACCGTTTGGACCAAAAGGGTCCAAGGTCGTTTGATAAAGTAGCATAGGAATTCACGCCCATCATCTTCAACCTTGGTTAAGGTCGGTTATTTCACCGTTTTTCTTGCAAAAGTGCAAGGAAGAAGGGAGGTAAAAGAAGAAGTATCATGCTAATTTGCAAGAACTAAGTATGCATATAAAGCAAATAGTTTAGAGTTATAAAACCCACCTAAAGGTCGTTCCTTGAGCTCCAAGCTTTCAAGCTCCAAGCTTTAATGGCATCTTTGAGCTCCACAAGTTCGGCCAAGGTGAATTCTCCAAGGAAACGTTGGAAAGGAAAGGCTAGAAAGATAGAGCTAGGTGAGCTAGCCATGAATCTAACCTTGAAAATGAGTTTCCTTCATGAATTCAAGAAAAAGGGATGATCTAAACTTACCTAGAACCCTTGGTCGTCCCTCTCTGCTCCAGAGCTAGCCTTGGTCAGTTGAGAAAGAAGAGAATAAGTGAAGGAAATGAAAGGTTCGTTCACTTGTTACAAGGAAAGGGCTTATATACTTCAGGCCTTTTTACACCATAAGGACCTCTAAAGTATGGAATTTACATCTAAGTACCCCCTTGCTCAAGGCACGTCCAAACTCATCTAAACTTATGCAAAGCTCATGAAATCTCTAGATCTAAGGGTAAAGAAAACCAACTTTCAACTAAGGTACATATATGAAAGGTTTCCATACCCATATTAGATGATTTTTACCACAAGGATCATTTTTCTTATCTGATTATTCATTGACGTCCCCTTTTCATCATTTCTACTCTAAATGATGGCAAAAGTTATAAAAGATGTTCTAGAAAGTGAATTTTACAAATTACACCCCTCAATTTGGGTAAATTGCACTTTACTCCAAATTAGGGTTTTTAAGCACAAGGATCATTCCACAAGCTGCATCTTGATGCCCAAGCTTGGAAAATCCTTCTTACTTCATCATATTTACTCATATGATGTCTTATTATCATAAGAACATCTTAACCTGTGAACATTGCAAGTTAACCCCTTTAACTGGGTAATTTGCACATAGGTCCTTGCACTACAAAACAATGCTACAACTTTACATATAAAGGAGCAAAATTGAAAGTAAATGTTCCTGAGGAACTTAATTACATGCCAGGGAGTATTCACAAGTATATAATTACATATTTAGTCAAAACTTCTAGGGTTAGGTTATAACCCAGGTCAGGGATGTTACAATTACTTTGGAGGAGATGTGCTCCCAGAAGAAGAATAGTTGAAGCTCATTGATCTTCACTGAGGGTTTAATTAGGATCGTTGAGCCTATGACATAAAACGGGCACTTTTTGGGAGGCAAACCAACCATCTTTTTGTTCATTACATTCAAATGTGTAGTTCCATAGACTTAGTTGCATTTCATTAGTTTTCATATAAAATGGTCCTTGATCATTTTTGTGTGGTGTAAAGGCTGACAATAAGTCGGTACTACCGACGACAGAGTTAGTAGTATCTACAACATCATAGGGGCAAAGGAATCTAGTTTCAACTATCTTGGTACTACCTACCATAGATTTGGTAGTACTGAAGACATCACAATGGGGGTGAATAAAAATTCAAAGAAACTCAGTACTATCGAACATAGGCTCAGTAGCACTACCTTTTTGCAAAAAAGGATTCGTTTAACTGATAAAGATTTAGTGCTATTAATACTAAGTCGGTAGTACTAATGGAAACACAAGCTCTATGTTCGAAACACCGAGATCACTCTTGTAAGAAATGAGAATTTTGAATGACTCAGTACTACTTACTCAAAGTCGATGCTACCTACATCTGAAGTTCAGAATCCATCATCGACAATCAAGATTCATCGCATCTGATGGTCGACACAATCAATCCTACATGTGACCTTTTGAAAGTCAGTAATAGTGACATTTGTCAGTACTACCGACATATGTCAATCTTCGTCTACTAACTTTGATGAATGAGGACCTTCAGTATCAGCGGATGGTACTGACTCACACAAATTATGGAGAAAAAGTCAGTAGTATCAACATGTAAGTCTGTACTACCAATGCATCGACAGGGGCAAGTCTGGCGGCTATAAAAGGTGGGGGGTGTAAAGTTTTATTCACACTTGCAACACACCTCTCTCAACCAAGATAGTGCAAGAAACTTTGGTCATTCAGAGTTTTATCCGAGCTTCTTTTTCTCCATCCCCTTCTTGTACTAGTGATGGTGTCTAGGAGAGGAGCTTCTTCATCGGTGGGGAATGCTACATTGATTCCCATACCAACACACATCACTCATATCAACGCCATTATGAAGAAGATCTATGAAGACCTGATGAAGAGGGAGATCACTTTGACACGGTATGATAACCATGCATATTAGTCATGTTTGGGATTCACTGACAATCTTCATCATTTTAGCGAATGGAAGGAGATGGTGGGTGATCACCCATTCTTCAGTGATTGGCTAACCTTCCCAAAGCTCGTCTATGAGTTCTTGGCCTCATTGGAGATATGCAGCATCCCCAAGCATGGGGATGAATGAAGGGAAGGCCACGTCACCTTTTGTCTCTTTGACACTGACTATCAATTGACATTGCGGAAATTCAATGCCATCTATAGGTTGTCAATGGGTGAATAATGCTTCATAACCAGCAACTTCGACTTCAAGGGTGCATGGGAACTTTTGGTGGAGGTGCTAGAGGGCTACCATATCAGCTGGCATACTAACTCCATCACCAACATTGAGCACCCATTTTCTCGCATCCTGCATCAATTCCTCACCAACACCATCTTCGCCAAGTCAAGTCAGGGGTAGGGGAAGGTTCAATGGATGGATCTCTTCTTCCTCTACAACTTGTTAGAACTAGGAGGGAAGAATGTGGAGTTTGGTTCTTTCTTCCTCAAACACATGATGTCTATGAAGAGAATGGTGTAGAGGACTCCTCCTATCCATTTTGGAGGACTAGTAACTCCAATAGCGATGCATCTTAACCTTGATCTCTCCACCTCCAGATCCATGAAGGCTTCTCCCAAGTTGGACCTGAAGCATTTCAAGAGAGAAAACCTCCTCAACCTGTGCTAGGTGAAAGTGTACACATGTTGTTTAGTGGATTGTTAGTACAAGGAGAGGGAGCTCCCTAATCTGGTCTTCAACTTGCAAGGACTTCATCATATGAGGTGGCATGTAGAAGACTCAGATGACGATGAAGAAGAAGATGATGTCGAGCAAGAACAACAATAGGATCAAAAAGAATAAAATTATAAGGAGGCCACTATCCCCATTACGAGGAGGTAGGTCCCCCACAAATGATTGAGAGTACACTGAGCCTCTAGTTTTTCTTCTCCACCACCCACCCATGAAGACAATCCATATACAATGGCAGGTATGTATGGAATGTTGCAAGAGATACAGTAGGGGCAGAAACATCAAAGGGCCACATTGGTGGTCATCCATGATGGCTAGGAATGGATTTATCAAAACTAGTAGGCAATCTTTGAAAATGAGCAACTTCTCTTGGCCAGCCAAGAGAACGTGCAATGCATCAGCAACAAATGGAGAACTATCAATAGTCGTTCTTCGACAACCACTAGATTCATGGTTACTTTGGTGGATATCCATAGCCTCTAGAGATACCACCACGACCCTAGACTTTCTAAGGGACATTCTATCCCTATGATCATACCATGCCACAACCTCCGCCACTTTTAATCGATACCACTGTTCCACCTCTTAAGTTGAATTCTGGCTATGCAGAAATAGTCAAGGTCAAGCTTAGGGGGGTGTTGGAACATCTCTATTCTTTAGTTTTTACTTTTCTTTATTTAGTCTTTATTTTCTTTTTGGCTTTTATTTTACCAATTTGTAGGATACACAATCTATCTAGTGTAATAGTGGATCTTAATTCTTGATTCCTGACATTGTTATGTTCTTTCCTATGCTTGCAATGGAAATTACAACGAAAAAATAGGCTTTGTTGCAAACTGCTTGAGTTACACCACCTAGAGGAAGTGTATGGGTTAATAATCTTAAGGGAAATTAATATGAATGGAAATCTTAGTTATTCGTATAATGTAGATGAAGTTGGGGTTTGAGCCTGAGTTGATCAAACAATTATTGGGATCTTATATTGAAATTTAAGAAATAAATCCTAAGGTTACCTTGTACACATGTATTAGAGAAGGACATATCATAGTTCAAGAAATACATTGTCTCTTAATTATGTGACTCCATCCATTTTTCACTTCTTTTGATTCACCACCTTAATATGATCAAGTAATCCAAAGTATTTCGTTGTGTTTGCATTGCACGACATTATGGGTTGCATGATAGTTAGTTTCTCTTCTATTTAATTAGTTACAAAATGAAAAAATATATTATGCATGAATAGTTTTTGTGCATACCATATAGTTGCATAACAATTACGTATATTTTGCATGCATTTTTCATCATTCATTTTCAAAACTTGTGGTTATATTGTTTTGCTCTAAAAATAGAGTGTAGGGATACACATCCATACCCTCAGAAAAAAAAAACAAATGAGATATGCCCAAGCATACTATTCCATCATGCTAAAATAGTGGGACAAAGAAAAAATAAGAAAAAAATTAATGAGAAAAAATTTAATGTGATGAAATAAGGAGGGAGAAACGATGTCCTAAACTTTTTTTGAAATTTTACCTAACAAAGAAATGTAAACATCCACGTGGTGTATTATCTTCTTACTTCATTCTCATTCATTTGATGAGATTTTCATTACACCCATCATACTACCCATATTAGGCATTATGATTCATTCATGTATCATTATCCTCACCATATCGGTTCATCATGTTTTATTTTTGCATAAATAATTTGGATGCTACTTGTGATTCTAATTTAGCCACCTATTTCATTCCATCTGTTGCTCTTATCTGTAGGCCACTTAAATGATTAGTCTCCTCATTCATTTTTCTAAGGAGAATTGCTTCTATATAGTTGGTAGTTAGGAAAGAGAAATGTAGATAGGGAATCACATGATTCACCAAGTGAATGCATGATTGACTATGATATTAACTGCTCTAGTGATAGTGTTCACTTATCTAAGGGAGGACATCTTTTATGGATATTTTTGGTTGCTTGAGAGTAGCTGATTGTTCAGTGGTCAGTGAAGGCTGGTTTGAGATTGCCAGGTGGAGATAGTTAAGAAAGGAAATTCATATTTTTTGTCCTTTTGCTGACTTGCTCAAACCAATCCAAGGGTGCGTTGCTTGACAATGAGCAACATTTAACCTTAGGGGAGTTTGATGCAGTGGATAATTTTTGTTTTCACATGCTATTTATTATTGATTTCTATGCACTTATTGTTCATTTTTATATTAATTTGTGTAATATATATTATCATCATCATGTGACACTTAATTGCATCAAAAAAATATATTTTTAATGTTCATGTTAGATTCATCATTATTTGGGAGCTTATGTTCATTTTTGCGAATTTTACATGAATCTACAAGAGACTACATAGCTTTGTAATACTGACTTTACTGTCGGTGGAGTTTGATGCAGTGGATAATTTTTGTTTTCACATGCTATTTATTATTGATTTCTATGCACTTATTGTTCATTTTTATATTAATTTGTGTAATATATACTATCATCATCATGTGACACTTAATTGCATCAAAAAAATATATTTTTAATGTTCATGTTAGATTCATCATTATTTGGGAGCTTATGTTCATTTTTGCAAATTTTACATGAATCTACAAGAGACTACATAGCTTTTTAATACTGACTTTACTGTCGATGGTGTCGACACTTGCACGGAAACGGATATGCTAAATTGAGGCAATTTGGTAGTATTGACCAAAGAAGTCAATACTACCGACAACTTCACGGAAATGATTTGGAAAACTTTGAGAAATCTTAGTGCTATTGACATCAACTCGGTAGTCATCACGACATCACATATGACCATAACCATCGAAGGTGTCGGTAGTACCAACACGGTGGGATCAGGAAGATCTGAAAATTGTTCTTAATCTGATGGTTGGCAATTAATGACACCCTAAGTCACTTTTATGACTTGGGGGGATTTTGGCCAAACTTAGGTATCTCGTTCTATTTCCTTGTACAATGTTTGGGAGTTTCATGTACCTTCGGTGGATGGATTTGCAACCCAAGTTAAGGAAGTGGCACATTCACATGATGGAATCATCTAGACCATCTTCTTCAAGGTTTCTTTTAGTTCTCCAATGTTCCCTATATTTTTCTTCTTCTGTCTTATATATTTGACAATGGAAATCATGTGGGGATAATACCCTTGTTCTTTAGGACCCCAGAGTAGCCCGGTTATGCATTGTAATTGACTTTTATGCATTAATATATCTTTTTCTCTTAACTTATGGACATAATTTTATGAAAGAAGAATGAACTATCCATGCTTGATCACCATAGGTAGTTAATTAGACCATTAATTGCTTTGGAAGAGGGATTAAGGGTTGGAAAATTCATAGAATTCATGTTTTATATCACACCTTGAGAAAGGAGGCTTACAAATGTGAAGAGATTACACAGAGTTTTCAGTAAACACCTAACTAATAACTCAATTACTACGAGAGTGGGATTGGTATTAGAATAGGTAGTGAATTACACCATGAGAGCTGGTAATTCTTGCTACAAGTCCCTATATCTAGGGGTTAGGAGAGATAATTGTTAATAATATAATGTTAATTGCAAATTTAACTGAGGTGAAATCGTAATCCTAAAGAATTCACTCCACTTGAGATCAAAAACTAGGAATCTTCAATTTATTTTCTACATATTAGATAATTAAACATTCACTCAAAGTTGTCATTGGCTTAGCTGATCACATGACAGTTAGTATTAGTTTCTACAGAATGTTTCCCTGAGTTCAACATCCAGGCCTCTTTGGGCCTATATTACATTGATATGTATAATTGTGTTTAACATGTGATTTGTGCATATCAGAAGACATATCTGTCATGTTGTGAATTACTTCCAACAACTATAAAACCATCCCAATGTTATACATAGGAACTAAGAGGGTCTCATCTGAATAAGATGGGTTACTCAAGCCATGAATGAGGCCTTGTGCAGACATGGAGGAAGAAATCAAGATCACTATCTTCCCCATTAACCCCTCTAAGGCTCTAGGGTCTGACGGGCTAAATGGTAAGTTCTATCACTTTGACTGGGAGCTTATCAAGCAGGATGTCATAGAAGCAGTTAGGTGGATTATCAATGATGGTAGCCTAGTCCGATAAACCAATCACACCTTCATCAAACTGATTCCAAAGAACAAAGATGCCAAGTATATTACAGAAATTCAGACCCATTTCTTGTTGTCATGTCCATAAATTCATTTCTAAGCTTCTTGCAGGTCCACGTAAAGAGATGTTGCCTCACATTATATCATACAAACAAAACACCTTTTTCAAAGGCAGTAAGTTGGTGTATAGTACTCTTCTTGATGGGTAGTTCCTTAGGCATGCATGAAGATAGATTTTACTAAATCCTATAACTATGTGTGTTGGGAAGTTGTCTGGAAGATTATGTGAGGGTTGGGATTCGATGAAAGATGGATTGATCTTGAAGTAATTTTTTGAGACTACATCCTACTTCATGCTTATTAATAGAACCCCTGAAGGTATGTTTACAAGTTCCAATGGCCTCAGGAAGGGATACCCACTCCCACCTCTTCTCTTCACACTGGTAGTAGAATGTCTCACCAACCTTATTAAGGAGGCCGGAAAAAAAGGGAAGATTAAGCCATTCACGGTCAAAGGAATCAAGGTGAGATCTCATGTTATCTTCGCTGACGATGTGATGTTATTCTCGACTAGGCATGCAACCGACTGAGAGAATAGAAGAAAGTATTGTTCAAGTTTGGGAAACTATTAGGACTCTACATCAATGACATCAAATCCATGATTTTTACCTCTCCAAGTCGTGTGATCCAAGGAGAGGTAGATTGAGATCTGCCATTGGTATTCGAGGGGGAAGCCTACCTACAGTTTACCTTGGTGCGCCCATAGATGGAGAGAAAGGAATGGATAAAGACTTTCAAATATGACTTGATGAGTTGAGAAAAAAGATAGACAACTAGAGAAAATTAAGATCTCCATGTTTGGTAGACTGGTTCTCACCAGCACAATGTTCCAAAGCAAATTGAGATTATGGGGAGAAGTGTGTGACTTACCTTTCCCTATTGTTGACAGCATGTGGAAAATCATTGCCAACTTCATATGGGGATGTGAAAACCAAGGCGTAACATGGGATACAATTGTAAGACCTATCAACTATGGGGGCATAAACATCAAGCGACCTAAGGAGATTTCTCACAGCTTCCTTCTAAAGAGAGTTGATAGATTCCTGCTTTACAAAGAGAACATATGGACAAAGTGGACGACTCAAAGGTTTTTTCATGGTTTGATTGAGGTGGATAAATATTCTTAATGGGTATGGAGGAACCTTATCCAGGCCTAGACAGAGGTGAACCATCTCTATGATGCTGATGAAAATAGTGTTGCAGTGCTTGCTAACTACACACCAAGGATTGACAACAACCTATAAGATGATGTTATTTGGTTCAATCTTTTGTGGCAACCCTTCCATACCCCGAAGTGGAATGTAGTAACCTAAATATCCATTCAAGGCAAGCTACTGACTAGAGAATGGATGATCATATGGGGAATTCAGGCTGAGGCAAACTGTTTGCTTTGCCTTGATACATTGAAAAGTCATAATCATCTTATTCTGGAGTGCAAGTTTTCCAAGTATATCTATTTTATCATATGTTTGAGGAATAGGTGGGGACCTAACACATTTGACTGCTTACTAGAATTTTTGACGTGGTTGAAGGGCAAACTTGTTGATAAATGGAAGAGAGGTTACGGTGGAATTTATCTAACCATGTTTTGATTTTTCATTTGGGAGGAAAGGAATGGTATGTACCATCGAAGAAAGAAGAGAACTGAGGAGGACCTCCTTGTGTTGATTAGGAAGCACATACTTGTATTACTACGACCAGGGGAATGGCCTAATTATAGAAATGTGTGACACAACTAAGTTATACTAGGAATTTTGTAGCTAAGAGCCCTTGTAAATTTTGTAAAGTTTTTGTATGATCGTTGTAATGTGTATAGCCCTGCTATACTTTCCTTTTGGCATTATATTTACCTATTTAAAAAAAACATCTTGTTAGAATTTGGTTTATCTTTCTTTAATATTGCATCATTTTCTTGCTTCTTGGACCTTTAAATTGAATTTTCAATGTACAGTAATTAGATGGATATTCCTTCCCACATCATCATCATATCTCTCTTTGAGTATTTCAAACATTTATTTTACGAATATTGTTAATACATCAATGTCCAGACGTGATTCATATCACCTTTCATACTTTCTTAATTTTTAATAATGTATCGCATGGATCAACATTAAAAATTATTATTTACTATTGTCCACATCCATCGATACTCTTATAAATAATATTGCATCATTCTTCAATCTTTTTTCTTACAATTTCATATATAGATCATATTCAAATTTATTAGGAAGTATCTTCATAATCTATTAGATTCATTCATCTATCTCATGTGAAATTTCTAGCTTTGCTTGGGTCCCATATTTAACTATTTAAATGTTGCTCTTTATTTTTTTTCTTTGTTTTTGATTTCCATGTTAAAACGTATTATACTCCCAAATTGTCTTGGATTCTTTGTTAGGGAAGACAAAATAAGAAGAATTAGCACTTCCATACAAGCTTCTCCCAAATAATCGAATACTTGAATAGAATAGTTGAATATTGAGTTTAGTCAGTTTGAATATTATTCAAGTAATGTTCCACATCCATACTATCATTTACACCCAGATCCCATTGTTCATGTAGACTCATCTAACCTTAGCTCTGATACCAGATTATGGAGACCTCTATTTTAATTAGAATAGATGCAACCATTAGAGAGAAACCCTAAATCTAATCTCAAATTGAGAAGGAAACACCTCATTCTTAACAAAAAAAATAACACAATGTATAAGAAACTCATCTAATTTTTTTTTCCTTTTCTTCATAAACATGAGAAACAAATTCCACATCAAGATATTGACATGCTCAACTATCACAAATCTCATTGAATGTCTTAAAGACAATTCATGTTTTCGAACTAACTTGCACTTTGATATACATCAACTTACATATATGAAGGAAACAGATTCAAACTACAACCCATCCCGAGAAAGAATGAGTACATGGATTTTCTAACCTAGATTATTCTATTTACATTTTCTTTGTCACAACCTCACCTATGGATGGTGTTATACCTAAAACATTGTAAATAACATAATGAGACTCATAAATACCCTTGTGAGTGGATACCTCTCACTCAACCTAAGTGCATGCATCAACATCAGATTAAGTATATTGGTCTTAAAGGAAACTACAAATATTGAAAAGTTGAATAGGTTATTCTTCCATTTATATAATAATCCAATTAATGAAAATAATCTAAATATTGACAAGTTCATTTAGTTAATCAACTTCCAACTATTTTAACCATCATTGATAGTATATCAATGAAGAGATTATAAAATACTAATAATTTCAAAGTTACAATCATATTGCAGAGGTACCAAGTCAAGATCTAAGCATTTAGAATAAAGGCAAAAAAACATAATCTTTGTGACACCCACCTAGCAGACCAGGAACATATCCTATAGTCATGAATCTGCAGTCCATGCAAGACATGTCTAACAAACAAGACTATTCATATGATAAGTAAATTAAAACTATAATCAGAGTGGATATGAAATCCCATCATCAACTCATTGTCAAAATTTAAGATCAGATTCTAAACAACACATATAAGAATATGGAAATAGATTACTTGTATAAAAGAATTATTAATTTCTACAACAAGAAACATATTCAACAATTTTAAAGTTATCATCTAGCATTAAAAGGAATGTAGAAATCTTTAAGTTACATTCTACATGACTTGCCATTTTGTATTCCATAGTCCTAAAATTCTTTGGCTTGTGCCTCACCAAGAACAGGTCACCACATTTGATTCATGTCAACAACTCATTATAATTATCTTAGGGTTTAGTTGACCACCCTATCATATCAAAAATAGACCTTAGTCCATCGTAGGGTTGGCTAAAGAGGATTAGGTCGTCATCTTAGATACACAAGATAGGAACAAACATAACCAAATGTCATATATCATCATATTTCTCATATTGTACAAATAACATTTTATTAAAGTCTATTCCTCATGGACGTAGACTTTCATAGTAGAGGTCTTAAGGTTAGAGTCACAACATATGACTCACTCCTAAATTGTGGAGGTCTATCCTTTATGGCTGATTCATGCTTTAGAAATCCTTCTCATAATTCTGAGATTAGTTCAAGGTGATCTATTTCATTTCCCCAATATGGATAGCAGGGGAACTCATAGTGGTCAGAGAACTAACTAGATTCTTTCACCATTTCACTTGTTACTTAATCCTCTACTTCTCTTTAAAAGAATTTATGTCATCATTTTCAATGGGTGTGTATTCTTGAGTGACTAGGTGACATGAATCAGATTAGGCTTAGCAAGAAGACATTTATTTAGACAAGAATCATAACAATATGAAATTTGCAACATATATGTTTTTTTCCATTTCCAAATCATTTTACATAAATTATCACCAATGGGATATTACCTCAAGATGTAGTCTCATTGTACAATATTTACCCCAAACAAGGTTTCTCAAATATAATCAATGCATGCCAATTTAATACCAACATATTTCTCATCAGCTCATTCCATATCATATTTTCATCAAGTATTCATAGAGACATTAGGAACCAAAACAATATAATAGTCCGAACCTCTTGTATCATTCATCATTCTCAATATGAGTTCAATATATGACATTTATGTATTAAATCCAATTTCAATATATATAATAAAATATCAATGCATAAATGTTCTTAACATACATAATAATCACCTTTTACTATCTATCATTCTTTAGTTAGGATTAGTATTCAACACATATATGACTCACTTCAATTCTATAAGAATAAAAAATTCTCATAATATGTGTATTCTAATATAGAATTACAAGCCAATTACGCATTCTTATAAATCAATTCACATCCTTTCAAATTGAATTAAACTATATTTATCAACATTCCTTAATCCCTCATTTGAGATCAGTATTCATTATTATCACATAGCTCCTAATATTCTGTTTAGATTTAAGTTCTTATATCAACCAAGATACCTACTTGGTTGTATACATCTTTAGGTTTGTTACTCTTAATGTATTTCATTTCATGTTAATTACATCATTAAAATCATCCATTCTTAATTCATTTAATGTAGTACGCTTCTCTCTCATTGACACACATCAAAGTACAATTTTGGTACATTTCATGCAATCTAGATCAACCCACATGTAGTTAAATTAAATACAATATAGAGTTCATCATTCACACTTAATTAATTTTATCCATGATTAGTCATCACCATTCATTCACTCTTATCCATTTATGTTCTTGGATTTAGATGAGTGTACAATATCATTGACTTCTAATAATATTTTGGTAATTAACGAAAGTCTTTCAGTTCCTTATAATACTACTTATTATAAGAAAATAGAATAGATTTAGGTTACTTCATATTACCTCTTAATTTCTAGTCATCTTCTCAAATCATTATTATGTGACTTGTATAAAAGACTTACATTCATGTGAGGTTTACTCATTATGCAATAAATTATACTATAATAGATGCATCAGGCTTATATCATATTAGTAAGGCTTATTACCTTTAATTGAATTATAGTACCTAAAATTGAACATTTCATCACAATTACAAGACTAAATATATGCTATATTTTTCTCCCTCATACTCATCTTAATACTAAATCTTTAGGGTTTCAAAGACGTCATATTATTTTAGTATATCATAATAACCTTATTATGCACTAACCACATCTAGGTGTATAGGGGTTCATTAAGGAAATTCGCAATAGATGGAAACCCATATTTACATTTCCACACAATCCATTCATCAATTATATGTATGCATCAATTGATAGGCTCATTTAAGTCAAATCATTCCCACAACAATAACTGTAAACATGGATATCTCAATCAAAACCCCTCATATTGATCCCAATGTACATTACATAAGTTATTATAGAAAAAATTTGATAGTATTGTTGAGGAACTTATTCTTATTAAGTTTAGAGATGATTTATACATGTCAGCTAAATTTTCATGCATACATTCATTAGGCTTATTTTAGGTATTATGAGCATGTGACATGGTAGGTCTTTGATAATAAATTTCAAAAACACAATTCAAATACAAAGATCATAAGATAAACATATAAAAGTCATTAAGAATAAATCTATATTGGTTGTATTAAATTTTCCAAGATTTCCCCTAATTGATTACATATCAACATATAATACTACCATTGATTCTCACCTAGACAAAAATAAGCTTATAACATGGTTATTGGCCTTAAGATTTAGATAAACACTCATCTATGTAATGAAGCATCTAAAAAGTGTTTCCCATATTCATAATTTCTTGAAATCCAAGCAACTCTAAAGGGTTCAATCCATTTTTTGCTCTTATCAGTTTAGGAATCCTAGAATAGGAGAATAGGAGAAAAAGAAAGAGAAAAGATGGTGATTTCATATCATTTTAATTAAAATCATATTGAGGATAGATTTTATACATAATAGAGTATATTCACCGTAAATACCTATTATATTTAATGAACTTACATGAATTTGCAAGCTTTTGGGATCTAAAACCTTGAATATGCAATTCCAACAATTTTCACCTTCAAAACCCTAATTCTCCACTCTCTCTCTAAATTGTTTTATCCAAAGTAGGAATGAAGGGGTTATGGAATCTTCTATGGTGTTAGGTTGATGATATAGATAAATTGAGGTGCTTGTAACAATTACAAACAAGTCCCAAATCCATTTTAGTCATATTTATTTATTTATTTAGAATGGTTGGTCGGCTGAGTTATTACTCATAAGAAGCTCGGTCGATAACAAACTCTATATAAGTCATATATCATCCAAAAATCAGTTCATTTTAAAGGATGTCTAAAATTTAATTCCGAATTAAAAGTTAAGATTCCAGCCTATTTGAATATTCCAATAAATTGATAAAAATCAAATATTAGATTGGTATATTGCAGCATGAAACATGGTGGGATGGGTTTGTATTTGGGAAATATAGCCAACCAACAGGTCCACCAATCCCCTAGAAGTTCAAATATTTTTCAAGAACATTTATACTTGAGTTATTCAAACTATGTCCAAATTTAAAGATAACACAAACTACAAAAAATATCAAATCAACTACTACACTACTATACTTATCACAATTTTATTTTCTTATACAAGCAAGAGCCTCAATTTTATCAACTAGGGTTCCAATTTCTCAAACCATATTTATTCAAAAAAACATGTATAAGATGTCTTATAAAGTTCAATATATCATAGCAAACTACCATCATTAATAAAAATTAAACTAGGATCATCTTAGTAAAGCATGCAATCCTCCAAGTAAGCACTAACTAGTGGGCTAAAACAAACTTAAGAAATTACAAATTCTATTCTCCTTTGAAGATTTCATCATGAAATCCAACAAAATATATGGAAGAAACTCATACCATCTAATCATGCAATCTTATCATCTTGCTAGAATGACTTTCAGTTTATTTTTCTTTCACTTTGTGTCATTTCTTGCTTGTTGGATCTTTTATATTGAAATTAGTGAATTTACAATCATTAAGATGGATATTCCTTCCCATATTATCATCATATCCCTCTTTGAGTATTATATACATTTATTTCACAAATCTTTTTAACACATTACTATCAACACATCATTCACGTCATCTTTCATATTCTTTTGAATTTTGATCATTTATCTCAATGATCAAGATCATAATTCAATCCTTATTATTGTAAAAATCATTAGTTCTCTTAATAAAAAATATTATCTTCGATATCTATTTTAGAATTTCATATTCATACCCATATTCAAAATCAATAGGAAGTACCTTCAAAATTCATTAGATCCATTTATTTTTTTTCGTGTGAAATTTCTAACTTGTCTATAGGACATTTAACTATAAAATACATTCTCTTTTTCATATTTATATTTAGTACTTCCATATTACATCATATTTTACTCCCATACTGTAATTATCTAGATTCTTGGTCAGCGCATCTAGGAGAAGTACAGTCAGCACTTGCATACTAGCTTATCCCAATACATAGAAAATTGATCAAAGTAGTTGAATATTAAATTCATTTAGTATGCATATCATTGAGGTTATGTTCAAAATCTATATTATCATTTATACCTAGATCCTTTTGTCTCTGGAGAATGAATAACCTAAGATATGATACCATATTTTAGGGACCTTCTTTTAATTATCATAGATGCCAACCGTTCTGGAATATTAGTTAAGAAAAACTACTTTGTTTGACTAGCTTTAGGATCATGTTATCATTTCCAATTATTTTTAGATCTTTGGAAAGCCACCACATTCAAAGGTGTTGTATTTTGTCCAAGGTTATTCACTTGCAACTTCTCCTATTGACTCCATATCCAACGAGGTCTTCGGCAAAGATGACTAACAAAAAATACTGAGCAGATGTTTGTTGGTGCTCTAATTCTGCATTTGGAAGGGGTTATGCAAGGGAGTCATCCCAGAGATATGATTTAGTGATAAGGAATATGTGGGAATTGAATGTATATAACTCAAAAAGGGAGAAATTGAAAAACTCTAGTCTATTATATATATATATATATATATATATATATATATATATATATATATATATATATATATATATATATATATAATAGATAGATATCTCAACACTTTGCCTTAAGGTAGAGGGTAAATATTCATCATGGCCACATCACAACTCCCAAACCCTATTCCAAGTAAGGGGCTTGGTGAAGATGTCATATTAACTCTATAGTTGGTAAGAAAGGATTTGTAATATTCTTTGTTATCATGACATGATAAAGGTAGTAACAACCCACCTTAATGTGTTTGATCCTTTCGTTAAAGATTGGATTGTTGGAGATCAAGTCCAACTCCTAATTTTTATAGTACATTGGAATCATATGTGTAATAAAAAAAGATACAAGGGGCTTAATCCACAAAATCCCACAAGTAGTAAGCGTCACTGCACGATACCAAGATTCAACACTAGAACTAGTAATAATATCTTTCTTCTTACTATGTCATGAATCTATATTACCACCCATAAAGGTACAATATCTTGAGGTGGATCATCTATCATATTTACTACCGACATGGTCTCATCAGAATATCTAATAACATTCAGATGCTATTTTCATTTATAGAATAGTCATTTCCCAAGAAAATTCTCTACTATGTCATAGAAGAAGGGGCATTGATCCTAATGAATTTATCTAGGGTGGTCTATAAGTTAAGGAAATCCAAAACAAAAAAATACCTATTCTAATGTTAGTGAGATTCAAGAGCTTCCAAAGAAGGTATTTGTAGATGAACTTATCATCTACAAGTGTAGTAGTTTTTTGTCATAAGACGTGTTTGACCCATAGGAGAAAGACTAGGTCAGCACGTAAGCATCCCTATCCCTAGTTAAATATCCTAAGGTGTAATTCCTCTAGGATAAAGTTATTCCTCTTTTCCATAGTGTGACCTCAATAATTAGAATGTAGCATACATGACTTAGGTCATTAGTAGAAAATTACCATAAATGACTTAGGTCTTTGTTAACAAATTATTGATGAGATATTTTTAGTATTAGTTAAAAATATATCCCTACTACCGAAAAAAATGTTATATTCCACATATAATAAGAATGACAATGTCAGTATTATGGGTTAATAAGATGATCACACTGAGAACGAGAAAAATTGAAATTTTTAGTATAAAAGATAATTTATCAAACTACGTCCAAGGAATTTGTTTTAGGCCATATGTGTCCTCTATTACTACAACAAAATTCACTTGAGTACTCCCATTGAGAAACATACCTAGGAGGTTGGTCTATAAAATTAGTTTCCTACAACTCCCTTTATAAGAAGGCATTTTCAAAACTACTAGCCCCTATTCACAACAATAGAGAAGGGAACAGACACAAAAAAATAAGATGGATAACAAGAGAAAAGGTATCAAATTATTCAATTCCAGATTCATTTGTGTATCCCTTAGCAACAAGTATGGACTTTATATGTTCATCGCTCCCATTTGGCAAAAACTTATAGTTTAGAATTAACAATTGTCAACAATATGGCAACATGAAGGAAGGTACAAAGGTTCCATGTGCCTCTAGATTTGAGAGGACTCATCTCCTCATACTTGTCTTGCTTCTACCCAGAATTTCCAACTACCTCCATGAACATATTTAATAATAGTAATAAAAGACAAGGTTACAATAAACCCTTCCATTTGAGTGATCTATATTGACATGTTGAGAAATATTATAGTTCACACTAGACCTTTGTGGTTTTCTTAGTGCAAGAGGTAAATCAGAATGAGAAATTACAATAACCCTATAGTGTCTCCAATAATTGGAGGTGGATCAACATGCTTTGTAAATGTCATAGCTAGGGATACTTTAGGTGGATTCTAGTTGTTCTTCTTATCATACACAAATGAGGACATGAGAGGAAGACACATCATGTCTTGATGGTGTAGAGATATTAGGACAATGCAGGGGTATGGTGATACATGCATTTTTTACAGAAAATAAATAGGTGTTTGTACAGAAGGTGACATCAACACTAACATCCAAACACGTGATCCATGATAAAAAAAACACTTCTATGCATTTCGAGTGTGGGAATATCCAATAAAGAAACATCGACAATCACATCGAGATAATTTTCTTTGCCAGTGTGGTGGTTGTGAACAAAGCACATGCAACCAAAGATTTTGAGTGGTAAGGAAAAAATGGGTTCATAAGAATATATCATTTGTTAAGGAATTTTTTTGTGCAAAAATGATGACAATATATGATTAATCTTGAAAAATTGGAAATAAGGATTGCATCAACCTAATATATTTTAAAACATTTCAATCATAAAAGTATGTACAACGTTAAAAGGTTGTTAGTTATTTGCATTCTATAATGTCATTTTGCAATGGAGTGTATGGGAAAGAATTTTGATGTAAAATTCCCTTTGTAATGAAAATACTTTGAAAACCATGTTGTAGGTATTTAAAGTATTACTAGTCTAAAAAAATTAGTAGTAGAAAAAAAACTTAATTTTTATATCATTTAATAAGGTCGAGAAGACCGTCAAATTTTTGTAAGGATCTTTCAGTAAATAAAGCCAAGTATAATGAGGCTAATCATCAACAAAAGTATTGAAACAACATACACTGATACAATTACAACTGATCCCAAAATGTCTGAATGAATATGATGAAATAGACTAGAACTACACTTATGATAGTTTAAATGAAAAAATAGTGATGTTTTCCAAGTTGAGGCAATTGATATTGAACATTTTTATCTCTTTGGGAAAAATAAAAAAAAAATGCAAAGGAAGGATGACCAAGATGTAGGTGTCATTTATAAATAAAGGTGAATTGAGCAACAACTACAGTATGGGGAGGATGAGAAGTTGACGAGGTTTTTAAGAAGTAAAAACCATATCCACCGACATATGCCCCGCCAAGTGTTTGCTTCATCTTGAGATACAACTTAGAGACAGTGTAAGGGAAGAAAGCTACACTACAGTTTAAGCTTTTCACAATTTTGTTGACAAACATAAAATTGAGAGGAGATTTTTGTACTGATATATAGATTTCAAAATCTTAAGATATTCATTCACACCTCTTATCCCAATGATAGGTGATGTAGATCCGTCAACTAATCACACAAGAGGTTGGTGTGTAAATTTCTTAAATGTAGAGGGAAGTTTATTATAACCTGACATATATGTCGTAGCACCATAGTGAACAAGTCAATCATACTTTAAAGAGGAAGAAGAAGCTTGGACACATGCAAAGTCATTATAACATACCTTAATCTAAGTTCATAGCTTACCACCCCTCTCCCGTATACGTTTTTATTATGTTAGTATTAATCTCTTACCCCTGTGACTTCAATTAAATTAGTTATTATTAGAGTCAAATAATATTATGAATTAACTATTTTTCCTATGTTACTTTAAGAGAAGTGACCCAACAATTTCAATATCAAGGTTTAGGAAGAGAATGCACCAACCAAAGAGTATTGACCCAACGTTGGCATTTTAAAATCTTTCTAAGGCTATTGGGTTAAAATAAATAGATAAATACAAGTAGGTGTATCAAATTGTCTTAATGGAAAGAGTAAGTGCTTCAAATGAGTACTTACTAGCCAATTAATTGATGAAAACATCTAGCATTACTCAAGGGAGAATTTAGTATTGAATATGAATTGTTCACTTGTTGGTTGGCCTACAAGCTAAATTTCACGCTAATCAGATATGATTTACCATCCCTTTTAATGAAATGAATATGAACGCCTTTATACTTATTAATTAAATCAAGTTTTCAATTAAAACCAAAGTCCATTTCTAATATTTTTGAAATGCATAACCCCCGTGGTCACTATGTTTTTCCGCATTTGTGCGGCAACAACTGCCAACTGGTGACACCTTTCCTCTATTCTTCCCTTCCTCTAGGACTTTTCTCCATTGAAAATTGTTGACTAATGTGTTGCCCCCTTTGACACAGGGTTGACGCGTCGGGCTGGGTGGTATTATGCTCGGATGGGTTGCCCCCCCACTAGGCCCCAATTTTATTTTTTTTGTCACGTGGCATAGGGTGAATGAAAAAGAAAATAAAAAGGAAAAACATGAAAGAAATTTTTATTTTGTTTATAAATTTTGATCTGTAATGAATTTTCTGATGA